>OX637866.1:1294971-1609428 GCA_951802705.1 Netelia virgata | reverse complement strand
TGGCCATAATAGCAGTGGCAGCAGCAGCGAGCGTGCGAGTCTTGGGCCCACTCCAATATCTCTCGTTCTCTCTCCCTCTCGTTCCGTCTTTCTCTCTCTCTCTCTCTCTCTCTTTCTCTCGTGCGTTCTCCTCACTCTCGGTCGCATTCTCTTGGCACGGACGCCGGCAACAGAACCCCGCGTTGCACACCTCTTGGCACATACGAACCCCGCAGATTCTGACGCTGTGCATCTTTACTAATATATATATTTCTATATGTATATGTATAAAGTCAGTAGTAGTGGAACAGAAAAATTGAGGAGAACGACGAAATTTATTTTAAACTGTGTGCCGGCCGTTATTAACTTCGCAGTTCTGAATTATATATTTATCGACACCGACGATAAACAAAACAAAAAAAGGAAAAAGACGTTACAGCCGCGCGAAAATGTGATCGATACGAATTATGAAAAAACAAATAGCCTAACTTTTTTAAATAATGAATATTGATACGAAAAAAGGAAATGTAGAAAAAAAATTAATAAAATTACCAAATTTTATACGAGGGAATACAAATTTGAAAGATCGTCGGACGCGTGAAAATCGTGCGCGGAAAATAATTTGTAAAGATCGAAGAAAGAGTTGCGAGTTATTTTCGTTGGATCGAGAAGAAAAGGGAGGGATGTATCTCGCGCGCGAAGTGTAGGTCAGTGTCAATGGGCAGATCTCACTTTTTCTTCCCCCACCCTCTTTCTCCTCGCTCCTCGTTCCTTCTCTCTATCTCTCTCTCACTCTCTCTTTCATACTCGAGAGAGAGAGCTCCCATATAACTTTCATTGATCTCCGAAAGGAACGTTCGAAAAAATTCATCTCGTATTATTCTTCTCGTGGCGGAGCCACGACCCGCTTCTGCTTCAACGGGGAACATATAATACTATATCTATACACACGTGTGAGTATGTATAGCGGGGCAGATATTTCTTAAGGGGGGGATAAGAGAGAGAGAGAGAGAGAGAGAAAGAGAAAAAGAGAGAAAGAGAGTGAGATATTCCCACGGATAATTCGCACTTTCCTGCGCGACTTCCTCCCCTCGGGGTAGAGCGAGTGCGAGAGAGACAGACAGTGAGAGAGAGAGAGAGAGTGCGAGAAAGAGAGAATATTCTCGCGCCCTTCGTTTGCTTAAGGTGGTGCCTTTCATACGCTGAGGCCAACGTGCGAATAATTTGCAAATTCCCATGGTTGATAATAAATCGAAAAAGAAAAAAAAAAAAAAAGATCAAAAGAAAAAGTGCACAAGCACATATATATTTAAAAACAAAAAGAAATGTCAGCGCCGCCGATCGTTATCGCGAGAAAAAGCAAGATGGAAGATTAAAGCGCAGCGACTGTGCGGGATCACCTAGGCTCTTTCCTTTATTATTACCGTTATTGTTATTATCGTTGATATTATTATTATTATTATTATTATTATTATTATTATTATTATTATTATTATCGTCATAGAATAGACTGCGCCAGTACATAACTCACTATACATATATGTATACACACAATCAACGCAGGAGGAAAGGAAAGGAGCGCTCCGAGAAGAAGAAGAAGAAGAAGAAGAAGAAGAAGAAGAAGAAGAAGAAGAAGAAGAAGAAGAAGAAGAAGAAGAAGAAGAAGAAGAAAAGGTGAAGAGACGCGACAGGAGAAGAGCGAGAGGAAGGTGATGGAGGAACGCGATGTTCCTCGAGACTCCTGGCGCTGAACCTGACGACGATGCACCGTGCGATGCATCGTACTGCCGCTGGTATGCCTCGCTTCCCTATACATGCTGGATACACGTATATATATATATATATATAGTCGTCTTGGTAGAGTGCTCGGTGATGAGCCGATGGTGGTGAATGTCGGACGCGCGACGAAGACTGCGCGAGAGAAAGATGAAGAAGAAGAAGAAGAAGGAGAAGAGGAGGAAGAAGAAGGAGAAGAGTGGGTAAAGAAGGGTGTACCTACGCACTGCCGTAGCAGACATTATGCTAATCTGCGAGCGGGGATGTGCGGCCGATAAGCCGCGCGCCGCCCGTTCTCTCTCCTCTCTCGTTCTCTCACTCGCTCTCTCTCTCTCTCTCTTCTTCGCTCGTTTTCCTCCTTTTAGTTTTATTCTTACTCCTCGCTCTCTCGCTCTCTTTAGTGTTGTGGGATAGTACCGAGGAGATTCCCCTCCACCACCATCGTTCCGCCACGGGAGTGAGGCCCAGGGGCCCCACGCCCTCATTCTGTTTCGTAGATATATATATATATATATATATATGTATATTGTGTGTATATATGTATATGGACTATATAGGTAGCTTCATGTGGCGTACTTTACATTCTCGCGATCGCGCAATGGCTCACGATGCAACAGAATGCGAGCGATATAAAATATAATGGTGAACGATTATTTCTGCCATTGAGGGACGAGGTGAAGGGAAGGGGACATTCCTCGAGGGTGCCGCGGGGCTAAGATATTCGGGGTTGAGATCGATCGAACCACTTGTTTTCTTTCTGTTTCCTACTTTTGTTTTTGTTTTTGTTTTTCTTTCGTTTTTAATATTAATTAATCATTAATACGACGGATTTTCTTATTATTTATCGTGAAACGATACTTTTCGTACGACCTTGAGGCTATACTCGCGTCCTTGACAACCGATGAGAATGCACTCTGTGGGCAGATGGGCGAGTCCGGATAACAGGCTCGTACGTCAGCAGATTGATGCTGATGAACTCGTCGTCGAGTTGTTTTTTTTTTTTTTTATTCTTAATAGTTAAACGGGGATACGTTCGATATAGCGATGAATTATACGCGGCGAATGACTTTCGTTTAACTCTCACCGTCTCTCGCACCGGATATCTCCCGAGAGGAGGAAGAAGATATGGTGGAAAATAGAATTCTCTGCCTCTCTCTCTCTCTCTCTCTCTCTCTCTCTCTCTCGACGTCGGTGCGTGAATTTTTTCTGGCATCTCGTTTAATAACACCGAACAACAACCCCCCGAGGACTATTATACCATCGGTCGCGCGAGGGAAAAAGATCGTTTCGTCTTGTAATCGCGTCGGTTCTCTAATGTCTTTCATAAACGCTTATAAGCACCTTTCGATGCTTTTTATCTCCTCCGACTTTACCTTTTTATCTCGTGAATACTCGTGTAACATCGAATATCTCGCTATCGAGAGAGGGTGGCAAGGGGATATCGTCAACGCTTTGAAATGGGACATCGAGCGGGTCGGTGAACGAGATAACGAGTTTTACGAGACGACGAGGATCGGATGGAAATCAAAGACGTCTCAATCAAAATATTATTATTATCATTGTTACTTATTATTTTATCAACAAATTTTTATCAACTTTTAATCGTCATTTTTTCTTTTTCTTCGATTCAATTATATTTTTCAGAATTTATTGTCGACATCGCGACAACGAGAGGCTGATAAAAATATCAAAATATGGAGGACTCCACCTTCGTTCGGTCGATTGTTAAAAAACTTCGCCTCGAGAATTTCCCTCTTGAGTCGAAGAAACAAAAAGGGGTTTACGTGTGTTTATATATACATATATATCTAGGTGTATATATATATAATTCTCGTGCGGGTAACTGGTCCCGCATTGTCGAGGAGGCCCTAACTAACGACCTAGTAACACTATTTCATACGAGTCCCACTCTCTCTTTCTCTCGTTCTCTCTCCCTCTCGCAAGCGACAGGGAGGATGTTCTCGTACGAAACTCTATATCCCGTTTTCTTTTCGACACCCCCACACGCGATATTCATTATTTAAAAAGAAATATACAAAAAAACAACAACTTAATAAATTATAAAAATATTTCTTTTATATTATGTTGTTGTTCAATAGACGCACCGGATTGATTTCAAACAGAGCCTACCGTGCCCTCGATCGCGTGTACACAACCCCCAGGACCGGTTCGACTCTTATTCTCTCGAATATTATTATTGTGATTATTATTATTATTATTATTATTATTTCTTTTTTATTATTATTTCATATTTCAAAATTTATTTCATATTGCTCGGCAACGCTCGTTCGTGCCCTCGGTGGCCTCATCTCGTGTACTACGGTGTGTCTGAAATACATTTTTTTCTGTTCTTTTTTTTAAAGCGTAGGTGTATTGTGCTCTTACGAGAGATGACCAAGATCGCGAATGAGGGAGAGAGGGAGAGAGAGAGACGAAAGAGGGTGTGTGCGCAAACATACACTGTGTTATATCGAGAAGAGACACACCCGCGGCACATACTGCTTTTGCTCCGGCTGCTCGTGGGCTCCCGCAGCAAAATGACGAAAGAGGTAAGAGCGAGTGAGAACGAGAGAGAGAAAGAAAGAGAGAGAAAGAGAGAGAGAGAGAAAGAGAGAGAGGGAGGGAGTAGGGTCCAAATAATATTTCAAAATTAATGTCACGCGGGGTTCTCCAAAGGGGTCCGACGGTTTTCTGTGGGTCCTCTCCGAACACCGACCGCAGCATCATCAACAACTATATATATATATATATATATATATACGCACATACACCCTACAATGTATTCGTATATACATATATACATATATAGAAGGGGATGCTGAATGACGAAGACTAAGATGACGAGGAGAGGAGAAGAGCGAGTGAGAATAAAAGAGGGAATGAAAAGGAATGGAGGAAAAAGACGATAGGTACATATATATATACATATATATATATATATGAAGGAGAGTATATTCAAGGATTTGTCTTTCTCGCTTTTGCCCACCTCTACTACTTTTGCCAAAATAAGAAAGGCGGCTACGGCATTCCGGCGCAGGCGCGCAAACAAAGGACACAAACGGGCACAACGTGGTATTATTTCTTTCGCTTTATTCTCCTCTCTCCTCGAGCCCTCCGCTTCATCTCCTTATATCCTCCCGTGTATATTCTTTCTACGTCGTCCCCTTGCCACCCCACCGCCGAGACCGTCAACTCTAATTCACGTTGACATGTCCGCGAGAGACGAACACACGTCTCGTTTCAGCGAGAACGTTGGGGAATGGGCAGGAGGGGCGGGGAGGGGGGTGGGAGGGGGAGTGATACGCGAGGGGCTCGAGAGAGGCTCGCGCGATCTTATTGGATAGCGCGGGAATGAAGAAACGACATTGCCGACATTTTTCAACTAATACAAATTTTTTTTTTTCTCTATACGAGGGATTCGCGACGGGGAATAAAACGAGACGGGAATTTTGCTTCGAATTGAAAATAATATCGTTATTTTTAAATAATTTTTCTTATTATTTCGAGCGATTTTTGTCAGTTCGAAGACTGATAAATTTTCGATCATGGAAAACGTTATTTTGCCGACCTCGAACGTGTCGTATGAGAAACAAAAATGCCAAACGAAAAAAAAAACAGAAAAAACCTAATAAAATTTAAAAAAAGGTGCGGCGAAACGCACGCGACGCATCGAATTCTCGCGCGGCATCGTTTTTCGCGCGTTCAAGTCTCCTCGTACACACCAGTTGTGCTCGAGGGCGCGCGCATGCTCGCTCGCGAGAGAGCGCGCTGGCGGTATTATATCTCGTGTAAATATATCATTGCGCAACACGAGGCTCGCGAGAGCGCCGGGCACACGTTTTTTTTTTGATAAATCAAACGAGAACGCATCGAATAAAAATAAATGAGAAAAAAGTGAAACAAAAAAAACAAAAAAAAAGAGACAGAGAAGAAAAAAAAACGCAGCGAGAAACGATAGTTCCGAGAATCGTGTACACGTAGCGAAAACACGAAGGATCGAGGGATTAAAAAAAAACCGAAAAAAGTTAATAAAAAATAAAATGAAAATAGTCGTTCATGCGCGACTCGATGTTCGAACAGGCATTTTCTTTCTGTCTCTCTCTCTTTTACTCCGCACGCCGAGGACAAAATACTTGGGGATTTATGTTCCTAGGGTCGAGTCCTAAATAAATCTAATTCAGGCACAATATAATCGTCCCATGTCGAGTAGGGGAGGGGGCTGATGGCAGGGGCGGGTGAGAGGGGGGGGGATGAATAAGGACACGCTCGAGAGGCACGCGCGTGTCTCGTTCCTCGACTGGAAAGAATCGCCCCGGAGGGAAAAATTATTTCTAAAAAAACCCCCCGCATCGTTAAATTTATGCCGAGCCAAGAACACTCGTCGTTCGAGAAGAATCGAAAAAGAAAAGAAATAAAAAGTAGTAAAAAAAAAAAAAAAAAAAAAAATGGTGAACGGAAAACGACATTTCGTTCGTAGTAGGATATTTTCGAGATCGCGGGCGAGTCCGTCTCACCGGTGGCCCGGAAAAGCCATACGCGCGATGACACGGTGGAATGTCTCGTAGAAATTACATCGCGGAGGCCCCCGAACCGCTACCTCCCCGTATCCATATCCTTATACGATACGTATAAAATGAAATAATAATAATGAAGTGAAATAAAAAAATATATGTATAAATAAAAATAAAAAATATAAAAATGCCTCCGAATTTTTGTTCGCTAGAATTTTTTGTTTCTACGATGACGCGGCAAAAATTAAGCGTTTCATGAAAAAGTTCCGTTGTCGAGTGCTCCGAGTCCCTGGGACTCCGGGGGAGGAAACACTAAAAAAGACGAACGAACGAAGAAGAAGAACAAGAAGTGGAGAGAGAGAGAGAGAGAAGGCGAGAAGGAAAGGATTTCATGGGAACGCACACGAAACATAAAGATCGTGTGTGTTGGGCCTGTTTGCTTCTGATACAAGACGAGCGAGAGAATCCTTCCTTCCCTCACTCTCTCTCTCTCTCTCTCTCTCGCTCTCTCGACGATCTACCTCACAAGCTACTTGATAGTATTATTATGTATATATAGCGGTGCTGGTAGTAGAGATATAACGACTCTCTCGGTTAACGAAGTCGTAGGAATTCTTTTGGAATCTCTCTCGCACTCTTCCTATACACGTCCCTTGTATATCGGGGGCCTAGAGAAACCTCTATCCAACTTTACGTTAGCACACTTTAGACCACGATAGTGTATTATACGCGTAACGTATATGTATATATTATAAGCGACACGATAAATCTTATTCGCTCCACGTGTGTCCGAGATTTATATCTCATTGTTGAAACACTTTTTCATTCGGTCGCATCTCGCGCCCGCGGGGCGATGCCTACGCGCCCTCTCCCAACTCATAGAATTTACGGTATATATATATGTGTATATAGATGTATGGCAAGCAACTGTATTATATGCGTGGCTATAGTTGCCATTACCAAGTTCTGCGATATCCACGAGGATTTTTAAAAAAACGTGAAAAAAATGACCAAGACTACGGGCAAATTTGTGTTCCTTCAAAACTTATCTATTTCATCATATTCGTATTATTCGGGAAATTTTCGATTCCGAAATGACCCTACAAAGTCTTTTTGGACGAAATACAATTTTGAAATCACCCCCGATTCACCAGAGTCTCGAAAATAAATTACAAATATCGACCATCGGAACCTGCCGGAGTCAATATTTCTTTTTTCGACCAAAAAAGCTTCAAACGGAGATTACGGAATCGGAAATTTCCCTCGTGTCACGAATTATCGCCATTATAATCTCGATATATTGCAATTTACGGAAATATTCATTTTTTTCGATCTTTTCACCGACGAATTCAAACGACACGGCATTATTATAATCGTGATATTCGTGTTAACTCGTCGATACTTTACGAGAGACGAATATTCGCCGCTTGCCCGTCTTATATTCAGGTTTCTCCGTCTGTCTTTTTTTTTCTTCTTTCTTTCTTTCTTTGCATCATCGAAGTGCGCAAAGGAGCGAAAAAGACAATCACGCTCCTAAAAGCACGTACGGTATATCTACAGAGAGGGCGGAGGAGGCTTAAAGTGACCGCGTTTGGCCGCGGGCACGAAAGAGACGGACAAAACACATTCTACGCGTACCTATATGTATGTATAAGGTACCTACCTACCTACATAGAGACAAGTTGACTCTCTCTTCGCGGGGTCTGCCATATGCTGCCATGTAAGAGTATATTATCGAGTACAGTGTCTCGTTACGTTTATATAAACGCGCACACGCATACCTATTCGATAAAAGTATACCTAAACGTATTTACGAAGTATATAACGGCCGCGATCTTCGCACGCACCGAGAATTACAAAAACAAAAAACAAAAAAAAAAAAAACGGTTGGTCGCGCGAGAGAATCTCTCGCTAGTGGTGTAACTCTCTCTCTCTCTCTCTCTCTCTCCTCGCTTCTGGTACGAGAAAACTTCTATTTACGGTAGACGAGTTTTTCCACTATCGAACGGTTTTTCACGACCATATCGGTTAACCTCTCGGCGGACTCGATGGCGTGAGTCGACGTTGAGGAAAGAAAAAAAAAGAAAAAAAAAAACAAAAATAAATAAATAAAACGAAATGTAAAAAAAAAAGAAAGAAAAATGTTGTTGTCACCTGTGGGTGATGCGCGCCATATACATAGACGGCGAGAGGGAAAGTCTCACAAGAGCCGCCTCGCTCCTGTACGCGTATCGCCCTCGCGCATCGAACTCACCGCGGGGGTATAAAACTCTCCGCCTCGTTTAATTCTCTCGTCAAACGTTCTTTTTCTTGTTTCTTCTTTTTTACACCCACGATGACGAATTTGTTTTCATTGATAATTATTCTTCTCTATCGCGAAATGGGCGGTGCGTAAAAATTAAGAGATCCGAATTTCTTCTCTCTCTCTCTCTCTCTCTCTTTCTGTTTCGCTCGCTAGCTCCACTACCGTTCATTCGAAAATATAATCGCGGCAATGAAATTATAACGCTGCCACCGGGGGCGACAACGCGTGTTCTCTTCTTCCTCTCGATCCTCTTGTATTTCACCGGGAGACGCTCTTCTACTCGAATCTCTCTCTCTTTCTCTCTCTCTTTCTTGCGCATGAGATGAATTCTTCTCTTCCACTCTCTTTGCTCGTTCGTATCTCGGCGAAAAAAAAAAACTTTTTACCCGCGTTACGCTCTTTCGCAGTCTCTCTCGGATCGCTCCCGGCCCTTACGTTATATACCAATATATCTATATATAATCCGTTGAAACGAGCGCCTATATACATAGGTATGTAACGATGATCCTTCCCTTTTGTTATTTTTCATCGCGAATCCGTGAGAAAAGAGCATTGAAATCGCTCGTAATTTCCCGTGTCGTGGCGCGCGATCCCTTCGTCCGACTAAAATATATATAAATACATATCTACACACACACACACACACACACACATATATATATATATATATATATATATATATATATATATATATATATATATATATATATATATATATATATATATGCCGTTACCAAAATGCAGATTGGAAAAAAGCTCGCGCTATCCCTTCTACATAACTATATACATATATATATATATTTGATACCGCGAGTTCAACGCACCTTAGCGAGAATATATATATTTTTTCTCTCTTTCTCTCTCTCCATCGCTAGCCCCGCGACCCCTCCCCCCCCCTACTCGTTCGCCACTCTCGAGGCATGTGCTCTCTTTATCTCTCGGGAGTCTCGCGCGCGCTTCATCGTCCACGAGGGCGAGCTTCGTCGTTATTCGAATCGTGGATAAAAGGCGAGTAAGTTTAGTCGTTGGAGGAACGCCGCGATATATCGAGAAACAGAGAGAGTGAGAGAGGGATGAAAGAAGAGCGAGAGAGAGAGAGAGAGACGCGCTCAAAGGTTCTCTCTCGAGTTGCTGCCGAGCGTCCACGCAACTATACGGGGCTTCGTCCACCCCCTCCTCGCCCATCTCCCCCTCATACCCCCACCCCACCACCTACCTACCTACCTACCCCTTTTCCTCCTTCGAACTGGATATCTTTTTCGGTACATTCGTGTTTATAAATCTGGGCGTGGAATGCAGACTTGCATTTCGTCCTATACATGTATATTTATATATGCACACATATACACAAACGCACGCACACACGTGCGTGTGTGTGTGTATATAGAACGGAGATGACAGTATAAAACGCTCCAGGCTGTATTTCTTCGCGTATTATACATACATATCTATATATATATATCATATACACACACATATATATATATATATATGTGTGTATGAGTGTGAATATGAGTGCATGCGTGCAGGAGGGCTAATGAGTGCGGACGTGCGTGAGGGCAGAACTCGTGCTGCACACTCTCTCGCGAGAGTCAAGCGTCCCGCAGGATCATCAGAAGAACGAAGAGAACGAGAGAGGAAGCGCAAGGAGGGAGAGAGAGAGAGAGAGAGAGAGACGAGGATGGCTCTTCGGTGGAGAGAAGAAGAGAAAACGGGACGAACGTGCGCGATCTCCTCTATGTTGCCTCACTTCGCATTGGAAAGAGAGAACCTAGTGGGGTGAGAGAGAAAGAGAGAGACGGAGCGAGAGAGGAGTCGTCCCGGTGGGTGCGTGGGCGCACAAGCTCGCACTCAGACTCTCGCGTAATTGCGTGCTCGCGATATATATATATATATATATATATATATATATATATATATATATATATATATATATATATGTAGAGGTGTGTCGAGCAGAGAGAGAGAGAGAGAGAGAGAGAGAGAGAGACGGAGAGCAAACGCCGCGCATATTCGTCGCGAGAGGGAACGGCGCATATTTGTGCTCCCTCTCGCCTCCTCCCTTCCTCGCCTTGATTTTATGTTTAATTTTTATTTTAATTTTTTCATATATATATATGAAAAAATAAAAATAAAAATTAACCATAAAATATATATATATATATAAATATATATATGAGCAAAATAGAAGCGTATATTTATGCGAAGCGAACCGGCAATGACACTGCTCACGAGTCTCTCATGCATGATTCATTGCGGGACTATAACTATATTGGACTTGGCTACATGTGTACGTATAGAGCGATATAGATATAGACAGAAAGAGTACAAAAGGTACGGAGGCGCGACAGAGTGGTAAATAAAAAAAGAATGAAGAGAAAAGAGAGAGAGAGAGAGAGAAAGAGAGAGAGAGGGGGGAAAAAAAGATCGAGCGGACCTCCCCCGAGAGGGAATTCATGAATTACCGAATACATTGAATTCCAGGAGGAAGGGCATTTCTCGAAAAACACACGCACACACACATACATACATCTATATACATATACGTTTATATTCCCGAGGGTTTTCTATTACCTCGATCCCTCATCCTAGCTCTATGGCCAACTGTCAAAATTCTAAAGATTCACTACGACAATACATCATGCATAGGAGAAGAGTGTGTGAGAGAGAGAGAGAGAGAGAGAGAGAGAGAGAGAGGGAGGGAGAAACAGGGTGAATGGCTTGTCGAAGCAAGATTTCTATTTTCGATAAAAGAGCGAAAATTCAGAAGAACGACGGATGGATCGAATGACCTTAGAAGTGTCATTCGTACCCGCAGAAATAGCGACGTACAACAATAATGATAATAATAATAATAATGGAGATGCATTTTACGGAATTCTTGATGATTCTTTTCACAAAAATCCCTCGTATACCTACTTATATACACTTTGTGTGCATTTCTTATTTCTACGATTCTCCCTCGTTTCGTGGACTTCTCGAGTGTCTCTCGCGCGCATTGTTGCGCCCGAGAGCATACCGGTTATACGTTGACGAATTTTCGTCCCTACATATATATATATATATAGAAACGCGTATTGAAAAACTTCCGATATGAGAGAGAGAGAGAGAGAGAGAGAGAGAGAGAGAAAGAAAGAAAGAAGAGTTCGCGATATGTGAACGCGTGGGGCCTTAACTACATACATATATATATATATATATATATATATATTTAGTACATATACACGCTCGGGCATTTCTCCACCGTTCGCCTCGTTTCTCCTGTCCGTCCGTTTTTCTCTCTCTCTCTCTCTCTCTCTCGCCTCTTCGCTGTCGTCGCGGCGCTCACATACACGCGCGCGCACACACACACACACACACACACGGACGCGCGTGCGATCACATCCTCCACCCTTCGTACCTCCCGCATTTGTCGGAACGCGCCGCGCGACTGCGCATGTGCCGAGAGAAACGAAGAGCCGTCGAGAGACGCAGGAGAGACGCACACGCAATACACGCGCGGGATGCGCAAACGCTGTGGGACACCGTATCGGACGGTCATTAGCCAAGAGGGAGAATTGTATCTTTCTCTTTCTCTTTCTCTTTCTCTCTCTCTCTCTCATTCTCTTTCTCTCGTCCGGTGAGAGAAACTTGCGAGATAAAAACCGGGACGAACCACCCTCTACTTTAGTTCCGAGGGTTCTCGGTGTGTCGCTTGTGCCATCCTCTCTCTCCCTCTCTCTCTCTCTCTTTCTCTCTCATTCTTTCATACACACACACACACCCCTTTGCAACGTCTTTCGTACGACGATATATAGAACGCAGCCAAGAATGGTCACTATGCGAAGGTCGTCCGATTATGAGGAGTTATGCGCTTTCGAAGAAACTATTCTATCTCCCCCCCCCCCCGTCCCTCTTCTAGATGTGATCTCGCTCTGCTTTTCTCATTCTTCATATCTCTCTCTCTCTCTCTCTCTCTCTCTCTCTCTCTCTCTCTCTCTCGGTCGCCCGCGCGCGTTTCTGTGTACGCGCATGCTCGGTTGATTCACGCAGAAAATTGGCTTTCTCTTTAACTCGCCGCAAAAGAATGATATATCAGTATATATATATATGTATATACACGATATAGGTACGTGTACGCGCGCACGGACGATGTGCGTTGGACGAAACGTTTTTTGGTAAATGGACCGAGAGATACGCGCTCGTGGTATGCGATGTATGATTCGAGTTCCCGATTGGTACGACGAGTTGTAAAAGTCACAAAGGGATCGCGCGATCGGTGAGAGAGAGAGAGAGAGAGAGAGAGAGAGAGAGAGAGAGAGAGAGAGAGAGAGAGAGAGAGAGAGAGGGAGAGGGAGAGGGAGAGGGAGAGGGAGAGAGCGAGACGAGGGGTCGGGCTTTGAATTCTCGGAAATCATTTATCGATCATTTCCAGTGATCATTCATCGTAAAGAGCGTGGACGCGCGCGCGTAGTAATTTTATAATTGAGAAGACGTTCGCGCCATCTTGGCTCGCAGGAATTTTTCCTTATTTCTGATAAACGGATTTTATTTTCTTTCGCTGACTCGAAGCCTCTAACGAGACGCCAACGTCGAGAATATTGATCAGGGAAGAATTTATCGTCTGTTGAAAAAAAAAAATACATTTTTATCAAAAAAAAAAAAGAAAAAAAAAGAGAATGAAACAAAAATTGTCTTTTTTTTTCACCTAACGAGCGAATTCACGAAATACAGGCGCGAAAGTGTCGTTTCGATGCGGCAAGATAAACCGGGAATTGCGAGAAAGAGATAGAGAATTTTGAATTCGGTAGGTTTTTTTTTTCGACGAATATATTATTATATTATTTTATATTAAATATCCACGATCGATCGTAAATTCGAGGACGGTCAAACAGACGGGGAGAAAGTTTGGCCGGGAGCCCGCACACGAAATATTGTTGATCCAACGTTCTTTTAACAAGTACGTTATATTTGTTCCAAAATAGATATATATATATATATATATATGTATAGATGGAACGCGTATATATTAGTCCCGGGCAAAAATATCCCATCATCGGCAATCTTTGCGATCGTACGAATTAATTTCGCAAACTTCGAGCTCCTCGCTCGAGCTTGGCCCGCGTACGAAATCGTATAGAAGGATAAAACGGGAGGTGGACGAAGAGAGAGAAAGAGAGAGAGAGAGAGAGAGAGAGAGAGAGAGAGAGAGAGAAGATAGCTCTCTCGGACCCTCCGCCACTTGTCACTCGTTCCGCCCAACCGAATGATTTGTCACTTCTCTCGGACAAACGGGCCTCGAGAGCAGAGGGAGAGCCGGGTAGAGGCAATTTTCGATATATCTCCTCTCGTCCTTTTCTCCGAGGACCAAAGCAAGAATAGAGAACGACCGCGATCAACCACACAAACATATATATATACACATATATTTATATATATTTATATTCTATATACGTATATATATATATACCTATATAGAAAAGTTTGATTACCACCCGAACCAACACGTGTCGATTCCTTGTTCGACACGCTCTATACCCGCTCCCTGTTTTCGTTTTTCCTCAGGCGGCCAAGCGCAAGGGATTCGCTCGTTTTATAACGCCACTTTTCGACTCTCCGGGGAAGAATCGTAAACGAGAGAGACGGAGAAAAGTCACTAAATCGCATCGAAAGCATCGCGAAAACACAAATATATATTTTTCGTCCGACTATATTTTACTCCGGTTATGAACCGCGCGTGCGCAATTTGCCTCTTTCTTTTTTTGTTATTATTATTATTAAAGTATCCTTTTTTATCTCCCTCGAATGGTTAATTGCAGTTCGGTAAAAAAAAGGGGGGGAAAAAAACGTTGTAAGATATAAAAGATAATTTATGATCGATCATTATATTATTATAATTATTACTTGGGCCATTTCGTCGTCGAGGAATCCGAGACAATGCGAAAGAAGAAACGAATTTCGCGATCGATCGACGAATGTTGAAAACGAAGAAAATACGAAAAAAAGAAAGAAACAAAAAATGCCAAGAAAAAGAATAATTATTCGATATTTTTGGAAGTATTTTTCGATCGTTTGGAATTATTTATGAAATATTTATTTATCGAGGGAGAAACGGAGAGAAAGAGAGGGAGGAACGAATGCGCATAACTATGAGGCAAAAGAGGACTCGGGGCTCGAGCCATTATGGAGGCATGTCCTTTAGGACCCCCGCTGTGTCGCGCCGCGGAATGCCTCAGCTATTATAAATATCTTCACCCAAAGGCTTGAGGCGTGGGACCGAGAGAAGAACGAAGAGCTCACTCCACGAGAGAGAAAGAGAGAGAGAGAGAGAGAGAGCGAGAGAGAGAGAAAAATCGAGAGAGAAAGAGATGGCTCTATACCACTTGGTTCTATACACAACGTGTATATATATATATATATATATATATATATCTATATCTATATAGTTTTGGTCGTCGTGCATAGCGCGAGCTATCTCTTTTCATTCTCGCTCATCTACCCGTGCTCGTTTCTCTATCTCCCTCGCACTCTATCGCCCGTATTCGCTTCCTCGTTGATTCTCTCCAAGAGAGAATCCTTCAGACTCATTCGCATGCTCGTTTCGCTCGCTCGACTGTGCTATATACACAACCGACACGCTCCGGCGATCCCGCAATATCGCTCGACTTAATTTGCCACGTTTTTTACCCTCATCGAGCACTTCTCTCCTCCTATCCACCCTCCTCTCTTTCTCTTTCGCTCGAACGATTCCAGGAAGAAAACGAAAACTAAACAAAAATTACAATTCTACGCAAAATCGCCAACTCTCGGAGAGAATGATTTTTCATTGTTTTTTTTGTCTTATTTTTTTGTATTTATCTTCGATCTAAAGTCGAAAGGACACGATTATGGGCTAGTCGAGGTCGTTCGATTATTGATAATTTATTTATTAAAATTACTCTCGAATATATACGAAAATTTTGATAAATTTGTATTATCGTTGTTTTGAAAATTAAAGCATATTTATCATAGTTAATCGAGATAGAGGTTCGAAAGGAATAAACGAAGGCGTACGGCTAATTATAATATCGAATAACGTTATATGCGCCAGATCTCGTCTCTACGGTATGGCGAATTTTGACAAATGGCAATTTTTACGACATTGCGTGTCTCGTATAGTTTCGTATCTTTATACGTTGGCACACGAGGCGATTGACGATGATCGAGCATGTAGCGCGACGAGGACACGATTTTACAGATAAAAATCGAGCTTAATATTTTTTTTGTCCACCATCTAGGCGACTCGAATAATTCGTATCGTATTTAAACGAATATCCATTTTTTTCGGTGACATTTTCTTTTTTTTTTTTTTTTTTTTATTTTATCTTCTATCCCCTCCCATTTTTCTAGCGGACAATTATTTTATCGTTTCTGTGAGAAATGCTAATTTACCTCGTACACTCGTAAAGTTATTAT
Organism: Netelia virgata; assembly: GCA_951802705.1. NCBI lineage: Eukaryota > Metazoa > Arthropoda > Insecta > Hymenoptera > Ichneumonidae > Netelia > Netelia virgata. The sequence continues at coordinate 1,593,423 of OX637866.1, read as the reverse complement.
ATATATTTCGATAAATATGCATGTGGGACTTTTTTATATCTACGTTTACGATTTTTGATAGGATTTTTTTTCTCCGTCTTTCTCTCTCTCTCTCTCTCTCCCTCTCTGCGGCCTCTCGATCGTTCGTCGCCGCCGCGAGAATAAGGCGACCGATGCCCGGGACTATCTCACGAAACTTATGCTAATCGCGGGAGAGCGACTCACGTAGCCTCTCCTTCTGCTCTCGGGGACTAAAAAAAAATCTGATTTGCTCTCGAAGGCTCGTCAATCAAACGCGACTTCTGTGTAGGTTTTATTTTTAAGTATTAATTCTTCATCATATCCCTCTCATATGTATATATATATATATATGTTTATATGAGATATATAGATAGTCGGGAATATATATATATGTGTATATATATATATAGAGAGAGAGAGAGAGAGAGATAGAAGTTAGGTAGGAATCGGAGCACGATATGTTAGATGGTCGTGAATACAAGGAGACCCACGTGTTTCCATTCACCCGGACATGATGTTTTTTTTATTATATTTTTTTTAGCCAAACAGAGAGAGCTTCGGTAGCTGAACGTCGAGCACACCGGGAGATACGCGCAACACTCTCTAGCAAATGGTTCGTCGTGTTCGGACGATACGAGTTTTTGTGACGCGCGTGACTTTGAAAAAAAAAAAAAACAATAAAACGTATCCCTCGAGATGATTTCAATCGTGAAAAAAATACTCGATAATTTATAAACGTGTTTGGTAATTGGCGAAATATCGAATTTGCCGAGGAAAGAAGAGCGATCTTTTTTAGCGGCAAGTCCGGCGATTTTATAATTTTTTTTTACACAAGTTCGTTCCATAAATTTCCGTTCTTTCTCCGATATCGATAATGTGACATTTAACGTATAAATATTATACGTATATTTTGAGTCGTAACGATAATCGCGATAATGCTTCGTGGGGTTGAGACAAAAAAAGAAACGCGAGAATTGAGAAAAGATGGACGAAGAAGAGACACAGCACGTGCAGAAAGAGTAACAACGACTGTACGACGAGTCGCCGCTCACGCTGTGTCCCTCCTGCTGCTATACTTCTCCTCCGAGATCAAGTTTTTCCCCCGGAGAGCGTTTCGAAGCCCGAGCGATAGTCCCGCGAGCGAGCGAGAGCGAAAGAAAAAGAGAGAAAGCGATAATCGAGGAAGCAACCGCTAGAGGGAGACACGAGACGGTTTGACTTCCTGGCACGCGGGCCGTCTCCTGTATCGCTTCGTCTCTCTCGCGCTCACGCCGATTCCCCTCTACAACCGTTTCGACTCTTCCTCCTGCTCCACCACCACCACCACTACCGCCACCTTGGCAGGCTTCGTTTTCTTCTACCTTCTCGATCTCTTTTCAGACTCGAGTCATCGCACCAAACACCGAAACTTGCAGCTTCATCCGCATAGCCCTTGCGAGCGAGCATTGCAATCGAGTTATTATACATTCTGTCATTGCCTTTAATTACATCGCGAGAGTCGTGGGTGGAGGTGGAGGGGTTATTGTTATGCAACGGTGCAAGAGCTCGCTCGCTCGCTCTCTCTCTCTCCCTCTCCCTCTCTTTCTTTCTTATTCGTACTTTCTCTGTACTCTGTCATTGCGTTTAATTATCCTGAACCCGAAGATTCATACTCGCCGTCGTATTTCACCCTCTTTCACCGTTATCGTACAACGCGTTGCGCAATCTTTGCCGCGTGCACACAAAGAGACGGGACGTTTTTGCTCGAGTACGAAACCCCGCCGAGATTGTACGAATAGTCCAGACGAAATTCGCGTATATTTCGTATATCGAACGATATTACTGTACATCGTTCATATTTCAAAGAAAAACATGTTTTATCGTGCAACGGACTCACTCTTTCGATGTGTCGTCCTCTCTCGGTGCAGACACCGAGGACGTCGCGACATTTAATTGAGTTGGCTCGTTGATTTTCTTTCTTCGAACCGCTTCTCGATGTCGCTATACGCTGCCACTCACTTTTGCACTGACGTGGTGTCGCGGGTAAAAACTATTAACACGCTCCCGGCAATCGACTGACAATGAGATTAGGGACCGCGAAAATTATTGTTTCAATAGAACCACACATCACTTGCCAACGTTTTTCTCACATATGTAACATCCGGAAAATACGCATACTTCCGATACAAAAGTGGTTATGGGCGGGAGATCGACCACGACGATCACCGTCTTTTGTTAATAACAATATGGCGCTCGGCTTTTGCGTAAGAAGCTGATCACCCTCGCGCACAATCGACTCGACCACTCGGTTTTTCTCGCCTACCCGTTCGGCGAACAATTGATACTGGATAATTATTATTTTACGAGGTTCACGGTTCACTTATCGATGTTTTTCCGACAGATATACGATGCGAGGGATTAGATTACTTCCACGGTAGGACGATTTTGTGGACGAGGAACCGGCAACAACATTCGCCATGCTTTATGAATAACAATGTGGTGCCGGGCGGCCGGAGGAGTGAACAAATGACGAGACGGCGCGCGCAGCTCTCGCCGCCGAACAATCGATAGTCGACAACTATCGATATTAAGTACTATCGATATTCAGTGAAATCTATAATCGAAATACAAAGTATGTCGTCCACCACAGCACGAGTGTATACATATGTACAAGGAATGATCCTCTTTTTTCTATCATTAATTCTACAAGTGGAGAAATGAAAACACCTGGCTGATTATAAATGAACATCGGGGCGATTCCACGATAATATAGACGACCAAAGGCCAATTCGACGTTTGTAACCTCAAAGTTCGACTTGTTTTGACACTCGGGCAGTGTAAAGAAAGTTGTGAGTCCTGAAACGAAAACATCGAGAACGCGCGACTGAGGGATAACAAAGCGGCGAATATACTATCCATAAAATATTTCATCGACAAACATTGAATAAAGCATCGCGAATCGTGAGTCCATTTGAAGAGTCTCTCATCGTTTCGTCTGTGACAAAATTCACGTATCCGAAATATCCTCAAATTAAACGTGCATAATTCTCGTGTCGTAAAAGAGTAGAAAATTGTGCTTCGCGTTTCTAAAAGTAGCACGTATATGGTTATAAGGTTAAGTCGGACAATCTTCATCGTTCTATCCATCTCTTTTACATTCCTTCGCTTTCTTAGTTCGGGAATCTCGCACGTCGCCGGCAAAGTCCCATTTCTTTTAATGTTCGTATACCTACGTAGTGACTTCTGTAAACGAAGGACGCGTGAAAATAACTGTTTATTTTTATTCTAGACTAATATCTATCTCCCAATCTCTATTGTAGTGCGAACTCACGCGCGAAATTCTCGCGTGTTGTATAGCTCGTATACGACGTGTGCCTGATATTGCAGCCATAAAACTTGCTTCGAGGCCTGATGCGATACTCTCGTGTCTCTTCGCCATCTCTACATCTAAGGTTCTCCCTCTCGCGCACATACACACGCACAGACACACACTGCGGTATCTTTATTCATTATTTTTCGTGTGATCACGCCGCCACGCCCGGAGGTGCCAAAAACCATTCGTCCTCTAATCAATATTAACTCTCGCCCATGAGAGAAGTGGCCACGATTATTATTTTCTACCGCGTTTCAAAATCTCCGTCGCGTCGTACAAAATTTCTCATTATAAGAATGAAATTGTAGCAGAGTTCTCCGTCTTTATCTCTCGTTCTTCCTTTGGCCCGTGTGTACGGCTGACAAATAAAATTGTCAGCCTCACAAATGGATCGCAGAAGAAAAACGAAAAGTGGCGAGGGAAGGGACGAGGGAGACGATTATACCGAAGCAAGACCAGAGATGAGCACGAGGTGCTGAGAAAGGTGTTGGTCTCTCCGTTTCTCTTCTCCCGTCCAGAGAGCAATGGGTATATAATAACGTTGTTGCAAAAACGTCTAAAGACTCTCGAGGAGGAATGACCGCGTCTCCGTCGAAAAATGAAGATCCTTCGTATACAGGGGGCGTTCTCAACACATTCTACCAAACAGAGAATCAATTAGGGCTTTTCATTTTATAAAAATTAAAATCATCTTGATTAATATTGAGTGCTCTTCATTTTTTTACCAATATCTTCCCACGTGAATTTTTATTTAAACTGCGGGATAAAAAGAAATAGAGTAAAACGACGAAAAAAAGGTGTCTCGTGCACCCTAAAATCATCCGGTATTAGACCTCGTTAAGGAAACCATCGAGATCGGATCGTGTGGAAGAAAAGTGTGCTAGAACGTACGTAATACAGGGTCATAGGATGATCGATATTGCGTATCGACGTCGGATGTATTACGCTGTTGAAATTTACATTCGATTTACATGGTCACGAAGCGCGGTCGCTTCTTCGCGCATCTCTATGCCGCTCTACAGACGCTGGACCACTTACAATATCTATCTCTTTTCCCATACATATATAATAATATTCACGTATATGGTGGGTAATAAATGCTCGATGCGACGGAGCAGGTCGAGAGCGCTCTCGAGTTCGTCAAACTTTCACCGTCGCGAGATGGTGAAGAGCGAGAGAGAGAGAGAGAGAGAGAGAGAAAAAGAGGACGGGAACGTGAGTTTTGTGAGCGCACATATAAAACGTACGAGAGCATATATATGCCTTGAGAGTCCCATTACCCGTCTACTTCTCTCTCTCGGACGCACCGACCTCTGTCGATCCTTTCAACGACGACGAAGAGTTATATACACCTCGAGATCCTCCCAACGTCTCATCGACGTCTCATTAAGCCCATTGACATGTTATTAATTATTTATTATTTATCGTCATTGCGTATAAGCCGCGCAAATAGAAAATACCGAGACGGTATCAAAGATAAATTCGACGAGCTGTTTAGAGCCAATAATTTTTATGGTCGCAAAGAATTTTCATTTTCCTATTCCAATTACACTCGCTGATTATATTTTTAATGATTTCTTTTGATTATAAATCAGTGCCCTTCTCACTGTTATCGGTTACTCGGGTACGTTGAAAAAGAAAAAAAGAAAAAAAAGGAAATCAATTTTATTGGAAAAATGTTGCTTACCTTGGTCGAGGCGGTGCTCGTTCTTCCCGCGTTGACCGTAATTGCGTATATCTCGACCTCGTACCAATCGACGCCGGACTCTCGATCGAGGGGTACAGCAGTCATCAGTACACCGCTCTTCGTGTCAACGTCGAAGAGTCTGTCGACTTGTTCACCGAGGCTCGTAGCGGTCACGTTTGTCACGTAATACTCGATCTCGTGTGCAACATTGGCCCTACCGTTGCTCGTATCAACGAGACCACCGACGACACCACCACCTCCGCCACTACCTCGTCTCGTACGAGCACTGACTCTCATTATACTCGCACCTGCAGCTTCGTTCTCGTACACGCTGCCCTCGAGCTGACCCTGATGCTCCCACACCGGTACGTCCTCGTCGTTCTCACCTGGTACAATCAGCGTCAGATAAGTCTCTGACGATCTTCTCTCGGCTTGAACCGCCTCGTCTGTCGCCCTTGCACCGATCTGATATCTCGACGCTCGTTCCAAAATTTTCGTACTTTTTGGCAATCTCATTGTTACGACACCGGTGCTACGATGCACGCGAAACATGTCGGAATAATTGACACCCGAGCGCAAAAGTTCGTAAGTCACAAGACCGTTGGTGCTCGAGTCGAGATCACGAGCGAGAAGTTTCGTCACGGCGATCTCTTTGCCCAATTGACGATTGAGTAAACTTCGTGGTGGCAAAACCGCGGCCGACATACTTACGAAAATTGGCGCGTTGTCGTTAAGATCGTTAACGATCACTATGACAAGTTTTTCCGCCGATAATCTTGACGAAGGGGGCTCGGCGCGATCGGTCGCGACCACGACGAGCTTGAAGGTATCGACTTGCTCGCGATCGATCGGTAAAAGGGTATAAATTACACCCGTCGATGGATTTATGCCGAAATGACGTCTTTGATCTTCCGGATCTTGACTGGCAATGGCGTAAGTTACAGCGCCGTTCTCACCCGAGTCCGGATCTTCGGCGGTCACCGTGTGAACCGGCGAGTGTACAGCGATCCCTTCACGGATCTGACGTACTATCGCCGTGTTCGGAAACGCCGGTGGATTGTCGTTCGCGTCGATGACGTCGACTCTAACGGTCGTCACCGTGCTGAGCTTAGGATGACCACCGTCGCTGCACGTCACGTTAAGCGTGTAACTCTCGAGTTCCTCGTAATCGAGGGATTTTCGAAGATACAAAGCACCGCTTAGTGGATCGATGTGAAACGCGTCACGACGATTTCCGGCCGTAATGGCAAACGCGAGGTCGCTGTTCGCACCGAGATCGTTGTCCGTAGCGCGAAAACGAAGTAATTCCGTGTTAACGGGCGTTGTCTCGAGAACGGAAATTCTTCCGGTTGCGTTTTCCAGAAAAACTGGGGCGTTGTCGTTCTCGTCGAGGACCTCGACGTTGACTATGACACTCGAGGACAGACGTATCTCTAATCCAGCATCGTGAGCAACGACGGTCAGAGCGTAAGTGTCGAGAGTTTCGCGATCCAATTCGCGGGCCAGACTTATCTGGCCCGTGGCTTCGTCGATCATGAAATGACCGTTTTCATTGCCATCTTCGAGGGAATAAAATACGTCGCCGTTGAGACCCTCGTCGGCGTCTGTCGTGTAGACTCGCAACAGTTGAGTACCCGTTGCGGCACCCTCGCTGACTTGCACCTTGTAAGGTTGGCGTTGAAACTGCGGCGTATTGTCGTTTACGTCGGTGACGTAAATCGTTATCTTCACTTTGTCCCGAAGACGATTAACGCCGTTGTCCGTTACAGTTGCCTCGAGAGTGACATAACCGTTGCCCGTGTTAGCGACGAGTTCCTCGCGATCGTACACGTGCAACGATTTGATAAAACCGTTTCTAGGATCGACGGAAAAATCCTGTTGCGTCGACGATAGCGAGAACGTCAGATCGGCGTTACGACCAACGTCGCGATCGGTCGCCAATAATTTCCCAACGAAAGTGTCAGGTGGCTCGTTTTCGCGTATGTGAAATGTGAAACTGGAATTTGTGAATTGTGGTGCATTGTCGTTCTCGTCGATGATGTGAACTATGACCGGAACAACGGAACTTCTGCTCGGCGTGCCTTGATCGCTCGCGGTCACCTCGAGAGCGTAATAATCCTGCTCCTCGCGATCCAGAACGTGCTTGACGTAGAGCTGTCCATCGGGGAAGATGCCAAAACGATCTTCCGCATTGCCGTCCGTTACGCTGTAGAGAACGCGTCCGTTTGCCCCGAGATCGGTATCAACGGCACGAAGAGCGAAGAAACGCTCGTTAACAGGTGTCGATTCTGGCAACGAGCTCTCGTAACTCGTCAGACCGAAGACCGGTGTATGATCGTTCACGTCCTCGATCGTTACTCTCACGAGATGCTGCGCGGTCAACGGCTGATTTCCGGAATCAACCGCGGTCACCTCGAGATGCAAAACCGTGCCGGGCGGCGCTCGTATCGGCTTATCGAGATAAATAATACCGGAATTTTCGGCAACGCGGAATTGTCCACCGGGATTATGCGTCAGGGAATAAGTTATACGAGCGTTCGCCCCGATGTCACGGTCCCTGGCTCTCGCGAGACAGACCTCCTGGCCGACCGCAGCATTTTCACGCAGAAATACCTCGTCGCCCCTTTCCCCCTTTGGGAATTTCGGCGCGTTGTCGTTTATATCCAGGACCGTCACGTTGACGGAGGTTTGACCGTGCGCGAGACCAGCTCGTGCTGCGACTTGCAGACTGTAATAAGCGATCTGTTCGCGATCGAGACAACCCGCGGTGCTGATGGCGCCGGTGTTCTCGTCGATCTTGAAATCTCCCCGAGGATCACCGAGAACGATCGAATAAGTGACTTTGGCATTGCCGAACTGCGTTACTCGAACACCGCCAACTTCCCGACCGTAGCCCGCCGGAATTTCCGCACAGTCTCCACGGTCCTCGGCTATTCTGAACTCGTAACCATTGTACGTGTCGAATTCCAGATGCTCGAGATCCTCTTCTCGCAAAACCTGGACCAAAGCGTTTTTCCCTGCCATTTTGTCGCCCGTGTCGCGAGCCGAGATCGTCAGCTCGTAGAGGGTTTTCTGCGCGATTCTCAACGATCCACGAAGCGTCAATTCTCCAGTTCTCTCGTCAACGGCGAAGAGACCCTCGCCTCCGGATTCTAAAGTGTACCTGACCTGTGCATTTTCACGCGCGTCCGCGTCCGTTGCGCTGACTCGACCGATCCAACTACCCGGCAGCGTGTCTTCCGGTATCGGCATGAGATATCGGCTCGGATAGAAAACTGGCGCGTTGTCGTTGACGTCCTCGAGATTCAGAAGTACCGTGGCTGTCGAGGACTGTGGAGGTGTTCCTTGATCTTTGGCAATTACGAGTATTCTGTATTCGGCGATAGTTTCACGATCGAGACCGATTTTCGTCGTTAATTGTCCCGTGAGAGCGTCCAGAGCGAAAGTTTTTGGATAATCTCGCTGAACGCTGGGATGAAAGCTGTAAGCTACGCTCCCGTTCGTGCCCTGATCGTTGTCAACGGCGGTCAGCGTCGCCACGAGACTCTGAGCTGGTGTATTTTCCGACAACGTAACCTGAAGATTATTCTGTGAAAATTTGGGAGCCTCGTCGTTCTCGTCGAGCACCGTGACCCGTAGATGAGTCGTCGCGTATTTTGGATTCGGACCACCGTCCCTAGCGACGACGCGAAGCTCGACGCTACCCTGAATTTCACGATCCAAGGTGGCGATCGTCGTGACGAGCCCGGTGTCTTGATCGATCGCGAACCAAGACTGTTCGTTGCCGGAGTCGAAATCGTAGTATATCCTCGCGTTTAGACCCGAATCGGCGTCGGTCGCTGATATGCTAGCGACGAAACTTCCTATCGGTGACAATTCCGAGAGTACCGAGGTGTACTCGCTCTGTTGAAAAACCGGCTCGTGATCGTTTACGTCGTTGACGTGAATTACGAGATAAGCGGTCGCGGAACGCGGTGGTGTTCCTTTGTCAGTCGCGACGACCGTCAGATTGTACATCGGAATTTCCTCGCGATCGAGACGACCGTTGACCTTGACGATATCGAAACTCTGGGTATTGTCGAGACGAAAGTGATTGAGCTCGTTCCCGGAACGAATCTCGACGGTCGTCTCGCCGTTGAGACCCTCGTCGTTGTCGATAACAGCAACCGCAGCTACGATCGAGTCTTTGGCCGCGTTCTCGTCAACGGTGGCGAAACCCACCATCGCCGGGAAATAATTGAATTTGATTTCGGGATCGTGATCATTAGCGTCGAGGAGATTGACGGTGACGTAAGTACGACCGTCCTGACGTGGTGAACCGTGATCTCGTGCGAAAACCGCGATAACGCAACTCTTGGGACAACCACCACCGGGACGAGTGATCGTGCAGGTTTGCTGAGGGCACTCCAGTCTCTCGGCGGTTCTGATAATTCCAGTTTCCGGATCTATCGTAAATTGGACCTCGCTGTCCGGTAGATAATAAGTCAACCGTGAATTGTCCTCGATGTCCTTGTCGGTGGCGTGAACAGTCAGGACTACGGTGCCAACGGGTGCGCTCTCGTTGAGGGCAACCACGTAATCGCTCTGTTGAAAAACCGGGGGATTGTCGTTGACGTCCAGGACCGTGACGTTCACGAGAAGATAACCGACTCTCGGTGGACGACCTCGATCTCTGGCGCAAACGTTCAAGGAATAAAATTCAACCTGTTCGCGATCGAGTTTTCCCGTCGTCTCGAGATGCAAGTAAGAAGTCTCGCCGCTAGGATTGCCCGTTACGTCGAGACGAAATTTACCGTCGGTATTACCATCGACGATGAAATAATCATCGGCGACCCCGTTTTCCGGGGTGTCGCGATCCGTCGCAGCGTCCAGAAGAAGCTTCGTACCCGCGGCTGCGGATTCGGAAAAACTCACCGCTATGCTAGTCTCCGGAAATTCAGGATCGTTGTCGTTGATGTCGAGGACGTGAATTCTCACCTCGATCGGATAAGTCGGTTGACTCGATAATACGACGAGATCGAATTTGTCGCTGGGCAATGATTCACGATCGAGAATCTTGGCCGTTCTTATCGTTCCGGTTTTTGGATCGAGGGTGAACTCTCGCGGTGGCTCGTTGAATCGGTACGTGAATTCCGGCTTTACGGGTATCGTGCCAACGAGAGTACCCTCGGGCTCGCCCTCTCTGACCCCGAGCTGAGCCCTCGTATCGACCGCTCTGCTCTGCATAGCGAGACCCGACATGCTGTTGCCACTTCCTCCGCCATCGTTGCTGCCGCTGCTCGATGACGAAACTATCGACTCCTGATGGCTCGGCAGCATCGCCGATCGTCTCGTTAACGATCTCCAGCTTCTCTCCGATTCTCCTTCTCCTCCTCCTCCTCCTCCTCCTCCTCCTCTATCGTCAGGATTATATACATAGCGTGATATTTCATCGTTCGCACCCGATACCGATTTTTTCGCGGTGCTGCCGGTCTCGAATACCACGAGGACCAGCAGCAGCCCGAATATCCTTAGTCTACTGTTCAACGTCATTCCTCGACAATTTTCAAAGATTTACCAATCTTTTTTTCTCACCTCACCGATTTCTCTTTCTCTTTCTCTTTCTCTCTCAATCGTCTCGTACGATCGATTTTTCTTTTACTCTGTCACTCTATCTCTCTCTCTCTCTGTCTCTCGCAACTACCTGTCGCACTTCTTCGTCATCGTCAGGCGAACTCTCATCGTTGAGCAGTTTTTCACGCACTAGGCGTCACCGTTTCATTTCTCAGACGCATTAAAAAAAAATATATATATATATATCTACGATGCTACCCCCGATCTCTCGTTTTTCACCCACTTTGCCTCTACGGCATTTTCATCGTCGAGTTTTTCTCGTATAATTCCGCGCAAACAACGAGATTCGCGGTACTGGAAATACGAGAAGGGGCCAGTGACCGGTAACGTGCCGCGCCTCGACGACGCTTCCTCGCTTCCTCGATCGATCGATCCCGATGTGATCTATGGATCTTCTCGATCGATATCGCATCGACGAAAATTCAATCTTCGTCCTACAATCGCGAACGTACGATCGCTTTTATATCACCGTAATTCTGGACCTGTTCTTTCTGTAATTCTGGAAAGTGTAAAATTCGCAGAAAATCAGAGGTTTCCATTCCGAGATGACACTCTCGTCACAGTCGATCGGCGTTTCGACACAGGCCGCGACTCTGTCGAACGGTACATCACGGAATCACTCGAGCGAGTACACGATCGTACGTACAGCTCGAGCATTCTTGTACCACGAGATGTAGCAGCTCGAAGGCATTCTCGTTCCTCTCATCGTCATCATCATCATCATCCTCGTCCTTTTTTCTTCCTTCTCTCTCTCTCTCTCTCTTTCTCTCTTTCTCTTCTCTTCTTCTCCGCAAGACTTCCGCGTGCCTGTCGCTATTTCATACCCAGCTCGTTGACTCTTTTCTTCGATAACGATTACGAGACTGGACAAATATTAAGTCTCTTCACCCAAACCCCCGTAGTGGAGAGAAGGTTAAAGAGCAAAAAACGAAAAACGTATTATGTGACTTTTGCCTCGATCCGTTATCTCTTCTTTTTTCCCCCTCGATGTCTCACGGTGTCTCCCAGCGAGGGATCGACGCTAACTGGAACAAGCGCGAGTGTATTGACCCGCGGAGGTGAGCGGGGCTCTATGTACACGAACTATGTACCTCACACATATACACACACACACATATATATATATATATATATATATACACCCGTGATGACAGCAAAAAATCAACTTTGCACGATTTTTCAATAAAAGAAAAAAAAACACACGATATCACACTCGTAAGCACATTCCTCGTTCCGTACACTCGCGAATTTAAAAAATCACCTTCGACGATTTAATTCCTACTTGATACGAAGATGTGCATGCGTAGATTCTCGTTGAGATGCGAAATAAAAAATCACATCTAAATATATATACATATATATATATATAGATATATAGATATACACACACTGGAGTGGCGAAGCTGAGATGAGAACACAGGTGGAACACGAGGCCCGGTGCACGCGTGTGTTGCTATATATTTATATACATATATATATATACATATATGTACACACAGACACACAGACACACACACGATGGAGATATATATGTATATATTCACTGTATTGCTATAAAGCGAACGACTCTTCTCAGCAGCCCTTCTCCTATATACGATAATACACGCGCTATACGAGAAGGTATCGTGTATCGAACGTGTTTCCTGCGACGAAGAGGAGCATCGTTTTATGTATCACGTACACATATTTTCGTCGTAACGAAAGAAAACGAGAAAAAAAAGGACGATTGCAAACAAAAAAAAACCAAGAAAAAAGAGTAGAAAACGTAACACTGATCACTGCTAAAAATAACGATTGTGCGTTAATTCCGTGTTTAGTAACGATCGATCGGTTCGATCACGTTGCGAGAATGGAATAAATTCCCAGCGTTCTCGATCTCGCGTTCACTTTCGCGTTGTTGTCATTCGCGACCGAAATCCGATAGGAAGAAATCCACGAAAAACTAATTCCCGAACACTCGCGAGAGGTTCGATCGATTTTCCTCTTTTTTGGTTTTTTTTTTTTTTTTTTTCGTAATTTCGATCGATTTTCACCAAAGTCGTAGTATCGGGTTAACCAACAGATCGCGAATGATCCATGCGATGTATTTATTCCTGTTTTTTCTTTTTGTTTGTGGGTGAAAATAATCGATCGTAAACGCGAATAATCGAACGCAGTCTTTGCCCGTTGACTGACCCGACTCGACTGAACCGGTGGGTCCCCGTAAGGCCCACACTGCTGCCGATCGAGCTTCGCGCACACACATACAGAGGCGCGCGCGTTCACACACACACACACACACATACATGGACAAAATGGAGAGAGCATTCTTCGGCCTGGCTGACGCCGTCCCTCTCCGATCCATCGGGCCCAACGGGCATCGTTCCCCCCACCCCTCTCTTTCTCTCTCTCACTCTCCCTCTTACCCACTCTTTCTCCCTCCTCTCACTCTCTCTCTCTCTCTCTCTCTCTCTTCTTTAACGCAACGCGAGTGTCTCAGTGCTTCGCTCCACTCCCTCTTCTCCCTCGCACTCGCCCAGAACCTCGACCGTCCTTTTCTCCTCCGTGCTTTGGGTCCCTCTCTTACCCTCTCCCCTCCACTCCGAACCACTCGGCTCCCTCCCTCCTCGCTCTTCGCAGCTCCCTCACGCATTAACTTCATCCTCCCTCTCTCTCTCTCTCTCTCTCTCTCTCTTTCTTTTTACCTCCATCGAGTGGCTCTCGCACGTCCCGGCAAAGTCTTCGGGGGCCCCACCGATGTCTTGGCCTGGGTCTCTCTCCGCGCGCCGAGATATTCTACCTTTTGCCCTCGAGGAACGAGCAATGCGGAGGCTCAGGTATTCAAGATGGCCGACTTCGTATATATACTTCTTCTTCTTCTTCGTCTTCTTCTTCGTCTTCTCTCTTGCCGCACCGCGCACCGCGTCGCGGGAGAAGCCGCGCGTTTTCTTCTCTCGTGCTTGCCCACTCTCTCTCTCGCTCTCCCTCACTCTCACTCTCTTCGTCTCTCTCTCTCTCTTTCTCTCACACACACACTCTTTTCTCTCTCTCTCTCTCTCTCTCTTTCGCTTCTCATATGCTCGTGCTGCTGCCGCAGCGAAAGGGAGTGAGACGATAGAACGAGAGATGAATAATGCGTGGAGGAGGAGGAGGAGGAGGAGGAGAAGAAGAAGGAGGAGGAGGAGGAGGAAGAGGCAAACGACGACGACGGCGACGACGACGACGACGATGAAGAAAGGAGAGGCGAGCTGAGGAAAGAGACGAAGGCAGAAAAGATATGGTTGAAGGAGGTGGCGAAGGAGGCAAAAGCGACGGAGTAATAGCGAGAGAGGAAAAGAGACAAGGGTCACCAATATATATAGGAGGAGAGCGAGAGGGAGAGGCATCTCGTGGACCGTCAGAGAGAGAAAGAGAGAGACACACATTGACGATCGCGTTTTATTCCCTCTTTGATATATATATATATATATATGTACAATCATGTAAGTCAGACGAGGAACTATCAAGAGCATATACGAGAGCGGATACCCCGTGCAAAAGATAGACGAAGATATGGACAACGCGTGGTATACAGTCTGATACTTCTTCATATAGCTCTATGGGATATTTGAGAGATGGCTGGCCGGGGTGGGGGAAAGGCGCTGGTGCTGCCATACCACGGTCGGGGAAGAGAACCGATGTGCGCTCACGAGGGAGCGCTCTCTGGCCTCAGGACTCTTTCTTCTTCTTCTTCGTCTTCTTCTTCTTCTTCTTCTTCTTCTTCGTCGAAGGATTATTTTCTTTTTTCTTCTTTCTCCCTCTTTCTTCTTTACCGATACACCGGAGCATCGGACAAGGTGGGGTTGCCACTCTTTCGTTCTTTCTTCTTCTTCTTCTTCGCCTTCTTCTTCTTCTTCTTCTTCTTCTTCTTCTTCTACCGAACGTTGTCCTGCCGCATGCTGAGCTCTGATCCACGAGGAAGTCTCGCTATCTTTTTCTTCCCTAGCTGTCTCGATCCTTCTTCTTCTTCTTCTTCTTCTTCTTCTTCTTCTTCTACGATCATGCTCGCGGTGCATACTCCGGTGCGAAGCTCGTCGGCCCCTCGGCTCGACTTAGCCCCCACACTCTCGTAACTAATCCGTTACCGCGATCGAAGCCACTTCGACTATTTCTCTTCTGCCGACGCTTCGTCCTCTTCTTTCTTTGGCTTCTCTCGCTCTCTGCCGTACGAACCCGGCCCCCTCGACTCGACATCGAGGGGGCTCGTCTTTTCTCGCGCGAAACGTCGATCTTCCACTTCCGTTCTAGACCCTCGTTTCCATATTATTCGCGAATATTTATTCTCCCAATTACAACGAATTTATATCAACTTCACCGTTTTTATAAACTGTAGAAAAAAAAACAATTGAAAAAAGAAAATGAAAAACAATCGCAAGTAGAATTTTTCTCGGCAGTTGCACCAACGCTTCTCCCGAGAACGACAAAACTTCCTCTTTGCCAGCCACGAAAAACCGGATTCCTCTCTCTCTCTCTCTCACCAGCATTTCCATAAGTTCAAACGCCATGCGAGTATGTGCGCGAATATCATGCACCCAGGTAACAAAAAACAAAAAAGAAGAAAAAAAACGAAATACTTTGCACCAAGAATATTTTCAGACTTTCGAGCGTCAACTCGGCACCAGCCACAGGATTATTCACGTATCGAGCCTAAAACTATGCAAGCCGCGAGAATATTCCATCTCGGTCGGGATAATAATATACAGATATACTTTTTCACGAGTGTGTACCAGGACGTCGAAGCACGAGCGGGCGTCGTCCTCTCGCTTAATCGTGGGAGATGATCGATAATGTGGATCAATATGGCCGTATCGCGTTTTCTTGCAAAACTTCTATACCGATTGTCTGTCGCGGTGTCGAGAGGTCGAGAAAATCGAGAGAGCCCGTGCCTCAATTTTTTCCCTTCTCTCCTACAAATAAACGTCTACATCTATATACGATTATTATATCTATGTAATCGTTTCAACGAGATCTCTGCCTTTATAACCGATCGATCGATCGTTTCCGCACAATCGATCTCTGATTTATGATTACAAATTGGTGAAAGTTCGTACCTCCTCATAGTTCGAACGAGAACGACGACAACGATCGTGTTTCGATCTATCCTCGTACCACTTAAAGAGCTCGCTGCCCTCTCCTCCTCCCCTCCTCGCCGATACTTTGTCACGACCCCGGTGATCGGGTCTCTCGTATCACGAATGAATTTCTCTCCCTCTCTCTCTCTCGTTTTCCTTCCTTTATCTCCCCAACCTCGTTCGATCCGTCGATTAACGCGTCTCGAAAAATTTCACACTCTCCTCCTCCATGCAACATCGCTAATCAAAGTTTTCTTCTGTTTCAAAAAATGAATCTCTTCGTGTTCTACCCGAAGACGAATATCATAGCTGGACTGACAACTGTTTCTTACTTCTTTTCTTCATCCTATATGTACGACTCTTCTCGCGATGCCGCGAATAACTCCTCGGCAAAAGGGGCAACTATCATACGTACGTTCATATGTATATATATATATATATATATATTCTTTCAGGGAGTTACCGTATGATGGATGATAGAGGGCTTCCTCTTACTCTCTACGCCGCTTCTGGTTCTGCCTCCAGGATAGCTGGAATTCACAGTACGTAGGTACAAACAGTCGTGAGGCTAGCGAACTCGTTGGCCAACCCTCCTTCCTCGCGATTACTTCGAAAAATCGTTCGAAAAAAAAATTACTAAAAAAAAAAACGGTAAAAAAGAAAAAAAAAAGAAAAAATTCGTTTTAAAAATTCATTCACTCAAAATCGATCATGATCACGATCAACAATCATTTCCTTTCGCGCACACGAGTGTGCGTTCGCTCGCTCGTCTACTGCGTAGGCATCGAGTACGATCGTTGCACATACCAATCGATATACATATATATATATATATATATTGCTAGCTCATAGTATACACACACAAATATATATATATATAGCGAGTCTCGAGCAAGCGAAGCGGGTTTGATTAATGTCCGCATCGGTACGAAGAGGAGAAGGCACTACGGAAAACAGAGGTCTCTCGGTAAAAGTCTGCACACTGTGTGTGTTGAAGGTATGCGTGCGGTATGCACATCTGCATTCGAGTATGCGATGTATACCGAGTCAAATATATACGTATATACGTGTGTGTATATATATATATATATGTAGATGTTCTCCTCCCTCCTCCCACTCCACGACCCTCGCTCCTTCTCTCTCTTTCTCTCCATCTTACTCTTTCTCAAAGAAGAAGGATTATAAAGCAGCAAACGGGCTCGCGGTCTCGCTCGCGTTGTTCCGCGATATTAGAAAGAGCGTGACCTCTCTCCCTCATCTCGTGTATAGAGGGCGAGAGCGCGCGGGGGAACGATTGCGCGGATTCTACCTCGACATAACATTCGGTCAAGAGGTCTCTTCGGCACACACACACAGAGACACACGTAGGTATGTACGGTCGGGGGAAATCTTTTGCCAGGGAGAATACGCGGTCCATTGGAATACCGAGATATATCGACGATCGTTGCTGATATATATTATTCAATATCGATCTCGGATGATTCATCGAGAGCTAGCTAGATCCACGTCGAGAAGATTTTTTATTCAAGATATTTTCGGCTCGTCGATGATCGCTTGGATTATTTTTTTTTTTTAGATACGTATATAAAATTTGGCGTAAAAATGAGAAATAAAAAAAGAAGAAGTGTCGAGCGTCAATTAACGGTCCGATGAATAATTCGAACCATGACAAACTATTTTTGCCTTGCTCGAGAGATTATAGTAGCATCCCTCGTCGAACTCGCACAGTCCTGACTGAGAAATAAACGAGGCGAAGAACTAAAAAAAATCGACGGAGAAAAAAAAAGAAGAACAAGTGTTTAAAAAGGAAAGAACGCGAGAGAGGAACTCTCGCGATATCGTGAGATGAGACGCGAGAGAGAGAGAGAGAGGGAGAGAGAGAGGGGACGAATGGTCCCAGGATTGAGAAAAAGGCACGAGAGAGAGAGAAAGAGTAGAGAGGCAAGAGCCGATCAACTAAAATCGTGCACCCAATCAGCGTGCTTTTGTGTTTCCGAGAATCGGCACGAGCGTGTCCGGTCCGATCCAGGTCAGTACTGGCTGAGCTCTGGCTGCTGGAGTTGGGCCCATAGCGTTTCTCGCCTCTCTTTTCTCGCATCTCTTTGCTCTCCGTCCTTTTTCTCGCGGTGGTTCCCTTCTCGCTCCGTCTTCCTCCTCGTGTGCGAATCTCAACCCTGAGAGAGAGATTTTCTATAGATCGCACGTACACACGCGCTTCCTATCCACGTGAGCCACTCCGACTCATTCCCGCCACGGCTATTCCGGCCCGATTGGATATGCCGTATAGATACGAACCGTTCGGTCCGCGGCCGGCTGGTCCCAAATGGTAGAAACCACCACTCGCACAAATATCCGCGACTCTCTAGGCCTCTTCAGGATGAATCCTTTGACGCTGGACAGCGAGAGCGACGCGTTCTCCTCATCCTCTTCCTTTTGCTTCTTTTCTATTCCTTTCTTTTCTTTCTCGCACGTAGTTTTTTTTCTTTCATTCTTTTTTTTCCCCCTTCAATTTTAACGGACGAACATTTTTTTTTGTTTCCTCGCGACCTCGTCTACTCCGCAACAAATAGCCTCGGCCCTCGTTTAATAAAAATTCGCCAGCTGGGTTTCTCAATTTCGAGCATTCTTCCAATTTTGCCTCATCACGAAAGAAGATTTTCGTTTTTTTTTTACATTTTTTTTTTACTTTTGCCGTTGAAACGAGGAAAAACGAATGTACGACGGACTAAATTCGTATCGAGGGTTTCTTCATCTCGCTACGGTGTAATTTTAAATTCCTCGAAATTTCGCGAATCGTCAATTATACGAAATTGATATTTATCGAGTGTATGATTGAAAAAACAAAAGCGTAATAAAACGTTGGAATAATAAATCAATCGATTAGGTCGATCGCGAGTCCAGACTGAAAATTCCTATCGCGTTGTTCCTCTTCCCATCAGCTGTGCTTGGAAGGAGAGAAGGATGAAGAGAGCCCCGGGGTAGCCGAGCGATCATCATAGACGGAATATTAGGTATCCGGGCGTGTTTCGAACGTCGCGTCCCTCCTCGCGATCCCGGGTGTTGGAAATCCGATGTCGCCTCCGGGGGTCAGAAAACGTATAGTACGTTGCTTTCAAGGGGTCACGCTCGTGGGCCTTCGATCCTGGTGTATAATAATTGCACAACTAGGCGGGACCTGTATACCTTATAGATAGACCCGACACTATAATAATAACAATGATCATAATAATAATAATAATAATAATAATACTATGTAGGATCGAGAATGCGCGAGCAGCCGAGAATCCAGATGGATAACTAGACCTTGTCACTTCGTTATCGTTCATGCGCTTGCGAGAGAAAGAAAAAAGAGAGATAGAGCCAGAGAGGGACAAGTTACGCTTGCCTCCTCGTTATTGTACGCGCGAATTTATATTATTATCAACGTGTCCGTTTGCAACTGCAACGCCGTTGCACATCCGCCACAAAGAAGCGTTGAAATCTATACCTGTGTATCACCTTATGTACATAACATGCTAGATGCATATTCCTCCACTGATAAAAGCCTTGATTGTGGGAAATTGAGTTAATTTAATTAACGAGCTCTCCGGCCGATTAGATTATTTGCTATGCATGGCAAGAGCTCGAATGTATAATGCGCCAGAGAGAACTATGAGAGTCGTATGGCATAGGCAGCTGTAACCGACCCTAACTATATGTGTATATATTTTATATATATATATGTTGTACGACGATTGGACATGGTTTTATTCTTTCGTTTCCTTTTTCCTTCCTCTATTCGCCTTGTACTCTTTGCCTGGAATGATTTGTTGCCGGAGCTGTAGATTAAATAGCACTCTCGCACAAAACCGCCGGTGTATGCAATTTAATCCGGAATTACTTTCCAACGTCGTTTAAGAAATGGAGGATTTTTAATGGGAAAGAATGTATTGTTTGAATTGTTTTTTGATGAATTTCGCGTTTTTTTTTTTTTTTTTTTTTAAATTTTTATTAACAAAGGCTTAATTTATGTGACGATCAGATTGAAAAATTTACGTTTTCGGCGCACCGTAGGCATCTGGCATTCGCTCGATCGTGTAGCGATGCTGCGAGACGTACATTATCGGTACACCTGGAATTTTGCGTATTCTTCTCTTGAGGTCCTTGTCGTTCGTCGCCACGATGTAACACTTGTGCTGGAAAAAATATGTATTTTTAAGTGACTTTATATTTTTAGAGCTTCGTACGAATAATTTGAATCTATACCTGCGTCACTCTGTTTACGAGACAATCGTCCGCGTATGTACCCTTGTGCATACAGGGTATCCTTTCGAATCGTGGATCCTTTATTATTTTCAGCGCAATTTTGTACTTCTGGCCGAGTTTTTCCATCTCGCCCATAACGCAGTCAGTAATGTAGGGCGTGCACTTGGCATAAAGACACTCCATCATATTCTGTATAATGTCCAATTTGTTTTTTATTGAGAAATTTATGAAATTCGTGTCAATAAGAATATGATAGGGAGGTCCGAGTTGGGTGTTGTATTGAAAGAAGAGAGCGGATGATTGTTGCGGAGCTTCTTTGACTTTTAGCTCGGTGGGATCTTCACGTTTTTTCTTTCTGGGTGGTGCACGTTTTTCTTCTTTTCTATAATAAAACAGGCAGTTTTACACCGATAACTTTTCTATCACGCAGTAACGAAGGTAATCAAAGCTTCTTACATCCTCGGGTCGCTTGGACTTATCATCTTCTTCATCTGTGCGAAT
The DNA here is from genome assembly GCA_951802705.1 of Netelia virgata. Classification (NCBI taxonomy): domain Eukaryota; kingdom Metazoa; phylum Arthropoda; class Insecta; order Hymenoptera; family Ichneumonidae; genus Netelia; species Netelia virgata. The sequence continues at coordinate 1,572,935 of OX637866.1, read as the reverse complement.
CGCTGCATTACAACTTTCCTCGTTTTCTTATTTTTACCCTGAAAGAAATAACGAAAAGGATAAATCATTGAAAATATTCGCGACATATTTATAGATTATTAAGTTCTATAACGATAATTACCATTTTGTGAGTTTAATTGTTGATCAAATAATTGTATTAACAAAACAATTATTGAACCATGTGAGGATGGCAGCGATGACTTTTGAGGTTAGGAAAACACGTGTGAAGGTATACGCGTATCGATACAGAAGCGATTTTTGACGGAGCGCACTTCGATATATCGTTGAACATCTTTCGAGGTATCGACTTCAAGCTGTCGACCGTTAAAATAATAATAATGATCATGATAATGAGCAGCAGGTAGTGCAAGGAGACACGTTGGCGGCGTTGGTCGGGTTTTTATGTTGTTATGGTAGATTAACCGATGTGTTAAAAATAAGATAACTTATTGTCAGCGGATTATATTCAACGAGGTTCCGTTGGCGACGTGACAATCGTGAGATATTCACATATGCCAGGTATGTCTTTTCTCCTCTAACGCATGCAAAATAACCGCTACAGCAATTGACATTTCGAATTAACATGGTCACCCATTGAAGGACACGAAACCGCAATCATTAATTGCGTTCAATTGAAGATTAAATGCTCAAGTCGTACAAGCGGTGCATAGTCTGTAATTTATGTGGCTACAAGTCGATCACGTTCAGTGGCATACATACGTACATTTTTCTCGTTAAAAGTTCAGTGTCCTAATTCCAGTTCTTGTCCCTATTCTGGCCCGTATTTCAATTTTGTTGCTAAGCTAAAGTGGCTCACTATCATGTAAACGAAGTCACTTGGAATTGTACCACTTGCACAGCCGCCAATTTTCGTTTCTACAGATAGTTCGATAAATCTATAAAATGAGGATCGTCCAGCTTAGAAGAAATCGTTTGTTGCACATCCTGATTGGAGCTGCTCTCGTACTTCTCGTATTTTACGCCCTCCTCTTGTGTACTTCCGACGATCGTGTTACAAAATTAAAGGGATATTGGGAAGATGGCTTGAAGGGCAAAGAGGCCCCAGTTTTTGTTGCGGATCTCGGTAATTTCGAACCAAAAAATGTCAAAGTCAGAACTGGTCCCGGCGAGGGTGGAAAACCTCATATTTTGAGGGATGAACAGCAGAATGATGTGCAACAATCGGAGTCTGATTATGGAATGAACATGGTCTGTTCGGATGAGATATCATTGGATCGATCGGTTCCGGATACAAGACCAAACGAGTCAGTATTCATTTGTATTTCTTACTTGTTTATCTTTTTTTAAAGCGATTCGTTATAACCTTTTATCACTCGCACCGCAGATGTCAACACTGGAATTATCCAAAAATTTTACCACGCACAAGCGTTATAATAGTTTTTCACAATGAGGGATGGTCTGTTTTGATGCGAACGGTTCATTCGGTCATTAACAGAACTCCTCCACAATTTTTGGAAGAAGTTCTCCTCGTCGATGACTATTCCGACAAAGGTCAGTTACCCTTGCATACAAAGTTTACTTACGACCTGTAGAGACTATATTCATAAACTCATTATGGTTTTTAGCGAATCTCAAGGGACAGTTGGAGTCTTATATCGAGAAGTGGGATGGAAAAGTGAGAATTTTGAGAAATCATGAGAGACAAGGTTTAATAAGAACGAGATCCCGCGGTGCTAGGGAAGCCAAGGGCGAAGTTATTGTTTTCTTGGATGCCCATTGCGAGGTTAATGTCAATTGGCTGCCACCGCTGTTGGCACCGATCTCAGTCGATAGGTAAACGTTATATCCTTTTTCTCCCCTTCGTTTAAATGTCTTAGGAGATTTGTATAGAAAAATTTGTTTGGCGAACCTTTTAGCACCGTTATGACTGTTCCGGTGATCGATGGAGTCGATCACAAAACCTTTGAATATCGTCCAGTTTATCAAGAGGGGCGTTTGTACCGAGGGATCTTTGAATGGGGAATGTTGTATAAAGAAAACGAATTGCCGAGACGAGAGTCCAAGACTCGAGCTTACAGCAGTATGCCTTACAAGTAAGACTTATATACGATAGAACGACGTAGATTTAATAATTCGGCTTGTTATTAGATACTCATTGAATTTATTATTGGTAAGGTCTCCGACACACGCCGGTGGTTTGTTCGCCATAAATCGGAAATATTTCTTGTCGCTCGGTGGCTATGACGAGGGACTTCTCGTATGGGGCGGTGAAAATTTCGAACTTTCCTTCAAAATTTGGCAATGCGGGGGTAGTATAATGTGGGTCCCTTGCTCTCACGTTGGCCACGTTTATCGAGGATTTATGCCTTACACGTTTGGCAAATTAGCCCAGAAAAAGAAAGGACCGCTCATTACTATCGTGAGTTTAAAGATAATTTATGAAATTTAGGTAGACTAGGAATAGTTTGTAAAACGATGATTTCATTCGATAGAATTACAAGCGAGTTATCGAGACGTGGTTCGACGAGAAACACAAGGAATTTTTCTACACGAGAGAACCTTTGGCAAGATTACTCGATCATGGCGATATTACCGAACAGTTGCTGTTCAAAGAACGCAAAAACTGCAAAAACTTTCAGTGGTACATGGACAATGTTGCCTACGACGTTCTCGATAAATTTCCAGAACTTCCACCGAACATTCATTGGGGCGAGGTAATCGATCGATTATTCACCGAGCCTGACTCTGGCGAACATTTTGAAAGTTATTTTTATTCTTTAGATGAGAAGCGTCGCCACCTCCGCTTGTCTCGACACTATGAGCCACGTTCCCCCTAGTCTCATGGCAACTTCCCAGTGTCACGGCTTCGGCAACAATCAGGCAAGTTGATGATAAATGACGAGACAGAACTTTTCTCGAATAGGTGGTAAATAAATAATGTTTTTGTAATCAGCTTATGAGGCTCAACGCCAAAGGACAGCTAGGAGTTGGCGAGCGTTGCGTCGAGGCAGACACACAAGGAATTAAATTAGCTTTCTGCCGTCTAGGAACCGTCGACGGACCCTGGCAATACGACGAAGTAACTCACTTTGTGATTTCTGAAATCTCACAAATATGAATTTCGTGATAACTTTTTGTTTCTCCCCGGTCTGTTTCAGAAAACAAAGACTCTGTTACATAGAGTGCACAAAAAGTGCATGGCGCTTCATCCTCAGACTCGTCAGTTATCTTTGATGCCGTGCGACGTTAACAACACATATCAAAAATGGACTTTCCATCAGATTCATCCGCGTTGGTAAAAAGAAATGTCTACATTGGTCAAAATCATGAAAAGATAGATCGTACTTAACGAGTTCGCAAACTCGTGGGCTGTTCAAAGGAAACAAAATGGGTAAGCCGGTTTTTCGTTCAGATCTTCGAGTCGCAAGGAAGAGTTATTTGAAATTTTCATAATTTACGCAGAGTCTTCCTCCTTATTTCCCGTTACTTTTTATCTGAACAAAATTTTGATCTACACTTTTGTTTAATCGCGTCAATTTGATCATAAACAATTGTATTTTTTGACGATGTCTACGACTCCCAACCCTTTGGGTCTTTGGCTGACTATTCTCAGATTTCTTCGGTGAAATCAGAAGACTGTTTGCACTTGCATTTATTAGGTACACTAGCAACAAACTTCGAGAATCATTCCTTAACACGTTGAAGAACGAAGTGAACACATTAGCGCTTTTTTATACTTTTTCTATAAAAACTTTTCGGTCCGACGACCAAACTCACGTATTAAAGAAGAAGTGAAAGGGAGAGAGAGAGAGAGAGAGATATAATTAATTAGGGATTAGCAATGGAAAGAACGAATTGCGATTCAAAAGGAAACAAAGTTTCCAAAGATTGCGTGATGGAAAAAAAACAATCACTCTGACAGTAAAGAAGGTTCTGGAGTATGAAAAATGTAATTTATTGACTCAATCATATATACGAAAGGCAAGGGCGACTTTACGAACCTTTTCTTATCTTCAAGGCTACAAGAAAGATTGTCTTTAATTTATGGACAATTTCTAATGTATAACGGGGAGAGTCGGTGCACGGTAAAGAGAGTGAATATTTTATTACAATAAAATACAGTTTATATTATAACGTGGCGACGAGTGTTCATCGATGATGAGCAGGTGGGGAAATAAATTTTAAAACACAAACATGTTTTCGCAATGTTAAATACGCTTTATTGTGGAATCTTATGAAATTAACATGGAACTCGCGATTGAGACATTCCTCGCATGCCTTTCTCATCTCTCGTACAAAAAATGAAAATAATCAACGTTATAAGCGCCCGTGAGAGGTAAAAAAGTCTCTGCACGTGTGAATTGTTAGTAATTTCCGAAATGTCTCGGTGAAAATACCGTGATGAGTTTACAGCCACGGCGATTAATTGACCGCTCGTGACTTTATGCAATTAATTAATTTACTGCATCGTATTAACGATATCGTCTATCTTCAGTATACTCCGTACGGTCTCGGAAGCCAAAGTTATAGCGCTGATCGAAACGAGAAGCGGCTGTACGACATTTTCTTCCATCATGTCGGTTATCATACCTTTGCGAACGTTTATTCCGGCCATTGAGTCAGACTTGGCATGGCGATTGCGAAGTTCGGTAACTATCTCGATCGGATTGAGACCCGCGTTTTCTGCCAAGGTCGAAGGTATAACTTCTAACGCATCGGCAAAAGCTTTCACGCAATAAGCATCGACTCCTGTGAGTGTTAGAGCATAAGCGCTGAGCCTGATCGCGAGTTCAATCTCGGGCGCTCCACCACCAGCCACCAGAGCAGGTTGTTTCACCAGACAACGAATAACGCAAAGAGCGTCGTGAAGCGAACGCTCGGCTTCTTCGAGGACGAGCTTGTTGCTACCGCGTACCAGCACGGTGATGGTTCGTCCGGGATTTTGAATTCCGGTGATCTGAAGAGTTAAGAAAAATACCATTTAGCCTCAAAGTCGTGAATTCGTAATTTAAAAAAATTTCCAAGCATGAAAAATCTATGAAAACTAAGAACCTTGACGAATTTCGAATTTCCGGTCTGAACTTCCTCGCAAAGTTCGGCATTGATGAGATTCTCCGGCAAAAAGTGATCTAGCGAGGCGATCGGCCGACAACCCAGGGTCTTGCAGATGTACGGGATGTCCTCACGTTCGACGTCCTTCACAACCATGACCTTGATCTTGTCGAGGAAGTGAATAGCAAGATCGCTTATTGCGTCGCGAAGAATCGATTTTTGAACGAGAAGAACGTTGCAACCGGATTTCTTAATCTGCTTAACGATGTTTAGAATGTATGAACGTTCTTCCTTCAGTACACGATCCATCGCCGAGTAGTCGGAAACTATCACATTATGATCCATCTAGAAAATCGAGGAAATTCGTGTTAAAAGTAAGAAAGATATATGTTTAAAATATAAGTGGTAACTGAAGAAGCGCTCACGTCAGTTTTCGGTGGTGAAATACAGAATTGAATGAGGCCGATCTTCGCCTTCTCGATCCTCTTTGGTCCATTGACGTTGCATGATTTTTGCGTGAATACGAGACCTTCGATGAGCTCGGTATCCTCAACGGTACCACCGAGTTTCTTGATGACCTTGATGTCTTTAAGATCGGTAGCGGCTTCCTTGCCTGGCTCGGTGATCGCCAAAACAGCGCTTACGGCCAATGGTGCCAATAGACTCGAATGTTGAGAAACGACTTTGGAATTCAACGATGTCGCAGCTGCTTTGATAAGAGAGCTTTTGTCACCAAGGTCGATGGTACGTGCCACTCCCCAGCACAAGATTTCTACAGCCTTCGTCGCGGCTCTCTGGAAAGCATCGCTGATCAATGTGGGATGAATTCCTTTTTGAAGAAGTCTTTCGCTGGCTTCCAAAAGAGCACCGGCTACGACGACCACAGTCGTCGTTCCATCACCGGCCTCGGTATCCTGAGCCATGGACAGTTCTACCAGCTGAATAGGAGAACAATTCGAGGCGTTAAAAAATAGCAAATCAAATGTGTATTTTGAAATATACGACAACAGGTCGAAGGTGAGATCCGAACCATTTTGGCAGCTGGATGAATGACGTTCATCTCTTTGAGTATCGTAGCTCCATCATTGGTGATTGTTACTTCTCCATTTCCTGACTGTATCATCTTGTCCATTCCTCGGGGACCGAGACTTGTACGAATTGCATCGCTTACGGCTGAAAAAGAAATGACGTCAAGTGATTCACGTTACTTTCAAATTTCGCCGGTTTTCGTTTAGACTCATAGTTCTCGACAAACGTTTTTTCCATTTTAGATGCAATCGGAGTTTTGAGCAAGATTATCGTATTTTTATGGGTACGGCACGTGGTTATATACACGCCGATCATTTCGGGTTATGCCCATAAATGGTAACATTTCCCGACGTGTCGGACAACGGGAGTATAGCGATTTAGTGGAATGTATTTTTTCAGCAACTGAGAAAATATTAATCGGCATCATCGAGGATCAACGAACCTTTAGCAGCATTTATGTTACTGCTACGAATATCGGCAGGTTTGCTTTTATCTTTGTAGGCCTGCCCATGGGTGCGTCTTCCATTGCCGCTCGCCGAAAGTGCCGTCATTATTCACGGGATTTGTCGTTCTTTGAAGCACGTAAATTGACCCACGATTGTGTTTAAGTCGTCAAACTTATATGCCGTCTACGTTTCGTTGTCGGACACGATCTTTTGTTTTTCGACAAGTTTTGTTACGTTCAGCGTTTTACTTTTTTTTAATTACAAAAGACGAGCGTTTCGACAAGGCACGAGGTTTCCGTCGTCAATGTCGGATAGAACTGGATCTGCCATTTTGATTGTACACTCATGGTAAGTGGTGCAATCTATACGTTTTTGCGGTCAAGTTGGTTATTGAGGTAAAATTTTGGAGCTATTTGTTTTGTAGGGGTTGGCGTCTTGCTGGTCTCGGAGCGGCGCTCGAATCGTTCCGAATAGTTCCGATCTTTGACGGAAATAATCCCGCTCTTGCCGGCGGCCATTGTTGAGGTGATAGTCGTTTTGTGTGGACGCTTTCGATTGCGGTGTCAAGAATAAGATGAAAAAACTGTTTGCGAGCACGAGGAGCGAGCATAAATGGTAGCTACAAGCCCTTATCTCTCCTTTTTTTCCTTAGTATAAGTTTAGTATAAAGTTTTACAATCAAGTATAGCATACAAATGTAGTAGGTCGTATGCTTGCTTCCGCACTTCGTGCGTATCTTCTCGTCATCGTTTGAATCCTTTTTAACGTCGAAAGTTAAATATTTGTTAGTATCCAATATATGCGCGAATTAAGACAATGGAAAAAAGCGAGAATGGAGATGCCAAAAGGTCGTATGGAATGATGAAGGTACGGGTATTTACTTCCACGTCGCCCCCCTCACCTTACTTCGCAGTTGCACGCGTTCGCGTTCGCTACGTATTCAACAGGTGGCGCTAGTTTGTCCAAATTTAGAAACAACTATGGAGGGAGACCATTCGTGCATGTACGACCGTCAGGACGGAACGTTCATCTCTGGACATAAATTCGTGACAATCTTTTTACGTTCACCACCGTTAGATACGTGTGTATTTTTCTATCGTGTACGAAGATCTTTCTTGCAGAGGTAGTTTGACGAGCATAGAAAGTTTGTACGATTGAAACTCGACCCCAAGCATACTCGGTCAACTGTCGTTACGATCACCGGTACGCTCTCTCTCTCTATCTCGTATCCGCATGATTTTTCTCATACATGTGATACAAGCTCGTGGGTCCGGTTTGAAACGGTCGTTGAAGGATTTTTCGGTGCATCTTCCAAGAGGACGTTGTGAGTAGGCTCGAAAAGACTGTGATCGGTGATTGCAAGGAACGCAGGAAGGTAGATTCGTCGTTATGGTGTTACGGCCTCGAAGATACACTCCTGACCTGTATAACGTGTAGAACGTTCCCGCCCTACGGGCTCTCCCTGTTTTCTTTGTACTCACGCGTGTTGTGTTTCGTATTACGGCGTCGCTTTTTCCGCGCATTCAAAATCGCGCCCGAATTCACCCCTCTTTTGCGTCAAATCGTGCGTATAGCTATATATTCTGAATGTGTGCATCGCGTTAGTACACACTGACACATACATACGTCGTGCGACGCGCGCTTGCCGAGAATTTACGAGGGATCGTCGCTCAGTCGCATTCGGTCGGTGGTGAAGTCATAATATCGGAACCTACATAAACAAATATTGTTCGCAGATTTCGTAGGATACAAACAGTTCTCGGTGAACAGTGAAAGTGGACATGAAATGAATTTGCCGATTGTTTGTGACGTGATAGAGGATGACAAACCACGCTTCATACGGGTGAGTTGATGTTTTAATCACGAAAATTCATCATTTAGTACAGTAATCTTGTCTCGTATCGTTTGAAGAATTGCATGATGTATTTATTACATATAGTTTCTGATATGCCGAACCAATAATGTGTCCCGGGCTTGAATTTCTCGTGATAAAAGACATCGGTAGTCCGCCGTAGAGATCAATTTTTGTATCGTTCTCTCGATTATCCAAGACGTATTTTCTTTTCGTTTTGATTTGACACCATATGCATCGTATGCATCGTCAAGTGTGGAAAACAATTATGAAAACGTTGCGCCATTCGTTTCCTTTGTGCATACGTATTATACGTATACAGTCACGCGGAATACAAATAGAACGAGAAGAGAAGGTGCCACGTTTTTTTTTCAGAAGCTCGTCAAACTGCGCGTGACATCGCTGCATACTGATTATTATTCCATGACGTCAACGAAAGTGAATTTTATCTCAAAGCCGAGTACCCGAAGCTTGTATAAAGGGGATAGAATTTATCGCTACGGGAGAGTCACGTGATTGACTCTTTCGTGATTTTCTTTCGTTCTGGTCCTTGTTCGTATTTTTATATTTACCGGCGACCGCGACAATCGCAAAAACGGTAACGCCTCTGGTCGTTATTTCACGGTTCACTGAATTTCGTCTCGGTCATTTCTCGGTCGTCACGAGGCACCGCGGTTACCGTAGTCGTTTCGTTTTCTTTTTCCTTCCATTCCGAGTCACCTTCGCGATGGCGCCGATAATTTAGCCATTATGAGAAACGCTCGGCTATAATCCTCGTGCCCTAATATAGACCGTTTGTACCCCTCGGACGTTCTTTGTCTCTCTCTCTCTCTCTCTCTCTCACCACGTGTTACGCTAATCGAACCGAAACGATTTTCACCAATCTCATTAGACGAAACATTACAACGTACCCATACGTGCCTCGCCTCTCAAGAAAATTCATATCTTCAAATTTGTCGTTTGAATTATGAATAATTAGTGAAAACAATTGGATAATTAGTTCCATGCCGTTAAACGTTGAGGAGAAAGAACGATGCATTCGTCGAGGGAGAGTCATGCGAAATTCTTTCGGAATGAAAAGATATACGCGCATTTCCTTTAACGAAAACAAACGCTCTCTCTCTCTCTCTCTTTCTCTCGTCTCTCGCTCGAGGCTTTTTGGAAGATCGTCCTTTTCGTCCCTCCCTCTCCCTCTTCTACACCATTTAGCAAAAGCCTTCGCGCTCTTCACCGTCTCGCGTAGCGACGCCGCAGGTCGGCACAATAACTTTTATCTTTGCTGAAACGTAGGGGTTCTAGGCACAGACCGTGGAAACTATACCACAAGATGCTTTGTTCGCACCAACGAACGAGAGACTACGCTATATACCGTGTACAATGTGTATATACATACATTTCGTGCTTGGTATCAAAGAACATAAACACGAGCCAATTATACTCGCACGAACCAGGAAAAAAAAGAGGAGAGAATAAAAAAAAAACACATTCCCCATTGTTGTCATTTGATTTCACGCGGTACGTCTCGAATCGCGGGAAAGAGGGAGATGGCGCGCGTTACCCGAGCGAGAGAAAAATATCGTAATAGTCGAGAACGTGTGGGGCACGGTTGCTGGGACGAATCTCGTTATTTCTCAAAAATTCGAACGCTGCAAAAAAAAATCTACCGTTACGTAACTCGTACTAACGCCAGGAATATATATATACGTGTTATACGTGGATATAATTCGATCGTTGGATATAATAGTTATCGCGTACTCGTTCGAGATGCTCTCGTAGGCGTGATTCTCGTTTCGTGGATAATCATATTTCTCTCCTTACTATAATGGCTCTCTCGCATCTCAGACCTACATGACCATAACAATATCTCGTCGGTGTATTCAGTTGGCCTCCTTCGAAAGTGGACTAATAAGATAAAGAATGCGTGTTACATATATATATATATATTATTATTTTTTTTCTTTTTTGCAAATTACGGAAACGAACGAACGCCCGCGCTGCGTGTAAATTCGCGATAAACATAGACAATTTGTATAACGATATATAGTCGCATATGATTAGAAAAAAAACATTATATCGAAATATTCAACGATTTAGCTCGTTTAAAAAAATATTTTTACATTCTTAATGTTACATTACACGACTTTTTACGCGACAAGGTTATTTCAAACTTTTCATACGTTCATACCTTGAGATACGTATCGAACGTAATATCTAATAGAATCTAACGAGTATTTATACAATTGTTTTTCGCGACGACAGTCACACACACACACACGTGTGTTTCGCTCTCTCGATATCGAACCGTGGATGAAGGAATATTAATTTTTTACATTCTCTCATAGAAATTTTCCAGCGTTCTAATAATCTAAAAAAAAAGAAAAAAAAGCGTTCCACGCAGCTATCCATCGTTAGGACAGACCTCGTACGATGAGTAATACCTACCTAGCGTATATACGCGAAGAGTAGTATCGAACGCTTTTGTGTGACGTCACGAGAACCGGCAGGTGTTGTCCAGACGAGGTACTTCCGGTCGGTCGCCTATATAAATATATATATATATATAAAGATATAAAGGGTACCTGTCCGTAATGTTCGAACGTAGGCCTCTCCCTATTTTTTTTTTCTTTTTTTTTTTTCATTCTCGACTCTCTCGAGTGAACATGAGTGCATTTGCGACGAGCCCCGTCGATCACTGGTACGCAGAACTATCTGATGAGCCGTGAACTCGACAGGTGGAAAACGTCCTTCGTAAAATTGTTTTATTTTTTTTTTATTTTTTAATTTTCATTATTCTTCCTTTTAACAATTCATCATCCGAATAAATAAAATATTCACCGCTCTCGAGTTCCCTCCGTTAACATTTATATTTGTTATTGTTGGTTGCAATTATCGCGTTCTCGTGGTTATATCACGATGATTCATCGTCAGACGCAAGGTCATGGGCGAGAACGTCGAGAGTCGACCAACTAGACGAGTTATCGTGTAGAGAGTCGTGAACTGAATAAAAGAAATCGCGAGGAGAACGTCAAAACTCGTATATACCACTATATATATATATAGATACGAGTTTTAACGCAGAGAAAGAGAGAGAGAGAGGGAGAGAAATCACACGAGAGGTATCGAAAGTTGCGTGACATGGATTTTCAATGCCTCGATATTGACAAGGACGCTACAATCGAGACAGGAAAAAAGCCATTTTTATCAAACAGTTATTTTTACGAACGTCGACAGGCAAGGTCTCTGAATTAAAACAAACAAAAAATTGATTATTATTTTACGATTTAAAATAAGAACAATAATCGAAAAAGTCGATCGTTCGTATCGACCAAAGTGCAGGTGACCGGAAGTCATTTTGTTTTAGCCACGGTTCGGACTTAATCTCAAATTCACGAAGACACAGGAAGCTCTTTAATCGTTATCCGCGACAAAAGTCGGCGTGTATATACAACAGGTATAAATCCTCGTGGCACGGAAGCCCGAGATGCTTGGTTTAGCACCGGGTTCAAGGCACTTGTCTAACCTCGAAGACTCCTCTGTGCGAGGGCATTTTCCACGACGACGTCGACGAGAACCTAGGGAGGAGGTCATCGCGTGTCTGCATGCTCTTTTGCCTGTGCTACCGGCTCTACCGTCGAACGAAATAAACACGGGTAGGAAATGGTGGTACACGTCCCGAAAAGTTCCCATAAGACTGTCGAACGTTCTCTCGATCCGGGAAACCGACGCTAGTCGCGTCATATCCGTTTAACGTTTGTATCGTCGTTCGGGGGTAAAACGAGGGTTAATAGGTGTCGTTCAAGAACAAAAATTGCATCCTGATAAACGCGACCATTTAATTTTGTCCAATTCGAGTCAAAGGAACTTCGTTATAATTTTATTGAAATAAAAATTATCAAACTCGATCAATGATATTATTTTTTAATTATCATAATTTTTTTTTCATTTCATATATTAATTCGTAAATTGGCAATTAAATAAAAACGGTAAGGTTTAGACTTTATTATCGTAATTTCGCAGTGATCATAGTCGAGAAAGAGAATTATAATTTAATTCGATGTAGAAATTAATTCGTGTTACCGTTTCGTTTTTTTTTCTCGAGGATCGAGGGTTCGAGAGAGTTCGTTAACTAACTCGTTATATGCGAGAGCCAAGTCAGTAACCCTACGAGTGATGCATCGTTGACGCATCGGCAACGACGATGACTATATAGCGGGTATAGTAAGCCTTTCGAACATACGTATTTGCCCGAGACAGGAAAGAAGACATCGAGATAAGAATACTGATCGGGAGAAGTCATTCGATATAAGTTCTTCTAGTCGTCGTTTACCAACTCTCCTCGTAACGTAATTTTCCTCGCTCGTACCAATCGAGGGACCTTTGATACGTTTATGCACGTACCTAGGAGGTTACGTATTCGCAACTCGCTCGAGGAAAATTGCAATCGTGTCTGTCGCGAAACGCGTCGCACTCGGCGCCTCTTTATTAAACAGCCATTAAAAGGTAGTTATATCGCTACCTCGTTTTCGTTAGATTTCACTGAAAATTTGCAGAAACGTTATTTAATGTCATATGTAGATGTGTGTAAAATTTCAGGGGCCTTTGCCGACTCAAAAATCAAAATATTTATTCTCGAAAATCGTAATTACCGTAACCTCCCTATAATGGCCCGTGTTAATTATCGTAATATTATACAACGAGTATCTCGATTTTTTGGTCGATGAGGCCTTGTGAAATTTTACATACATTTTTATATGACATCAAATAAGCTTCAATTAATTTTTTATAACAATCTTATAGACACAAATTTCATGATTTTGTTTATTGTATAACAAATAAACTTTACGTAGGATCAATTTGAATTTTGAGTATGATGTTCTTTAGTCGATTTGCAACAACTTTTCTTAATGGACTTAAACGCTCAGTCGACTTGGAATGTGAGAAAAACGGGAATACAATTTTAATCCCTCCCAATAGGACTACCTTAATGATTGTTCGAATTTAATAATTTATCATTCGTTCGGAGAAACGAATTTTAAGTGTACGATAAAATAACGGTAATTCTCCAAACGGTATTTGTCAATATAACGCGAACGTATTGATACAAAAAAAAAACAAATAGAAAGAAAGACAAATTTCAACTACGTATAAAACGAGGAAGGAGCCGAGCTGTTGCGTTGGAATTTCGACTATTCGAGATATGTTGACCTTGCTAGACCGGAAATTAGATATTTAGCTAGCAGCTTTCGCGCTCGTAGAAACTATCCTACATAACTGTCGTACGCATAACGTGACCCAAAACATTAAAAGACAATAATAATGCATCGTAACGTTAATCTGTTATTTTAATTCACAATTTCTTTTTCGCTCCGTATCTTTTACTTTGTTTTCATTCGAATTTTCGACGTCTCTATGTACTTAGTCCCAAAATTATCAAAATTAAATTAGTCACGCGCAAAGAGAGTCATAAATTGGATCGAACCTGTAAATAGCGAGTAAATAGTATCGTGTATGGGAGTGGTTTGCAACGATGCGTAGGATATACGACGAGTATAAATACATATACAGAATTATAAAGAGACGAGGATACACGCGTAGCGTAGTGATATCCGTGAGGATGTTTTTCCTGAAATACCGCGGTGAAAGGTGGTCGAGAGTTGGGATCGCGCGTAGTCGAGCAACAGGGAGTACGACGAGAACGTGAAGAGCGATCAAGCTTCTCGGTTGGCGAAGGAGAGGCAGAAAGAAAGAGCGAGAGAAAGAAAGAGAGAGAGAAAGAGAGAGAAAGAGAGAAAGAGACCCGTCGGTTAATCCTCGCTCGTGTGCGAGTGTGTTCTCTCGGTCCTAAGGTAGCTCGGCGAGTTGCACGGAGAGAAAGAAGATCTTTCACAGCGTGGCATAGAGGCGCGTGTGCGTTGAAAATAAGCTCGGTCGGGTTTTATACGAACGTTGGAGAACGTTGGAAAATACAGTCGTTGGCCATAATCAGTGATTTCGTCGCGATAAACTCGCGTCGGTATGAGAGAGACGAAGATGTGCCAATGATTGTACTTTTTATCTTTCCCTGGGTTGCCAATAATCGAACGTCTCGAGAGGCTCGCCGGTTCGCGATAGTCCTAGCCCAGCTACCTTCTCCGCATCCCCATTGGCGACGGGGATTCGCTACAACCCCCACCACTTTATCTTTCTAACTCTCTCTCTCTCTCTATATATATATATCTATCTCTCTTTCTCTTTCCCTCCCTCCCTCATTGCGTTCGTTCCCTCACACTTTTTCTCTTATTTTCTTTCTCCCTGCCTGGCGAGAATTCTCACCGTGACTTGAACGCGAGGAAGACGAGTGTACACAGAACGTCGTGGTGTGTCGTCGGAGGTGCCGCATTTACTCGGTGAGAGAAGCTCGACACCATAGACCGAAGAATTTAATTATTCAAAAATCGACGTTAAAAATTATCCTTTCGCGCGATATCGTCGATTTCTATTTTCTCAATTCCAAACGATCGATCGAATGTCATTTGATAACTCGAGATCGTGGCTTATTACAGTGATCGGGATACGAGTGACCATCGACCATGTCGCAGTGACCGTTAATTCAAACACCACATTTTTAATTTTTCATATTCTTCAATTATCACATTACTTTTCGTTCTCGTCAAAGACCAATTAAAAAAATCAAACAAAATAATCGAATCAACGACTGAATTAATTTTAAAAAAAAGAAAGAAATGATTAAGAAATAAAGGTTTATTTTGTGGTTTGTGCGACGAAAATTTTCAGACAGCGGTAACGACTCGCTGTTTTTTTTTTTCTTTCAACCTCTTCCCGAGTAGAGCCTTTGTTGCCTGGGTAACTCGGGCGTAAAAGAATCACCTCGCCTTTCGTATACGCGTATATTTATATACAGGAGTCTCTCACGAGCGCACTTCCGGTCGTGTTGTTCACTGTGTTCCTGTGTGTGTGCGCGTGTGCGTTCGTGTGTATGTGTTTTTTTACCTATTTTTTTCGTTCACCGGTGTGTAGTGCGTGTGTTCAACGAACGGTGGCGCAAGGGTGCGAGAATCGGGCGCGCGATTAACTCGCATCTCTAGTGAAGAACCGAGTCTCTTCAACGCAGGTGCGCATCCGTCGTCGTCATCGTCGTCGAACGGACGGGTTTTCTCCCTCTTTTTCTCTCGTCCTTACGCATCACCGCAACCCTAGCGAAGATCGGTCACGGATCGTCCACGCGAACACCACCGGGCCCACTACGTCGTCGTTTGCAGCGAGCAAAACAAAATCCGAGCTCGCGTTTCTCGACGCCAAGACGGCGAAACGAGCGATGCTGATACTTCCCGACATCAAGCTTCAGGTATCGATCGTGTTGTTATCGAACAGATTTCTTTACTCTTTTTTTTATTTTTTTTTATTTTTTTTTAAATTTATTATACGTATACAAATGCCTACAAGACGAGGAGGGAAACTTTGATCTACCCACGATATATCCGGAGTTGTATACGTGTATACGAGACAGAAACCACAAGGAAGTGGTTGCCTCGTAGGCACTTATCCGTATTATACATCGGTATACAAATGTGTTTACCTCGATATAAGACGGTTTCGCACGTCGTTCGAATTACAAAGTAGCTTTAAGAATATTTTGAAAATTTTATTGAAACACGATAGACACATTATTGGTTCGAATACACGAGAAATTTTGGATTGGGATCGGCCTGTGTTGTGTTAATTAAAATATTCCTAGGAAATTTTTTTAATCCTGGTGAGATTGTGTTACGTTGTAATACGATTTTGAGGAGTACAACGCTGTATTCGAGCGTCGATGGAATTTAAGAAAATGTGATATTGTTTTGAAATTTCCTCGGCGAGATTTCGTCCTGGGAAATTTTTTCATTTTGTCAGGCAATTCTCATCCACGATTAATTAGAATTAATTTACGTATGATACTATAGAAATATATATATATATGAGAATACAAATATTGCACGCGAGATAATTGTTTATAGGATATTTTTTATTCTAAGAAACTTTTGATTAAGTATAGGGAATTTTTTATTATTATTCTTCCGATATTTCAATTACGAATTCCATTACACAATGCGACTATGCCAATTTTCCGTATTACCTCGATTTCTAAATCCCTCGTACATCCGTACGAGGTAACTAATAATGTCATACCGTGAATGTATTTCGTAAGTGAAAGATATAGAAAATTATTGGGTATCAACAAAAAAAAAGAAAAAAAAGAAAAATTGCAACGAGTCATTTCTCGTTGGGATTCTCGTGGAGGTTTAATTAACGATCGTTCGGTCGTAACGATTGTGCTATACGTAAGTTCGAACTATGTATATGAAACGTACCTATACTCGATCGAGTATACGTACGCGTTATTACGCTATTTATTTATCGGCTGGGACGTAACGCGAGTTGCCAGCGTCGTTTTCTTCGAACAACGAAATTGTATTTCTTTTTATCCATTGGTCAATTGTGTCTCGCTACCCATTCTCTCGCAAGAAAGGAAACGAGTAGTCGAGTCAGCGAATGAAAACGATCGACGAGAAACGGCTCAAACTCTTCTTTCCCCACTTCGTCAATAACGGCGGAATGAACTTTTTATTTTCTTCTTGTTTTTTTTTTTGTTTTTCGTTCTGCTTTTTCATTGAGGTACACGTTCGATCGAACGAACGCGTACGTAACGCGAGTTCGAAGAGAACAAAGTTATAACGAACCTCGTTGGACGAGGGCGTAAGTGGCACGAGAATCGTACGAACCGGCGTTATGGTTGCACATAACGGATAAAAAAAAAGAGGAGTATTAATTATTCTCATGAATTTAAAATACGAGCGAGAAGCTCGGTGGTGGCTTTGCGGTTGCATGACGAATTATTCAAGGTCGAGGAACTCGAGGAGGAGCAGCGAGGTTCGAGAGACCGTGATAAGGATCGCATCGGTTCGTTCCTTTGCGGGCGTTCTCACCTCCTGTATTATTATATTGCATACGAATGAGGGAATTGGTCGAAGTATGAAAATAATTTTTACGGATTCGTCTATCCAGCGATGATGATTTTTTCAAAATTATTTTATTAAATCGTCGATAATTCATTTCAGAATCCTCGAGGACAATTCCGTAAAGATTTATCGAGTTTTTAACACCGTGGGGTTTTCAGTACCCCGATATTCAATTGAAAAAAATGACTTGCATCCAGATTCGTGAATTTTCTATCGTTCTTCGCGTTAGTTACGATTTTTGATCACTTTTTTATTTTTCCTTTTTTCCCACGTTTAAATATTCTCGCTGATTTACGTGACAAAGTTGCGATAGCAAAAACAACCGGGGTTCCTGAAACGTCACGCTGTTAAGTAAACGAATAAATCAAGAAAAAAGCGAGAGTGATCGTTCGGTTGCCAATTGCTAATCCGTTTTTTTTTCAGTAAAACGAACGACGAATCGTGGGTCCGGAAATTTGCGGAGCGTCCCAATATCGGTGTTTTGGATTATCCATTCATTCCCGTACCGATAGAGGAAATTTCGTCTTATATAAAACAAGTCGGTTTCCCGAAGAAGATTATCGACCAGATAGAAACGATGGGCTATCTTGATCAAAACGAGGAGAAGGATATATGTCTATTGGCAGCGAACGAAACGGAGGTATTAGAAATAAAAGTCGACGTATCGAAAATGGAGCACCGTTGTGCGTTCAAAGTCGACGTGACGGGATTCACGAACGGCTTACGGGTATGTAAAATCAAGAACTGTTCTTTATTGTAAATTCCTTTATTCGGGGTTTATAAAAATCTCCAATGTTTTTTTCGATAAATACATTTTTCTTGTCCATTTTTTTTTACAGTACTGCGAAGAAATGGTCAAGATATTCGGGACTTTAAGAGTATTGAACAAGACCCCTGTGATCGTCGCGAAGGCGATCGTACCGATCGAGAACGACGCACAGTGCGAACAGATTCTCAAACTTACCTCGAAACTCGTGTCACGATCCGTCGATGCCTATTATTTTGATCCGATGGCGGATCGACAGTTGAGAACATTTATATCACTTAAGGGTATAACAGACCTAAGGTAAAGAACGACAGAATCGTAAGCTTTCTGTTAACGTCGAACACCGATCGATTGGGTGCACGTGGTCAATGACTAATTAGAGGCCGAAGGCTGTTGGTACCATCATCGTTGTTCGATTAAATCCGTACAAGAATTTAGTTAATATCGTAATGGAAATTGTCTTTATCTTAAGTTCTTCAAAGTTCTTTAATACAAAATAATGTTAACAAGTTAAGTTTGTAAATTTTCATTTAAAGTTTTATGTCAATGTTTGTATCAGTTAAAATTGTATGTTATCAATGGTATTGATCTTGAAACAAAAATGTTCATGTTCTATTTTGTGTGTTTTATTTTGACTTACGACTTGTATATGGTTGACCTGAAAAGTGTCGAGACGAGAAAAGAGAAAAAATTGAGTGGCGAATGTGATATCTCGCTCATTATATTTTATATTCTCCCTTCGCTCGGCAACGAGGAAACGCTCGATCGTGACATCGCGCATCCGTCTCTTGGTTGATAGCCAACAGACTAACCGAATTATGTTAATAAAAGGAAAGAAAGTGCACGAGCGATCGGAGAGACGGGTAAAAGTTGAGGCGTTCGTGTGAGCGATTCGCGAAAGTTTACCTTCTCTCGGGAGGAAATCGTCAATATTATATATCGCCTCGAGAAATAACGAGAACGAGATCCCTCCTCACCTCATCATCGCACGAAAATGACGATGAGAATTGTCTCCGGCGATACGATCGATCGTCGCAAGATCGTGCGTACCGATCGACGATAACCGAGACGCGTTCGAGTGCCAATAATCATTCGAAATAATTTTTCGACCCAACGATAAATTATCTAAAACAGAAATAAGTTATTTCATCGATAAATTTATATTCGAAAATGTTCATTCGCCCGAGACTCGAGATCTTCGAGAATTATCGGGTGAAATCGGAAATTGGTACACAGAACGCCGTAATTGCGGAAGTGTTTTCGCCGTACAGATTGCTCGCGAGAAGTCATCCCGGCTGTCTTTAAACTCTCGTTGAAATTGCTCCATCGCGTAGATTGATCCGGGAGCCTCTCGGACAGGAAGTTGCGTCGGTAAGAAAATTCGCACGCGATAAAATTGAAAGCGTTGCGAGAGAACGTATCGACTCAAGGACGATCGAGAGATTTCACGCGAGCAATAATTTTATAACGATAATGTTTTCCACGAAACAAAAAATGTTCCATTAATTTTTTTCAAGATTATTCTCGTCATAATTATTTCTGCAAAATATTCACCTGCGCATTATGAAATCGTGCGAGCGTTTTTTTTCTTTCTTTTTCTTCAACATTCAGCTCGGATTTAACACCTCGCGGCAGACAAAACCTCTCGTGCACAAAGCCTTCGAGATAATGCCACGGATCTTCTCGCTTTACAATCGTCAGATTCGTATTTCGATCCGCGGATACGAACTATCGTACCAATGAACTTTTTTTCTTTACTTTTGCCATTCATGCTGGGAACTCGAGTCTGGAAACATTTTTTTTCCCAGGCATACTTTTAATTGCATAATTTCTTTCGTTTCACGATGAACGGAATTACCGGTACCAGCCACACTCCCTGGCACTCGTTTCTCCTTATATAAGTTATCTCCCGAGATAATGCGAGACTACACGAAAATAGAAACAAACAAAAAATTCATAACGATCTCAGGTTTTTTTTTCTATACCAGCCCAGCCATAATTACATTTTAAGTCGTTCTCGTTTTTTTTAAACTATAATTTTCCCTCGCTATCTGACTATATTTGTAATAACACTTTTTTTTTAACGACGAGTCGAACGCGAAGCCCGGCTTTAAAAAAAACTTAAATATTTCGTCTCCTTAAACAAAATTGGCATTCCCATCGTCTCGTACGTGGCCGCATTCCTCGCGCTGCGTCGGACACGACGATACGCGTGTTCTTTTTTCTTTCTTGTTTGAACACGCGCCCCCGGGCTATCGGTTACCGAGCATAAAAAAAACGGCACGTACGAACTTTTCGCCAACAACGCTTTATCGCCCGTTTGTGTCGAGGTTGACCACTGCACACGGATAACAAAAAAAAATAAAAAATAAATAAAAACACAAAACCAACGAGGAAGAAAAAAATAATACCGCGCAACTCTGCAAATTTGTCCTTCCTTTCTTTTTTCTCGCTGATGTGCGCGAAATTTGTCGACTCTCGTTAAAAGGCACGCGCCTGTAACCTCGTTGTGGAATTTCAGTTTGATTAGAAAATTTACGCGCGTTCTCCAATGAGTCAAAGCTTTTCCGAGCGTGCACGATTATTTTCTCCATTTGCGAGAGAGTGTAAGTATCATAGCCCAATACGTACGGAGAAAGCGTAGATATGTACGGCATCGTGCCTCTCCCGTTAAACAGGCACCCTTTCTCTATCTCTCTAAAAAAAAAAAATGTCGTAAACTATCGTTGAAGCGTGTTCTTTGATTATTTGTTGTTTATTAAACGTATTTTTTTTATTCGCTGTGCAGAATTTTCTTTCTAAGCGTTTTTTATTCTTTCTAAACGGATGGTATCCGGTTCTCTCGTATTATCGAGCGAATTAGCAAGTCAAAGAGAAACAAAATCGTAGAATCAAGGTGATTCCGTCGTCCTACGTTGATAATCCGCGTGTAGGTGGCGTCCTCGACATCGGCGTCGTGAGACACACGACGAGCGAAAAAAAAAGCCTCGCATCGCTTTCGAATCTCAATTAGCTCGTTTTTACAACGACCTTCACACGCTGCCGCGTGCCAGTGGCAGGCGAGACGCGATGAAAATATCGCAATCAACGTCGCGATATAATTTGTCATCGACGAAAAAAAAATAATCGTGAAATCGATAGAAAATTTGCCAATTTTTCCGTGAAAATCTTTTTATCGAAAACCGGAAGTACCATTTTTTATCACGACCTTGTTCCAACGCAGTCAAGGTCACTCGTGATAAAACGCGCCTCGTTTCTCGACTTATCGTTCGTTTCGATCGACGACGATCGTTCGGAAAAGAGGAAGGAAACAAAAAAACAAATTGTATCCAATCGAACGAAGAGAAAATAAGAGAAAATAATGTCTCGCGCGATAGCACGGGGTAAACAGATAGAGACGAGTGAATGAGGAGGCTGGAAACCGTTAGTGGCCCTCTTCTTACACTTCTCGTCGTCGTC
The DNA here is from genome assembly GCA_951802705.1 of Netelia virgata. Taxonomy (NCBI): domain Eukaryota; kingdom Metazoa; phylum Arthropoda; class Insecta; order Hymenoptera; family Ichneumonidae; genus Netelia; species Netelia virgata. Next base: position 1,551,371 of record OX637866.1, on the reverse strand, counting down.
CTCGTCGTCGTCGTCGTAGAGTTCAATTCGACGCGCCTTTTCCTCGCGCCGGGCAACACACATATCTTCATCTCCTCGTCTCGTTTCACTCGGTCAGCTGATGTTGGCGGGGCCGGTTCGTTTGCACACTTCGTATCTTCGAAGCGCCTACCTGTTCCCGATTTGCCGAAAGCTCTTCGCCGATGTATGGTAAAGCGAACGTACATACGCGTATAGATACGAGAGAAAAGTAGTCGAGCTCACGAGGAGAGAGACAGTTCGAGTGAACGCGTCGAGGCGAAAGCCACGACGTGGCGACGATCGTCGCGGACGAAACGCGTTTTTTTTTTCACACGCGTAAATAATAATCGCCCTCGGTGTTTCCACGAACATATATTTTTTCATAAGTGTCTTTTAAAAAACATTGTTTTACTTAATTATTTTTTTAACAATTATTTCCAATTTTATTTCTTGATATAAAACAAAAAACGCCTAAATATTTCTTTTTTATTCTTCTAAGTTTACATTTGTATTTATGTCATGCATATTAATGCGCATTAACGTGAGACTAATGAACGGTTAACGAGTCGTCTATACGCGTAGTATTTATACCGTTATTACACCCCTTAGAGGGGACTGAACTCTCGTGATCGGCTAATACAGATATAATAGCCCGAGGTAACTATCGAAGGAGGGGGATACATCGGTTTAATGTTACTTAGATTCTGTAATAATTGCTCGCACGAAGTGCGCGTGTTTCTCGCGAGAGGGAATATACCTAACGCGCGATTTGCGGGATTCGCTTCGTCTCTTTCTCTCTCGCTCTCTCTTTTTCTTTCTCTCTCTCTCTCTCTCTTTCTCTTACCACTAGTACAACACCGTGTTTCATTCTCGTATCACGTGCGCGCGCGCGCGCGCGTCTAATTACATCGTTGATGGACATCCACCAGTTTACCTTGACGCGCGACGCGTACGAGTTTTTCCACCTCTTTTCCCAACGTTGGCCGGATAGAAGAGAATCCTCTCTCGATCTTGGAACGATGGAGAGACGCGGCTTGTGTCGATATATATTAGGTACATGGCTATTCGCGATAATTACAGAGCTTGCGGATATTTCATGCAAAAATATTCAATCCCCAACGCCCCAACGGTCTGTGGCAATTATAATCTCGTTAGTAAAAGAGATCGGGCTTGCGTAATTCGTTTCGTTCCTTTCAAAATTTATCGCGCAATAAACGCGTCGACTTAATCGCTGGAATTGTTTTTGTTGTTGTTTTCCTTTTCGAAGGATCATTATTCGATTGACGATTTTACGATAAACATATTTCTTTTTCTGCGATTTATCGACGTGTCGTGACGTTAATAATTCCGAATCGCTTAATTATGACACGGTGTCAGGAAAAAAAAGGATAAAAAAAGCAGGAAATCTGTTTAACAAAAATAAGAGATGGTACGAAGGATCGCGTGTCCGAAAAGTCGGCAAGGAGACGATGACCGGTATTGCCTGCTGGTTTCTTTCATCCATCCCCTCCTACCCCAAGTCCCACGTCGTCGTGGTCGTCGTCGTCCTTTTCCTTAGTTCCTCTCCTTTCACCGTGGCTACAAACAGGAGGCCCGGCAACGAAGCACACGGCGTGTGCAACGGGGCCCCAACAAGAGGGCCCCCGCGAGCTTGCCGGGCCTTCTCTCGTGCTGCTGACCGCTACTATGGGAGCCACGATGAGCGAGAGAGATAGAAAGAACTCGTGTACCAGCCAGGAGGAACGAGAGCTCAGTCAGTTGCCACTGCGGTCCAGCGGCCGTCGGGTCACGCGCGACATTGACGCAAATTCGGTGCGATATCGTCTCGATTTTCTTCCGAACAAAAATATTCTTTTTTCTTTTTTTCTTTTTCGTTCGTTCGTTTATTTTTCATTTTTTTTTAAATTGTCTCTCGAGACGATATACGAGATGTTCGAAATATCGGGATATCGTTGAATCGTCATTATGAACGAATGCACGAGAAGCGCGAGTGAGGCGAATAAAAAAAAGTGTGCGGATTATTGTCATTCGGTGATTAACCACAGTGACGTTAATTAGGTAGCATTTATTCGTCGCTCGTTACGATTCTTTTCGATGATTATTCGTTTATTATTCATCGCGAAATTTATGGACCATTAACGATTACAATATTTATCGATAATTCGATAATATTATACGTTATTTAATTAACACGTTGAAGTCAATTTAATTCTAATCGACCGGGTTAAATTTATCTTGTTTTATAGCGAAAAACCACGGTAGATTATATTTTCCCCGCAGAGTTTCCTGCTCGTAAAAAGTATATCTCGGAAGGTTGCCTCATGCGCCTCGGTACGAAATGCCTGTACTTTCTTGCACCCGCGTGCGGCCCCGTATACTTCTCTACAATAATACGAGAAGAAGGCCGTAGGAGGGGGGTGGGGTCGAGGGGAAGGAGAAGAAAAAAAAGCGGAAGCCGGGTTTCTCGAGCTCTCTCGCGTAGAAGTTCTTGGTGCGCGCACCTGTCAACCACGCGAGCTCCTCTATATCTTTTGCCGCTACTCACATTCTCGCTGCTGAGAACTTTTCTCGAGTAACGCCAAGAAGTGTGTGCGTGTTTGTCTATGTAACAGAAAGCGCGTGTTCCAAGGCAAAAGACGTCGAGAGAGCAGAGCGCGACTATACAGTTATGGCGATAGCCGAGCGCAATCTTACCTTCTCTGTATATCGCGGTATTCTTACGCGTGTCGTTGCCTCTCGTTTTGCGCACGATGATCGGACGACGGTGTACAAAAAGTTCCGTCTTGAAAAAATATAGATTATTATTTCATACGGAAATTTTTTGTCAATAATGAAAAGAAGAAAATAAAAATAACGAGCGATTTTTATTTTTGATGATCGTTGATTTGCAGAACAACTCTTTATCACTCATTCATAGCTCCACCTCTCTCTCTCTCTCTTTCTCTCTTTCTCTTTCACTGTCTTGATCGATTTAATCTCCTTAATTTATCTCCTTTCGATCTCCAAGGATTCATTGGTAGAGAAACGCTGGTTTATATAGCCTTTAGTAGTCATTCAACGGTGTGGTGCAAGTTCATGACTCACGATCTCGATCTTTCCATCTCCCTCGTGACTAGGCACACGCGGAGAGTAGTCTTTGTGGAAGACCGATAAAAGTTTCGACGTCTGAACGATGCGAGCGGCCTGTGGTATGGAGCGCGGCAAAATAATCCGTACGACGAAGCGACCGAGAGAGAAAGAGAGAGAGAGAGAAAGAGAGACGGGCAATATACTCGGAGAACTCACCAGAGCTGCAAAATATATACTCTGGGGGGCTTCCACTGATGGGATCAAAAAGTAATACGCATACCTGTATAGTCCGCGGCGAATCCCCAAGAGATCGATATAATACGACCGCGAGAATTTCACGACAGTAGACTCTCCTTCGAGGCTATCGCTTGATTTTTAATTGGATTTAACTCTCGTACATTCCACCGGTGAATTATTACAAATTTAAGTACAATGTTCGACGAACATTGCGCTCGGGGGAAAACAAGAAAAATTGGCGATTATAAATGTGTTGAAAATAATACCTTTTTGTTATTACAAATATATATACACGTGTATATGTATATATATATATATATATATAGAGAGAGAGAGAGAGAGAGATGCGCTTTGTGCCGATGCATTATGCAACGCGAGCGAGCCCATCGAGGTCGCGCATTCGAGAACCCTCCGCAGCGTGGGATAGGTCAGCAATCTTCCCCGATATCGGCTTTTCTCGCGTCGAACAAACTACGACAATTTTATCAAAAAAAATGATTTCCTTTCTTTTCCACGTATGACGAATGTTGATAAAATATCAATTAAATTGACAATTAATTAATGTATTAATTGTTTAACTCTATGAGAAATCTGACGTTTTTTTCAATTTTATTTACGTATTATGTTTTTTTTTCTTGAACTTATTAAACAGTTCGGTAAGCTTCCATAGCGTTCTGACTTTCATGAGCCGAATTAACGCCCTCGTGACGAACGACTCGATTCTCGAGGCGAGTCAGTCCCCGCCCAAATTTTCATTGATACGTAAATGAGACGGTATCGTTCCGTCGACTCTCCAATGACCGAGACGCGATCAACCCGTCGTTTTCGTTCGTATCGTGGCCACGTAACTCCCACTCTCGCCTCTCGTGGTGGTTGTTCACGGGACAAAAAAATTGTTAATCGAGTCGCGCCACGTAGTGCGTTCGGGTATCGTATTCGAGCAAAGGCGAGGCTCTCCCGGTGGCATCCTGTGTGTAGAAAGCGTGGACAAACATACAATCGAGAGACTGTTCGTTGAATACCTAGAGGGCTTTATAAACGAGCGCGAGAGAGACGAAACGATCTTTGATCGATAATCAATAAGCGCGCACGAATCGAGCGATAACGACGATTTTTACCAGCCATGGACATTGAACGTTTTTTATTTTTCGACGCTAAAATATTATTACGTTGCTCGATATTTCAGATAAGCCTGTTTCGTGCTACGAGGCAAAATATTTCCTACCGCAAAGCAGCAACGTGTTGATATTTAGATTTTGTTTCTCTTCCCCTTTCTTTCTCTTTCTCTCGCTCTCTCCGTCTCTCTCGCTCGCGTACCCTCGATAAACCAGTAATGCAGTTTCGCGAGTGACTCGGTCTGTGTGCGACCACAGGAATTCATGCGGCTCATTTTCTTTCCCTTACGAGCATCTCGCACTCGTATTATTACTCGGGCGCAAACGAAACGCACTTTGTCGCTTCGCGATGTTGCACAAATTCTCGCTTCTGTCCGGGATTCAAATTTGCCACGGGTTAATTACGACGTAAAAGAAGAAAAAATAAATATCAATTAATATTCATCAATCAATTACATTCGCTGAACGTTCGTTCCATTCGTATTTTCAGCGCCGAGTGAATTCTATAAAAGTGATGGAAAAAAAGAAGAAGGCGAAAATCGAAATTACACCGCAATTAAATTTGTAATTTCATTTGAAAAATAAGATGAAATAATAATAATTGCAAAACAAAAGAAAAAAGAAAAGTTAATTAAACATCTAATAAACCGGACGATGCGTGCGAAATCATAAAAGACATAGTGCGTCTCGATAATCGATCGCGAGGTTTAATATTCCGTGGGTCGTTATAGTAACGCGCGACGGTACACATTTCATTGGATTGTGAAAAAAAAAGAATAAAAAGAAGAAAAAAAAGAAAAGATTAGCGATTCGCAACGAGCTCGTTTCATGACGCAGGTGGTGCGGTTGCTGGTATATTACACTCATTCACGCGATATTTAATATTATAATTATCCGTCTTGCTCTCTGTTACATACACATATATATATATATATATATGGTCGGGCGTGAGGCTTCGTTAGTTTGATGTAATTGCGAGAAGCTCGTCTAATAATAATAATACTAACCGCAATAAAAAAAAAAATAATACGTCGGGGTAAACCCCTCTATTGGATAATTCCGTTTGAGGATGATGATGATAATGATGGTCGTTTGCTTCTACCTCTGCCCATTCTCATTCTACGATAATCGATATATATATTAAATATTACACATAGCGTATTGGACCGGTTACTTCGGTTGAAATTGCTCTATTTCAAGCGAAACGTATGGAAAAATGTTCCGAAAAATTAGTTTTTTCAAAAATAATTTTTTTTTACTACATTTTCACGTAATTAGACCCCCCTGGATCGCGAAAATTTGTTTAATTTTTACAAAAACTCGGAAATTACGAAAAAATAATGGAAATTCGTATTCCATGCAATTTTAATTTTTAATAAGATTACGCGATTCTTGTGTATCTAGATTTTTACGTTTTATTTTTCGTTACGATAAATGGACTGGAACGAGGGATGATTAATCAGACGTCTCTCGAATTCTCGTGTGTCACCATACGGTGAGAAACGGTGGGAAGCGGTGAGAAACGGATGAGTGAATCCGTGAGTGATCGCGAGTGATGATAGTTTATCAAATTCTCGCACGTACGGTTATAAGTTTCCTGCGATAATACACAGAGGCGCTCGAAGTGCGATGTAGCTGAAATGTTGAAGTGGGTACATCACTCGCCCATACCGAAGAATCACGTCAACGTCGTTGAAAATTCCGACGAGTCCGTCACGTCGGATTCCGTGTTGGATAATCTTGCCAAGGAAAGAGACAAAAAGTGCAAAGAGGATAAGGATAAATCTCGCGATAAGGAAATAACGCAGGAGGAAAACGAAATCCTGGATACGTGCATTAGAAGACGTATCGGGGTAAGAGAATTATACAATTAATGAAAACTTCATTGAGATCAACATCGATAATTCGACGAATGAAATCACAATAATCCACGATAAACAACATTTTTCGAATTCTTTCGAATCCTTTTAATTACAACCTTCGTTTCGAACAATTATCATTATACTTTTATTATTCAATTTTATTTCTTTGAAATTTGTTCATCGTTTCAGAAGAAAAATTAACGGGTGATTTTTTTTTATTATATTATTATTATAATTATTACGTTATTTGAAAAAAAAAACTATCTCGTCGATTACGCTCCAGTAAGAATCGAAAGGATGTTCTAATCGATTCGCTTACGAAAGACGCAGAGAACCTTGAGTGAAACGATATTTTGTCGTTTGAACGTAAATGTATATGTGTGTTTGTGTGTATATATATAAATATATATACACCCATTACCAATTTCCCTTCACTCGTTGCGTTATTAGCCACAGAGAGACAGACCGATAATACAGTGTCATGCACCTGCGCACAGAATGATAACACGTTTTGTGTAATAGCACAGTCGAGGCTACCTCTGGCTTTTTCGCTTATTAAAAGATTCGCGACGTTTTTTTTTTCGCAACGTAACGTGAGTTCTGTTGCAATTACGAGACTCTCGAGAGCACGAAGGGCAAGAATCCCGAGATCGCTTCGGGTCCCATCGTACGGATTTTTTCCCTCTTTTTTCTTTTTGTTTCCCCCCCCTCGTTAAATCGTTTACGCGTAACTTCGTTGAGGATCGATCGTATTCTCGGTAGTTCTGGCAAGGCCGATGAAAATACTTTTACGCAGTTATTTTCGCGTTCGTTCCGGCGTAACGAGAACAATGTTTTTTCTCGAAGAAAAACCCGGAAATCGTTGAATGAAAAAGAAAAAAAATATATCGTTGTAATTCCTATGGGACTCGTAGCGCGCGGGGGCTTCGACGATATCTTTTTCTTTTCCCCTCTGTGCGAGATCCGCGCGATCGCGGACCGGATGCATTCTCGAGAGACGTTCGCGCGTAAAATAATAGGAACGCTCTATTTTCTCTGGGAAATGAGAAAATCGATAAAAACCGAAGAGTAATAAAATAAAAATAAAATAAAAAATACGAGACATTCGCGAATCGGATAAATCGGACGCGCGAGATCGGCCGGTGAACTCGTTTGACTTCGCGCGGACACGCTTCGACGATTGCGACATTATAACGCGGAGCAACTTTCACTAATATAAAGTTAAATTATTGTGCACCATCGTGAATCGAAGAGAATAAGCGCGGATAAAAAAATATTAAAACAAAAAAAACAAATAATAATAACGAAAAGAAAACGTTTAAATCGAATCGATAACCGCAATCGGGAAAACCGGATTTCGTGATATTTGCTGCTGACTAAGCGCGCACCGTTCTCCTTCTGTCTCTCTATATTTCTCCCTTCGGTAGGATATTAATGGCAGTCGGTGACTGGTCGATTTTCGTCGAAACGTGAAATTTGAATTTTTATCGCATTTTGAAATTTAATATTTCATATCACACTTACGAAACTCGATATACATACATATATATATATATATATATATATATACGTATATACATTACGTGATATTTCTCAAGGCCATTTCTCCGTGTGGAAGAAGGCGACCATATAAACTTTATCGATCTCGTTCGATTTTACAAAATGAAAGAAAAAAACGAAAAAAAACCCTCGACCCATTTACGGTACTTGTGACACACTGATCGTTAATTTGCATCGAGAATTCCATCGATATCGTCGTCTAATCTTTATCGACGTAGTAACCTAATGATTGACGAATTAATCAACAAACTTTTTTTTTTTATATACAAAATCGTAGAAAATAGATACTTTCTGTTAAAAAATTTCACATCTCGTACATCGTCGATGACACCATTCTCCTTCTTTCTTCGATCGAATCGTAACAACAAGAAAAAACAGTTGCTCATTTGTAATCAAGCCGTTTTGCATCAGTTCGTGATGAATGCGATTGTTCGCAAACCGAGCGCGCGCGCGCGCCCCTTCTCGCTCGTTCGTTTAATTTCTATTTTTTCTCTATCTTTCTTTACGAACGAGCAATTCGCGAAATGGAATAATCCAATCGTACGACTTTCGAATGCGAGTCTCCGAGCGGACAGACCACCCCCGTCAGTACTTTCACGATAATAGACCTCGAGATTAAAGAAATGCGTTCGTTTGATTTCCGATCTCGTAAATCGCGTCGCGTTGCGTAGTCACGCGTTCTCTCTCTCTCTCTCTCTCTCTCTCTCTCTCTCTCGAGAGAGAGAGAGTGTATATATAGTGACAAATAATTTCCCGTTCCTCGTTGCGAGATACTTCCCGATTTCTTCTCGAGAAAAACCGTATAAACCGACGCACAGGTACCGTCACCATATTCGCCAGTTTTGTAACTAAACGAACAGTTGGATACTCGTGTAAACTCTATTAGACGTTGTCCATTAGATACGCAGTTACGGTTAAAGGCCTGTGTATTTTATAACGTACCGCTTACGCACCTTTATCACAAAATTATTACCCGAGGTTACAACTCTCTTGTCTAACGTTTCTTCTCCTCGTATTCACTCGCACACAACCATATTCTTATTCATAATCGTACACAGGTACACACGGGGTAATAAGTTATAATAAGAGAACATCTCGTCTTATATTGCTTTTACAAACGAGCGTTTTGCTCGCCACGCTCGCGCGATTTTCACCACGTTTTGCCCGAGTACATACGCGCATACACACATACATATAGAAGAATTATATATATATGACACGGGTGCATAGACGTAAATAACTCGATTGTACGTTCCACGTGTTCGTGCTACCGTTAATGTTTATGCACAGAGCATTAAATTCTCGAGAGAGAGAGAGAGAGAGAGAGATATATGTATAGAGATAAGATCGTTTTGCTCAGGATCCGGGGCACATCTTCCTTCCCCGAGGCAAATCCAACTGTTCGCGTCTTTCCGTTTCTCATATCTTTTTTTTTGTTTTTGATTTATATATCGTTCTTCTTCTCTCTCTCTCTGTTTTTTTCTCGGCGAGTGTTTCAATGACGTGGTAATAAAACGGTATTAATAACAAAAGGTTCGAGTGACCGGAGATCGAGCGTGTCTCCTGTTAGCTTACTTATATGTTTCTCTCTATCTCCCTCATTCCTGTCCAAGCCCGTGTCCGGTATAAAACGCTCGAGTCTCCACGAGATATTTATACGCAACGATAAAAATGCACTTGCGAGAGAGAAAGAGAGAGAGAGAGAGAGGGAGAAACGCGTGGTGAGTCGATCGGCGTATCATACGCGTTACACACCTTTTGGCAACGATGGTGATTAATTTATTATTGTAATTATAAAAGCAGGATATTTTTCTCTTCGTTATGACGAGTCAAGGCGATTTCAACGTCGAGAACCGTTGATCAGGAATAAGAAAAAGAGCAAAAACACGTCGGCACACAATAAATTCATGTCCGGGCACGAAGTAACGTTATCTCATTTCTTTTTGTTGTTTTCATCAGTATTTTATGGACATCGATCGATACGTTATTTTATTTCTTTTTTCGTTTTTTCTTTTTTTTTTTTTACAATTCAATAAATACATTCGAGACAATTTCGTTTTACAGGGCTCGGACCCCAGAGTCGCGACATGTCGCGGAAAATTGCAGAACAAACGAAGCAAGCTCAATCAGGAGATCAACAAGGAGCTGAGGTTGCGCGCTGGCGCGGAAAATCTCTTCAAGTGAGTTTTTTTCTTCTTTCTTCATCGAACGTACGTTTTTTCTTTTTTTTTTCTCTTTTTGTTTTTTTTTTCTTTCATACGAGAAACACGTGTCTTCGCTGGTGGTTCAGAATTTATTCCGACGTCACGCGACAATTTATTTTCTTTTTTATCCTTCACGGTAGAGCTACGACCAACCGGAAACTCAAGGAGACCGTCGCACTCGAGTTGAGTTTCGTAAATTCTAATCTACAGCTGCTCAAGGAACAACTGGCCGAGCTCAACAGCTCGGTCGAGCTTTACCAAAATGTCGACGGGTAAGATTCTCGTTCTTTCCCCCCTTCTCTTTAAATAATATCACACAACCGCCACAATTTTTCAATTTTTAAATATTTCTATCTTTCCTTATTTCCCTGTTTTTAGTTTTTATTTTAATCATCTACGAGCCACGAGTGACAATAATTTGCACGATTTTACACGAGATGTCTTTTTTCAACCTTGTCTCTCCCTCTTTCTCCCATCGGTTTTCTCGCCACGCCATCGGCCAATTGCACTATAGATATTCCGGCTCGATAATAAACCATGACCACGTACCTACATACATACGAGTACCATGCGCGTATATTTAATGGATAAAGATATATGTTACAATATACCGCGAGTATAAGCGTGCAGGGGTCTCATAGAGTTATGCGGTAATTGTTATTCGTACGGAAAGAGCCGAGGGAGAGAGGGAGAGATCGTTGTGTCGGCTAAGCCGAAGGACTCTGATCCTCGGAACGCACGGGCTCGACGGACCGTCTCGTAAATTTCCTCGTCTATATTTATAGAGTAGTACGTATGGTTCACTCGAGAAAAAAAAACACACACATTTTTCTTTTTCCTTTTATTTAGTATTTTTTGTTGTTGTTTTTTTTTCGTAAATGCGAGGGTGGAAGCACTCGCGCTACAAACAGCAGGTAAATAGATAGAAACTTGGAGTTCTCTATATAGCGCGCGCGATCACGTCCGCATTGCATCGATAGTAGAGTCGGGCTTGACTAGTTCGTATAAAGGAAGTGTATATAATAGTGGTCAGTTGCGCACGAGTTTGCTCTTTTCTCTACCATACCCTCTCCCTCTTCCTTTCATTCTCTCTTTCTCTCTCTCTCTCTCTCTCTCTCTCTCTCTCTCTCCTACAAGATTCAGTACATATATCAGCTGGGAACGTCGTTTGCCTCTTTTTGTTTTTATTTTCTTTCTTTTTTTACTTCGAACGTCGGACTATCGATCACGATTCACCGATCGATGCTTGGAAAATAAATTTCTCCATCGTTTCTTCCTTCCCGGCCATATGTAGCGATACATACATGTATACATAATATGGCTCGCAACTATATTCCACTTTTTCTCATAATTCCCGTCGAGCGTTATGAGTTTCCTGTTTCGCCGGTAATGCAAGAAGCGAGAAACAAAAAATTGACATTCCTCGTTCGAGGTTTTATTTCTTTTTTTTTTGCGAACGTCAATGCTGCATACGTATCTAAATTTATAGTCGAATGAAAAATTCCCTCAATATATTTTTTTATTTTCTTCTTAAAACCAATAAATTTTCATTTCTTGATTACAGATTTGTGTTATCGACGAAGATATTCGCACGTAAAATGTTTATTATCCGATATATCGATAATCCGGTTAACGAGACCAGAATAGCTCGTCCTCTCTCCTATAGAAAGACGCCTAATACGATTTCCTATAACCTGTAGCCAGAAGGCTTTTGCCCCTTCTCCCCTTTCTCCTCCTCTCTCTCTCTTTCTCTCTCTCTCTCCATCTCTCTCCATCTCTTTCTCGGCATAGTTCCAGAATTCCAATAGCAAATTCTCGTGCAACGCCTTTTAACGTCTCTATATCTCTTCCATATAGCTCGCGGTAGTTCTACGCCCTGTGCATGCACGCAGCGAATACCTTCTACGGCCTCGGCCACGGTCCGGAACACGCACCGGCTTCTCTCGTCCATAGGCAAACACACACATACAGACACACCACACACACGCACATATATATTTGCGAATATATTATTATATCGTGCATGATACTTGCACGTAACGTAAGTGTAAAATAAGGCGCGAAACGCCCGAGTTCTTATATACATGTAATGCCTTTGAGTTCGCTATTACGTACAGTTCTATATCTATCACACTATATTCATATATATATATATATATATATATATATATGTATATATAGAGAGAGAGAGAGAGAGAGAGAATACAGGTAGAGTACATACTAGTACAGTACACGTTTGCCGGTCCATCCTCCGCCATGCTTCGGTTCCTGGGTCACTGTCCGCCTACTCCACGGATACTGCGATTCTCTTGGTGTACCGAGAGCTTGTTCTCTTTATCAGCTTCTTATAACCAATCTCTATCTCTTTTTCCCTCCGATCTATACAATGTAAACGCGTATACATACATATCGGTCTCGGCCCTGATTTTCTCGTATCGCGATACAAACCGGAAGTTAGAAAACCATACCCTTGATCCTTAGATCGGATGCAATTTTTCGTTTGTTTATCCTACTTCCACGATTTTGCAGAAATATTGTTATCGCGAGAACAACAACAATAGCAAAAAATAAGTACAATTGTAAGAAATTCGATGGTAAAGAAAATCGTACGAGGATAACCGTAGATCGGGCAAAATGTGCTCGAGATCGTCGAGAAGAACCGTAGCAAGAACCGGGACTATGTATATATATAAAATAATACTACGCTGTTAAAAAAAAGTAAGGAGATAGAAGCGCGCGAGAGAAGTGATGAAATAAGGCTGCGTCCCTTTCCCCTCTCGACGCTTTACTAGTAACGCTTGTATATATATATGTATCTCGCAGCATCCTCGCCAACGGTTCTACCACTTTTTTTTACGTTGCTCTTCTTCTTCTTCATCTCGCTTCGGCGAGTCCTCGGCGACAAGCAAGTACGCGTCCTCCGCACGGAGATACCACTCGTCGTGTGCGTACACACACGTTGCACTTTTTCGTCTCTCTCTCTCTTTTTCTCTTTCTCTCCTGTATTCTTCCACTTGGGGCGAGACACACACACACTAAGACAGACAGACTCGGGCTTATATTTCGTAACGGGAAGTCGCGGGACGTACACACACACGGCGAGATCGAGACCGAAGCGTTATACACCGAATGATTTATCGGTCGTATAAACGCACGTTCGACTTCGATGGTGGGGTGAAAAGTGGGTCGAGTTTTGGAAAAAAGAAACTCGGAGTCGAAAGAAATACAAGAGAACTTGTTGAAGTACGCGATAAACAACGGAAAAGAAAAATAAAGATAAAAAGAGAACATAAATAAAAGGAAACTGTGCGCGGTTGACGGGAAAAACGGACGGGATACAGTTTAGCGCATATGCATGACGAGTTCGCTGATTGGGATAGAGGTTTTCTTCGCTGTCTTTATTACTTACCTTCTTCACGTGTGCGTCTGTCGGAGCCGTCTTTCATTTTTTTTTCTTTTTTTTCTTTTTTTTTTCTTTTTCTTATCCCTTCTTCATGGCCACTAACGCTTTTACGAACTCGGGAATATTCCACGGGACATATAATCCAGCGGAATTCTCATAATTCCGTTATAATTAGATATTCCTGAGCCACGAGAGTTTTTCACGAGGGTACTAATAGCCACCCCACCACCAATCTCGACTATCGAGGAATTAACATGCGCATAATTTGAAGATCGTCTAAATATTCCTTCTTTTTTTTTCCTCACCTCTATCGATGTTCCAAACGACATTGACACACTTGTATTTTATTTACAGAGAGGACCCGGTTATGCCGATGATACCGTTGGGACTCAAGGAGACCAAAGACATTGACTTCCGAGATCCGTTCAAGGTGCGTTTACAATTTTTTTTCATTTCAAATTCGTATTTGAACGAATCGAAAATGGATCGAGTACCACTCGAGAGAGAGAGAGAGAGAGAGAGAGAGAGAGAGAGAGAGAACGCACGGGGGAGAGACGGCGAATCGTCCAATGTCGATGAATAACGGTACGATAGTAATTTAGACGGTATTAGTGGTTGTTAAAAAAATCATTCCAACGGTGGAACTTCCGGATCGTCGACGAAATCTTCGGAAACTATTTTCTCGCCTCTTCCTCTTTCATATTCGTCTCTGAGCATTTTCTTGTCTTTATAGATTCGCGAGAAATCTAGATCATCGTGATTCCTGTTGGGTGGACCGATCTCGAGGAATTCCCGCTTCGTTATCGATGCTCCCGATTCTTGACTGATGGCCTTGCTCACATTTTTACGTTCTTCGATCTTGCCTCGTCGGGATTTCAAACGCGTACCAAGATTCTCCGTTTTAACGGCAACCAGGGGCAATGGATCGAGACGCGGCATCGTTATTACGAGATTGCCCGTCGTCACGTTCCGTTTGGCTTCGCTTCTCGTCGTTAAAACCTCACACGGCAAGCGCAGTTGCAATATTTTGCCTTTTATCGTCACTCTGACGTAGTTTGGCTGGACGTCGACGTCGAGGTAAGACGTGTCGAGATGCCTGTAAGCCTCGATCTCGAGAATCACGTTATCACGATCGGTCTCGTCGTTTAGAACGAAAGGGATTTTACCCTGATTTAGGTTGTAGGGCAATCCTTCCGGATCGAAGAGTTTGGGCACATATTTTCGTTCTTCGTTCTTTTTCTTCGAAGCCCTCTGACGTTTCTCCTCTCGTCTTCGACTTCTTTCGGATATCGCGATTCTCTCTTCCGGTGTGTGAAGACTCGTCTCTTTCCAAAATTTGGAATTTTCCTCCTCGTCCGTAGTTCCACTATCGTCACTCGCCTGAATTATATTAACGAGGGTTGAATAAAAATTGAATATCTTTTATTGTCATTGTTTCTTCTTGTTTACCTGAGAAGTTTTTGGATCTTGATCATCGATTTCCGTGATTTTCAAACTTTGCTTCTCACGATGACATTTTATCTGGGATTCCCTTAGTTTCCGATATTGCCGGTGAGACCTGATAATATCACCCTCTGTCGCCGCATAATTCTGCAGTGCCAAGATTCTCTCGGATCTCTCGATTTTCTGGGAATCGAGTTCACGAAGTTGCGGAAGTGTCGCAACGACGTATTCTCGATAGCCGAGATAGTCGGTGCAAGGATTTCCGGTTAGATACAAAATTCCTAGGTGTTCGTTGCATCTGAATTATCAACGGGGATTTTTGATGTATTTTTCACACTGTCGTTACTGATGAAAATTCAAAATCGATCAATAAATAATAAAAAATGTTTCTCACTTCTCACCTTAAGCGTTTGACACCTCTCAAGTCACCGATAAAATTAATCGTCAGGTCGAGCTTCTGGAGACTCTCGAGTCCTTCGAGGTTCTCAATTTCCTCGATATTGTTCAGTGCTAAATTTAAATACTCCAATTTTTTTAACTTGTTGAGATTCTCGATTTTACCAATAATGTTGTTTTGCAGTAAGAGTATCTTGAGATTTCTACACGTTTGATTCAACAGGTCAATCTTCTCGATATTTTCCTGATGTAGTGTAATCTCCTCGAGGGTCGATATCGCACCCTCGTTATGCTCCGCATGTTTTCTTATCAGATCCAACGTTATTCTGACCATTTTTCGCTTCTCTCGAGGCTCGCACTGTTCTGTCAACTGTACAAAAGCATGGTTATGGTCTGGTTCCCGCAGTAGTGAGAAAATATCGATTTAACATTGCGCAGCAACGAGAAATAAACGTTTTCTGCTTTTATCTAGAAACTTACAATATCGTGAAACGAAATTCTCATAACGATGTATTATTTTCATGATTCTAGGACTTTATTCTCGAGCACTACAGCGAGGATGGAGAAAATTACGAAGAAGCTATCGCCGATCTTATGGAAACGAGACAGGTAAGATAAATACTAATAAAGAGTTAGAACCCATCGATTTGTTTCGTACGAAATCATCAAGAATTTCCCATTAATTTCAGGCGACGAGAACACCTACGAGAGACGCAGCCGGGATAGCTCTTCTCTTACGTTACTACAATCAACTCTACTTCATCGAGAGACGATTCTTTCCACCTGACAGAAGTCTCGGTATTTATTTCGAGTGGTTCGACTCGTTGACCGGTGTGCCTAGTTGTCAGAGAACCGTGGCGTTCGAAAAAGCCTCGGTTCTCTTCAATGCCGGTGCTCTTTACACGCAATTAGGAGCGAAGCAGGATCGGCGAAGTTCTCGTGGATTGGATCAAGCTGTCGATGCGTTTCTTCGTGCAGCCGGTACCTTCAGGTACATTCACGAAAATTTCACCAATGCACCAAGTATGGATCTTGGCCCTGACATGCTCGACATGTTGGTTCAGCTTATGCTGGTGAGTTTTTCTTTAATTATCGTACTTTATTAAACGATTAATTACACACACCTCAGACAAATAAAGAGTTTATGGATTTTAGGCACAAGCTAGAGAGTGTCTCTTCGAGAAATTGGAACTACAGTCGAGAGAAACGAGAAGCATGGATGTCTCGCTGGATCTGGCGCAGGAAGCTGCTCAAGTCGCGGCCGTTTATAACGACGTTCATGCCTCTATATCACGCGAGCTCGTACGCGATTACGTACCAGAATCGTGGATATCGTTGGTACTGGTTAAACGCGAGCATCACTTGGCTCTGGCTCACAAACATTGCGCTGCTGGTCTTCTCGAACGTGCTCTCGATGAATTTCACACGGAGAACAAATTGACTCTCGAACACATACAAGAGAGCGACGGTAAAACGCAGATAGATGTTACGGTGCCGAAGGACGATAACGAGAGACAATTGTTGGGAAAAGCGCATCTCCGCGAGGCCCTCGTGCTCCACGAGGAGAGCCAGAGGCTGCAGAGAATGTGCCGCGAGCTCAAGGGAAAATTGGCACTTGGCAAAGTTCTCAAGAGATCGCACGATTCGACACTTCAGGAATACAACGCGACGGGTAACGAGGATGAATTTCGCGAGCTTCTCGATCCTCCGCATATAATCGGTAAACTTTATTTCACATATCGGTTTGAAGCTGGAATTGGAAAATGTATGATGTTGGGAAAAGTGAGAATTCAAGATAACCGTATTTTTATCTCCTTTGTTTTTTTTCTGTACAGCGTCTACTAAATTTCAATTAAGTCTAACGCATCCAGACTTTGGTCAGCACGGTGTCGATGATTTGTTCAGATCGCTCGGTCCGGTTGCAATATTTTCCGCGAAGAGACATTGGACGGCACCGCGTCTGATTCAACTACAACGGGGTCCAGGAGGCGAGGGCTTCGGCTTCAGCGTTCGTGGCGATGCTCCCGTCATCGTAGCTGCGGTTGATCACAATTCTCTCGCCGACGTGAGTTTTCGAACGATTCGACTCGTAAGGTATAGAATTAGCAGAGAACGGATGCTGATTGAAGGTTTTCTCTTGTCGCAGCTCGGTGGAATGAAAGAAGGCGACTTTATCGTCAGCATTGGTGACAAAGACGTCAAATGGGCCTCCCACGAACAAGTCGTACGCTTGATCAAACATTGTGGAGATTCCATTAGCCTCAAACTCGTAACTCCGATGGACAGAAATTATTTGAAGGTATGAAATTTTCCTTCATTATTAATACAATTGTTTTCCATCGGTTCACGGCGACGTTTTTCTGACAGTTGTTATTATCATCATTCAGAAACCTATAAAGACGAGTCACCACGACAAAGGCAGCGTGTCAGCGAGCAGTTCATCGGGTGTTTCCTCAGGTCAGCCGAGCCCCGCAGGTTCAGTGACGACAGCTCACGTTGCACGGCGAATACCTTGGAATCCATTCAAGAAATCCAACGGTCAACGAGACAGCAGAGATCTTACGTTCGATAACGTAATTCTCAGATGATCGCGCACGAATAAGCGTACAAATTTATTGAGAAACGTAAGAAGAAAAAATACGAATGTACATAATTTTCGATATCGACGGATATGCTATTCGTACGCGTTACGTCGTATAATATGTTTATCGGCCATTTTAGAGAGAATAGTTGAGAGGTACCCGGATGGTACATAATCATTTATTCGCTCGGATGAAGATAAAAACAAACGTAAACACGAGTCGAGTCTCATTACCGATAGATTGTATCGTTGCCAAATTGTAAGTATAAATTTATCGTCCCGGTTAGTTCGTTAAGTTCGTCGAGACCCTCTTTCCCTTTTTTTTTTTTTGTATCGTTACCCAAATTATATTCTCCAAAAATGCATGTGCGAATCAATCGCACGTATCAGCCATTCGCGCAGGATTATTTATCGTCAATCGCGAGCCAAGTTAGAACAATAATGATAAAACAATAATCCCTCGCTTCTACTCCTATCTTTTTCCTTCTATCCTTCTTTCTCTCGAATAATTTATAGCGTTGTATATCCGTAGCAAAGTTCTTCCATCTTTTCGAAATACATATTAAATGTTAATTATTTGATCGTAAATTGTACATATACGATGATGAAGAATAAATTCATTGTGTGGCGAAATTTGAAGAATAATCAACGAAAAATATCATCGATTTTCACAGCAACGAGATTCTTACGACGAGTGACGGTTTCTCAAATTCTTTAAACTATGGGAATTTTCTTATATATTCCTCTTGTTCACGCTCTTTCTCTTTATCAGGTGATGAAAGATGAAAGAGCCTTCACCTCGGTGCGATATAAGTGCAGGACGATGCACTTTCTTTCCGGCGTGCTTCGCGTCCAGTACCGGTTTTTAAGGTCAGTTGCGGAGAAAGTTCAGCTGGCTACGTTTGAGAGACTCTGCTGCCGTTATTGCCAGGACGTTCGTCCGACAATGAGCTGCACGAACTCGTAGAGCCTTTCAAGGAATCTTACGAATCGAGTATCAAGAAAAGCCGCAAGACGAACTTCGTAACTAACACAAATTCCGGGTACGATCAAAAGTCTTTAACGATGAACACAATAATTAATTCATCTTTTCAAACCCAAACACAAATTATTTAATTGATTGAGACGAAAATACAGGACAGGTTAAATAATATCGAATAAATGAATAAAATCAGAAACACGTCGAGTCATGGGAAGAGGTGCGCTTGCCTCTCTCGAGTTAGGATCGATTGTGCAATCGATTGAGTGGAGCGAGGACGTGTTCGCCTCCCGTCCGGTGAAAGTTTCACGAGAATAGCTCTCTCGGCGTACTTCGAAACGTTTCTGAAATTCATTCGAGACGTTCCAAGAGCTCGGAAGTTACTCGAACGATTGAGAAGAATAAAACAACGAAAAAAAAACAACGTTTTACAATACGAGCGAGACAGCAGGAGCACACTGTCTCCGTTTCATGGCTGCTGTTTCTTCTCGTTCTCGCTGTATCGACGAATTACAATTCGCAATACCTTTCACTCGAAACTCCGAGAGTTTTCGTCACGTGTCTCTCTCTCTCGACTGTGTAAGGTAAATGCGTACACGAGCTACGAAGGAAGGGATTTTGTGCAAAATATAGCGCTCTTTCAGGTGTGGGAAACCACAACGAGGGGAAAGGTGGTGATGGCAGCACCGTCGCCTGCATTCACAATATTCAACGAAGAATTTGTTCTTACACCCTGAGCACTGTTGGATGTGGCGCGTAAGTTTTCGGTCGGCAGACCGCTACAGGCTTCGACTTTTTTTGTATCTCGTAATCGTGGTTTTTCGGGTTTAACCGAGATATTTTAATTAGTGTCAGGGGATACAGATCCTGTGCCCGGCTGACTTTCTTCTGCTTCGCTCACCGAGGGAAACTTTTGGGAACGATACGTGAAACATATCCAGGTAAAATTAATTATTACCTAATTTTTTTTATAAACGTAGATCATAGCGAAAATACAATTCGTAAAATTCAAGGAAAACGTGTACAGAAAATGTTATATTTATTTAATTAAATTTAACGAAAGTTAGGAAAAGGCTGGATCTTACGAACGGATCGTTGCGAAATAATTGTGCACCGTGCTGCGGAATCCGGTTGTACCCGTGTGATAATCACACGAGTGCAGTCATTGAAATTAGTACTTGTTGCTCGTTACGATTCTCAATACGAAATTGCATGATATATTATTAACATTTGAATCGGCCATTTATTAATCTGGGTTGATCCATAACGATCCTCAAAGTGTGACTAACGAGAAAATTATTGTCACTAGGGCAACGTTATCATTGTTCAAAAATAATTCGAATATTTTTTATGAAAAAAAAGCATCTTGCTCAATGTTAAGATAAATTTTACGATTTAAATTTTGAACTGCATCGCCATAGTTGCAACGAGAATACTCAACGAAAACAGTCACCGTGACGACGAGCAAGAGAAGTGGGACATCGGGCTTTTATCATACTGCCTCGCGACCGAGAATCACAACGTCGTTACTCGTACGTGCAGGAGTTAGAAAGGCTTTAAGGACGTTTCACACCGTTCTTACGCAACTCATTATATTTATCTCCCCGTTCTATCAATATTCTTCAATTATTCTTCATTAATTTGATTAATTACCATTATATTCATTTATTTAATTGGAATATTTGTATTGTACAATATTTTTGTTTTTTAATATTCCAAATGAAGCTTCGAGCTTCTGAATAATTGCGTTATTGTCTGTAAAAATCTCACGAAAATCACGAAAGTTTTACAGAGGAGCGAAAGTAGAAAACGATCGAGACCCGAGCTATCGTATTTTCCCCTAATTGCTCGTTCTATCGTGAAAAATGAAAGTACACGGTACTGTATAACTTTCGGAATAAGTCGAGACAACGGGAAAATTGAAACGGGCGAGTAATCGATAGAGATCGAGAATTTACCTCGTAATTCTGAAAATTATGTTCCCTATATATTTTGTTTCTTTTTATCAAATTTCATTTGATACGTGAAATATTTATCGTTGTGCTTCGTCTGTAAATTTTCACGTTTGTATTCCGTAAATGAACTCTTTCAAGGCCTCGAGGAACGACCCTCGAACGTATACGAGAATATTTCATTCGGTTGCGCTCTGACAATTTTGTCACACGTTTTGCAGATTAACAACGTACCAACAATTTTCATAGCCTTTTTCGCGATGAATAATGGAATTATTTTCCGAGAATTTTCAACGGACCATTACGTGTACGTCCATCCGTGTTTGACTGATAGCCAAAAAGATTCTCGTCAACCCGTCGTCCCTAACGTACGTTTCTCGTTTCTCAAACCAGCGAAGAAAAATAAAAAAATAAATTTGGAATTATCTCATGCTTACGACAGACCATAAAAAAAAACACGTTTCGTACCAGTTCAAAAATCACGTTCAAAGAATTACCGACCGCTAATTTATCGTCCTGTTTCTTTGCGCGATTTACTCAAATTTGCATTACAAATCGATTTCTAATCCGTGCGGTTTTGACGCTACGCTTTATTTCATCGCGGAAGTAAATATATTCTTATCCCTGTAACTTCTCGCGACACTTATTCATACACATTTTTCACGATACGCTCTTCAAAAATCGTGATTTAATTTTTTGAAGCTACGCAGTAATATTTTTATTCCAAAAAAAAAAAGAAATAAAAAACAGATCGTCCCGTTTGTTCAACGGACCGGTGATCGAACGAGGTGGAAAAAAGAACCGGTAGTATGATGAAAGTCGTTCTTTGTGTCTGATGGAGTGTAAAATAAAAGTACGAAGAGAAAAAAAAGGAATCCTTTTTTTGCGAACCGACGTGAGAAATTTTTTTCTTTTTTTTTTCTCTTCATCGCCCACAAAATTCGGGCCAAGTACACACAAAGTCTGGAACTCCCGTCGTTCTCTCGTTATCTCCTGCTCTCTTTCTCTCTTGCCGTATCCACGAATGGTGTGCCCACACGCGATGAGTTTCCTTTCAGGAAGTGCTTTCTCCACTTGCAGTCCAGGTACACACACACACACACATACATATATAGATATATACAGGTATACATCCGTGGTAATAACCACAGTCGAGAAATTCGCCAAGAGCGAAGCCATGATCTCCTGTATAATTTTGAATTTAAAGAGAATCGCCCTCGTATCTTGCGAAGACAAGCAATGAACATTCTACCAAGATTTGACTTCTAATTGGCTGCGCAGCTAATTACATTTTATTTCAAGTGGTCGAAAGTCCATAAAAATATATCCTTTTTGTTTTATCTATGTATATATGTACTTGATATTTTTAATTAACGCCGACGATCTTTTTTATTAATTACTTGCCTATATCTGTGTGTTATGCGTAATTAATAAAAAATAAGAGGGAAATGTATGAGAGGGGGGTTTCATTATTACCTGGTCGAAGGTAACTAGCGCACGGGCACTCTATTCTCGAGCGAATTCCCACTCTCCTGGACGACCAGGCGGGGATCCGAGAATCCCTGCCTTTTAAATTGGTCGGTCGTCTAAGCAGCCGGGTTACTTCGACTCGGGTGATCGAACGGTCAATATCATCGTTCTCTACCTTCACTCACAGTACTTTTCACGTAAGAAATAAAATCGATCGGAGTGACTTTGCTCATAGATTTTTATTTATTTATTTATTTTTCTTTATTAAACGTGTGACAATTCTTAGAATCGTATTTATCAGCTTTTTCCCGATAAAAACAAAAAATTCAAACGACAGTGACCTGTGCACGGCAATTATTCTCATCGAAGTGAATTAATATTCGCAGTGGAGAGAAAGTGAATTTTCTGAAAAAGCTGATCGTATATTAGATACAATTTTTTTAAAAAATATTTCGCACAATTTTGAAAAATCATCTTATCATTTTTCATTCGTGAAAATTTGATAAGAAAATTTATTGAAAAATCGTCTTCGTTTCGTCGTAAGATTTCAGACTCGCCGTCTTTCATCTTCGTCGCGTTGAAAATAGAGAAAGTTTCGAGACCCCCCGGGTATCGTTCGTTTGCATTCAGGAGAGTGGCGAATCTCGCTCACGAAATCGATTACGCGGTATGCCCTACGCGGTCGTCGATCGCGACTTTGACTTTCGTTTGCCGAAACGTGTCCCGAGCGAGCTTTCTCGAACTCGCGGGGTAATGAAAATCATTCGCGTTTGATAAATAAAGGAAAGAATTTTTGCCATTCTCGACACTCGATTAGACATAACGTCAAATAATAACGAGATCACGGAACGAAAGGAAGCGAGAAAGTCGATCGATTCTATTCCACCCGGAAACGAACCTCTCGTTTCGTTTTATTTTTCATTATTCACTTGAAACTTACGACGACAGCTCGTAATAATTGAATAATTATAGAGCATATATTTCCTCGCGTTATATACACGTGCATTGTGCGAGAGGCGATAGTTTATTCGACGTCGGGCTTAACGGATCTCTCTCTCTCTCTCTCTCTCTCTCTCTCTCTCTCTCACGAACTTTCTAAAAGCACATAACGGGTCATGCGGTTTGTCGTGGCCACCGGGACTTATGTAATTTCTTCATCGCTCTCTGTGATGATCCGCTTATAAACTCTACGTCGTAATATTCGGGTTTGAGACTAACCCCGTCCTCCCCTTTTCTCTCTATAATTTTCGTAATTCGAGTCTTTTTAAATGTCAAGCCACGTTCGTTGATGTAACGTATAGAGAAAAATAAAATAAAACTTTCGTTTTCACGCTTTGTTTGTCTTTGATACTTGGGCATAATCGAAAGGCAATGGGAATGGGAGGTCACGAGGAAACTGATTACAAGTGCGGCCTTAGCCAGGATGCCCAGTCTGCGGCGAGGGCCGAATTACGAGAGGACGATAACACGAGGGAGCAAGCCCTCGAACAATTTCGCGATTGGATATCGAAGCATCCGGCTATAAAGAGATGCCGGACCGATCCGGTTTTTTTATTGAGATTTTTGAGAACGAAGAAATTTAGCTTGCCGATGGCGCAGGACATGCTCGAGCGTTATCTCACCATAAGACAGCTTTATCCCGAATGGTTCCAGAAACTCGATATCGACGATCCTGATATCGAGGCAATTATCGACAGCGGTTATCTCGTTCCGCTCGAGCAGAGGGATAAACACGGACGTCAAATTATTCTATCCTGCGCCGGTGAATATTTATATTTATTATATAGAATTGAGGTCAATTTAAATAATCATAAAGATTAGTTTTATAGTTAAAATTATCATTTCGAAGGATTGAACAAAAATGATCAATTGGCATAAATCTTTAGGACGTTTCGATCCATACAAATTCACATCGGCTCAAATGGCCAGAGCTCACAGTCTGGTCGTCGAGGCTCTCATGGACGAGGAGGAAAATCAGGTTCACGGTTACACCCATGTGAACGACGAATCCGGCCTGACAATGGGTCATTTGAGTGCTTGGTCCTTGACGGACATACGAAACATGCTTAGGTGCATACAGAACAGTACGCCCATGCGTCACAAGGAGACACATTTTATCAATATTCCGGGATGCGCGACGAAGATAATCGAATTCGCGATATCTCTGCTCAATGACAAACTCAAATCTCGCATACTCGTGAGTAAATCAACGTTGAATTATTTTCACGATCCTCGATAAGATATTTCTTGTTTCGTTTACATGATGAATTCATCATTTTTATCAACTTCGGTCTCGTTAATTCGTTCGTTTCAGGTACACAAAAATCTGCAGGATCTCAAAGAAGCTATAAATCCGAAAATATTGCCCAAAGAGTACGGTGGGGAAGTGCCACTCGCAGACATGATCGGTATGTTGAGAATGTATTTATGAAAAGGAATAATAATAATAATTGTTCGAATATAATGTAAAATGATTTTTCAGCCACGTTTAAGAAGAAGCTGCGATCAAAGAGGGAGCAATTGAAGGCTCTCGATGATATGTTCATCGAAATCTCACCGAAGGACACCTGCGCCGCTTCGACGGAAGGTCTTTGTGGTATATCCGGTTCTTTCCGTAAACTCGAGGTAGATTGAACACCGTCTTCTGGCAATCTGTTTTATTATTATAAATTTTTTAAAATAATTACTCTTGTTACGTTTCGTTTATATATTGCAAAGTCATTATTAGGAAAAGAATTACGAATATATTGTGACAAAACCCCCGTCCTTTACTTTAATTTACGTTATACATACGAAACTGTATCCGTGTCGGTGGTATCAGTTACCCAAAAAAAAGTAACGCTCGTTTAGCTCGTAGCCAACAGGCACGAGCGAACAACGTGCGACTCTAGCTCTTAAGTGTTTTACATTATTAATGTTGTCCGAAAAATCGTTACATCCATGGTGTTAATGGTCAATCTTATTTCTTTTTCGTTTATACGTAGATATATATATATATTTTTTATACTGTAATGCGTTACAATCGTTCATCGTAATATAGCCTGGGTTAAGCTATTTTTATAAGCCAATAAACGATGAAACTGGAAAGGTGAGACAACATTTTTATTCGATGGCCACCTTAATTCTTAATATTAACGATAATAACGATATAGTCGTTTAGGAGGATGAAGGAAAATCGATAAAAGAGACAATATGTTTTCATTTCCAACGTGTTATTTATTGCAAGCGAGCTTGAGAAAGTAGCTGTCGTAATGATCTCTAATACATCGTAAATAATATTATCAGACTAAAAAAAAAAGTAAAACGACGATCTTCACGATCTCGCATAATCGACGTTATTGGCGCAAAGACAAAACATAATTGTATTGTTATGGAGATGTTCTTTTTTTTCATCTGCAATCACGTGAACTTAATATCATCATACATACACACACATATATATATACTACGGTATATATATATATATATATGACTATAGGTACTGTAACATATATATATATACAGAGAGGCGGAGGGACTCGGGTTCTTGTGGATAGAGTTATTAAATATTTCGATGATTCTTTAAAACTTCGAACATCATTGATAGCCTACGAATTAATGGAACGTTTCTTCATATTTTATAAAATAAGATCCAGAGCACCAGTTTCTTTTTCTTTTCTTTTCTTTTTTCGAATAATTCACTTTTTTCTTCTTCTTCTTTCTTGCTTCATTATTTACAAATTCGAGCCACGTCTCGTTGACGTAACTTTCGCGTATTTGATACGCGATTTTTTGTTTCTTTCGTTGGATTTCTTTGTTTTTTGTTTTTGTTTCTTTTACTTATTTCGCAAACGCTGTTGGTGCTGAGGCTCGTGCCGCTCGGGCGGCAATTCTTCGCGTTTTTACGCGCATTAAACATGGAGAAACGAGGAACAGAAAACTGACTATTATATCGCGAAATTTCTTGGCCAAACGATCATCTTTTTTGTGTGTGTGTGTTTTTTTTCAAGTAAATACGATATAAGATTAGTGAAATGTTAATGAAACGGTCTCGATGCTTCTGCCGAGAGACGTCACTCGCATCGTTAGATGACGAGTGCAAAAAGTTACAAAAGTTTTTCATGGTGAGTATATAATGTCTTTTTTAAGCCATGATCGCGATTTTTTTGTTTTTTCATCGAATCCCGTTTCGAGTCCCGAGATCGAAGTTCGTCGCGTCACTCTTGAAGCTGCAATAAGTCTTTCATTACTGAGCCCAAAAATTCGGAGAACGTCGACATCGCGGGTATTGAAGAAAGATATAATCGAATCTATCGGAAAATTAATGATCGACGATTAAAAAATGAAAAAAAAAAATATATAAAAAATGTTAAA
This sequence comes from Netelia virgata, assembly GCA_951802705.1. Taxonomy (NCBI): domain Eukaryota; kingdom Metazoa; phylum Arthropoda; class Insecta; order Hymenoptera; family Ichneumonidae; genus Netelia; species Netelia virgata. The sequence continues at coordinate 1,524,747 of OX637866.1, read as the reverse complement.
ATTCGGCAATTCGATCGTGGCGTTGAAATTTCGCTCCGTTGACCACGGAGGCACGAGAATTCACATGTCTTCGAGCGTCCCTGGTCAGGTAGAGTAAGTAAGATCACAAGCGTCTTGGGGCTGCACCGTTGACGGTAGCCCCGGGTTAGAATAAACGTAAAATAAACATTTTTTTTTCTTCGTACTCTTAACCACTACTTATCGTCGTAAATCATCATCGCTCGTCAACGTTCATTTTTCTCTGTCACGTGTAAATTGTTTGGCTGCAACATGATTTTTTTTTCTCCATCTTCTCTTCGTAGAGCTGTGTTCGAGTGTGAGTGTGTATGTGTATATAGCAAACGTGCGTATGTTTTTTTTATTTCCGCTTAAGATAAACAAAAAAAAAATTATTCTATTTACAACGTCGTTCGTTTCGCCCACTTTTCATTTCGCGTATCGTTTTTCACGCACGCTTTATTTTTGTTCTCGCGTATCGGGGGACAGATACGGTAACATTTCGTTTTATCTATATCCTTATATCACATGTATATAAGAAAGGCACCACGCGGTAATGGAGGCTCGACGAATCCAGAGACAATATTTTCCTTCAGTTTTTGTTTTCATTCTTTCGCTTCTCAGCCATACACAATTTACCCGCACGTTTCTCGATTATTCTCGGCTCGTGCAATTTGGCCCTGACGCCGATAAGGAAAATTAAGAAAAAAGAAAAAAAAGCATTCGACTAAATTTCGTATTGCACGATATTGCACCGCGTATCGTTAATCTCCTCTTTTGTCCTTCTTTCTAGCAATTTACAACTCGAGACGAGTCCACGGATAAAATTTCGTCAAATGTACAAATTAATTCGCGCATATATTAGAATTTTGATTTTCACTTGAAAACACCGAATAAATAATATAATTCTTTTCTCTTTCGCAATTAAAAATAAAACGAAGAAATCACACACATACACACTCAGACACAGACACACATATACACAAAATATTCATCGATAATCGGAGTAACCCATATGGCTTTTCTTGCTGCGTCGAGACTTTTTTTTTAATGATTGTTATTTTGTTTACTTTTTTTCAGGGATGATCGCGCCGATTTGGATTCACCGGGAAGCGGGGTAAGCACTTTTTGTTTTTGTTTCAGTGGGAACGACTCGAGCTTTAACAAGGACTAGGCACTTAAGGTTCTTCGGGGTCTCACTCACTAATCGTGCCCCGTTTACGAACGAAACACTATCACCCGTTTTCTTTTGTTTTTGTTTTGTTTATCTCTTCAAACACGCAATTCTCATTATTCCTTCATCGATCATTTAAAACGATAATAATGCATTTGTCTTTAGTCGATCGCTTCCTTGAGAGCGGCTAATTGTTCCTCACCGAGTTTCACCTTGTCCTGAATCTCGCGTCCGTCCATTATTAGTTTTGCTTTCATGTTTATGAAGTGCTGATAGTCCGCGTATTCGTCGTCGTTCAGGTACTTTGAGAGTATCGCCGAGACATTTACGCTCCGTTTGTCGATGTTGCTCTTAAGAATCTTGGCTTCCTCCAGTTGATCCATGAGTTTGTCTCGTTTCGACTCAAGAATTTTCTATAAAAGAGAGAAAAACATGGTGTTTTTGTTTTGTTTTATTATTTCGAAGAACACAAAGAAAAATTCTCTAATTTCCATTTCTAATTTCTCTGTTTCTCATTTTGTAGCACGGTCATGAGGAAATCGTGTCTTACCCTTTCCGGATGATCAGCTGGCATTCCGTAAAGAGCGTTTTCAGCGCGTGCCAATCTCCCGCTGAGTCCAAGAAGAAGACTCGTTATTTTGCCAACTTCCTCGACGTGTAAACGATACTTGGATGCCTCGGCAGGACGCGCGACCGCGGAAACTCGGGTCGCGACACGAGCACCAAGTGCTTCGTTCAATTCACCCTCCTCTCTAACGGCTTCCTGTTCGGCCCTTAGAACTACGACTTTTTTATCCAACCTGAGCACGAGTTCCTCCTGTGAGCAAATTAGAAACAAAAACAAAACAAACAATAATTAATCGTTCGTAATTCGTTGAAATAAAAATTAATTCGTGCGTTTAATTTACCTTCTTCTGCCTGAGATCGCTACTGTCGTTGGTATTGTTGGTCGCATCGGAGTCCGTTGAATTATCCGTATTCGTTGAAATATCTTCGTCGGTGACGTCGCGCGAGTATCTCGTGAGAAATCTGGCTTTTCCTTCGGAAGTCGTGAAGTAAGCCGAAGTTGGCGAAAGAGGGCTGCTCGGATCGGTCGTCGACAAGGGGGTGGTCGGTGTCGAGGGCATCGTATCGTTCCTGAAGAAACAAAGGTGAGCGATAAAATATTTTACGAGCTCAACAAATTACTGAACTCTCGATGCGATAGAGTCCGGTGAAAAAACGCGATTGCGTCAACCGGCGAGGGTGAGTCACGAGGCAACAAGCGTGAATCAATAGTCGTACATGGGCAATACGATTATTATACGTAGGCTGGAGACGATTAGGAAGTAAGAACAGGACGCATCGTGCATCAACGTGAATCGATTATAATCGACGATTGAAAATAATGATTAATTAATATTTACGTTAAGAAACGATCGATGATATTTCTCGCAGTATCGACAATTTTAAATACGCGTTTAGCTCCATAAAACGATATCTTCACGAAAATCTGACGTATTGGCCGATTGATATAATCGATCACACACCGTGACCGATTGCAACGACGATATGTAGGAAACTGAATATCGACAAAGTCTTCGACGTTCGACGTAGGACAAAAATCCGGCCCCCTACCATTACCATCTATCGCCCCTTCGTCGTAGTACCGAGTCGTTGACAACATCGTTTATGGTCAAGTTGCGCAATTTCTTCGTCATAGAGTGCACTTTCACTCGCCTTGAACGCGTGTGCGAGAACTATCCTTCACGCGTGATTCAGACACGAATATGTATATATTTATCTCTCCCTCATCATCAATCGTGTTTTAAAATATTAAAAAAAATTATTTTCAAACAACACGAATCTTTGTATTTCGATGATAAAACGTTGAATCCTCGTTTCGGGCCTCGAATAAACCGAAAGAAGATCGATCGCAATTCCATCACGAACGTGCCTCGGCCACTATCGATGGCCTCGTAATTTTTGTTTTTCTTTCTTTCTCTTTCATTCTTTCTTTACCATTGTCTCGCTCATCGCGCGATAAATTCGGTCACGCGCGTACCCCGAATTCCAAAACAGGAAAGGAAAAAGAAATCGGCCGAATCGCGACCGAGATAAAAGCGTGAATGGGGCTTTTCGTAAACGAAATTATCGGCGATATCGAGCTCGAACGTTGGCTAACATATCGTTATTAATTATAACGAGAAGAAACAAATGTAATCTCGAACGGAGAGGCCGTTTTAGTGGGTTCGTGCCTACGCACTAGAAAATCTAATCACGAACCTTTCCTCGAGAAACGCGACGGAGAGAATGGACGGAGGAAAAGTACGAGGAGAGAAAACAAAAATCGTCATCACGCGATGAGTTCGCGGGGCACGTGAGCTGGGTTATGTCCTAACGGGTTATCGGGTAAAAGTAACACTCCCCTTTCTTTCACGCCTCTTTTTCTCTCCGTCCCGTCGCGTGAATCCTCCTGGCAATGAATTTTACTTCTTCTTTGTTTCGAAATGTGTTCGGGACGTTGTTATAGCACGCGCTTCGTCGACGCTTTTACCGTAATCAAATATCGTATATAGGCGTGAAGAATAACAACAAAACAAAACAAAAAAACTAGTTACGTACTTTGCATCGTCCTCGTTTTCTGTCTCCGCGGAATTGACGGAATTAAAGTCGTCCAACGAGGGTGGCCGTCTCGGTCGAGGTTGAAGAGTCGCTTCTACCCTGAAGAGACCCGACACGTAATCCGTTGGCTTTTTGTGTTCCGGTGCTGGTACTTGAAAGATAAGAAGAAAATTATATATGAAAATCATGAGATGTAGAAGAATCGATGGAATTTAAATCAAACTTGGGTGTTTTCTAATTTAACGATTTAACGATTTTACGATCGATCGAGACCGCGAATAGATGCAAATTGGTGTTTAAAGGGCGACGAACTCGTTCACGTTCTATACGCGAGAGTTTCTCGCCACGTGGTAATCTAATAAACGTTTAGCTCTGGCCCGGTTGATCGCGTTAACGCTTATTAAATCGAAAGGTCGTCGCTCCGGGCCACTGGCCACTGTGGCTTCTCTCTCTTCTATTCCCGTATGCCAGTTTGAATTTAATATACTGTTGCTCTCAACGATAGCTTGAAACTTGCGCGATAAAACAAACACTCGCGACTAAATACGTTAGAAAAAATTAACATTTTTCATTTTTATACGAATCGATAATTTAGCAAAATTTACAAAAATGTAAGAAGAATTTATTCCTTGTTTTTATGGTAGAAAAATCATGGCACAGAGTCGATGCTAATGATCGACGAGATACTGTAACGACGTGATTTCTACGAGGCCCTGCGAGACGACCGAAGAAGCCGTGTAAATAAACTCGGGGTACGTTTGGCCCGCATTAAGCTAATAAACAGCGCGGGCGAAGACGAGAGCGAAGAAATAGGCCGTTGAGGTCGTACGTACCGGAAGATTCCAATTTTAGAAATAACTCCAACGAGCGTGAAAGGGATAACGTTTCGGCAATAAAATCATTATCTTGTACGAATCAATGAAAATCGATAATTATTTAAAATCAATTATAAATTTACCAAGAATCGTGACGAGTTTGTCGTTCGGTCCGAGTTGATTCGCGAGATCTCTGCTAAGTTCCTCGCACTCGATCTCTTCCGGCAGTTTCCGTCTCGGTTCCGGCGCGACTTCGTTCTCGATCGTTTCCTTGATATCGGGGACGGCGTCATCGTCGTCGAAAATTTCCGTTTGTGACGAGGCGTCGATCGTCGTCGCGTTGACCCTGAGAACGATTTCGGTTCTCTGAACGAGGGTAAGCCCTTCGATGCCGGGCTGCGGTGATACGCAGGGCGAGGCTTTGACCTCGATCGGTGAGAATCTCGGCGACGAGGTTTCCGAGGAGGACGAGGAGGTTTTCGAGGCGCTGGATGTCGACGAGGATCTCGACCTCGACGGGGAATTTCTCCGTTCCCGACAATTTATTAGCGTCGTCTCGGTCTGACTCGATCTAGCTCGGGGTGAATTCGAGCTCGTCCAATTATTTTCCGTCTGCGACGGACTCGATATTTTGCGCCTCGGTGTCGTTTGACCTCTAGCCGTGACCTGACTATCCTCGATTTCACGAACGACCTTAGCCTGTTCGTGCTTCGCGCTCGTTTCGTTGCAATGATTTTGAGGGTTTCGCGGCGACGACCTCGACGATTGATTCGTCTCGCTGGAGGACCTCGTCGAGGTCGAACTCGAGCTCGAACAGCTACCGGATCTTCTCGGGACCGCGCCCTGTACCGATCTCAACGAGGCCGGGCTGCTCTCGTCCCTCGGTGCCAAAATGTCCGGCGACCTCGGCGGCGAGGTCGCCGGTGGCGGTGGCTTTTCCATCGGTTCGTCGCGACTCCTCTCGATCTCTTCTCGATTCTCCGTCATCGTGCTCGCGCTACTGCTCGTACTACCCCCGTGGCCGTTTAAACTCCCACCGGAAGTCGCGCTCGCTCTCTTCTCCGCGAGAGCGTTTCTACGATTCAGCAGCTCGACGTTTCTCGATGTCATTTCGATCGTCGCGCTTCTCTCGCGATAAAAATCTTCTATACCGTGACTCGATGCTTCGCTATTCGATGGCAATCTCGTTTGCGTCGATGGTTCGCAGCTAGCCGCTAATTTTCTACGTTCTCTCTCCAATTGACGATTTCTGTCGTTCAACGCCTCGATACTCTCCGGCGACAGTCGCTCTTTATAATCCGTACGTTTTTCGTGGCCATTGCGCGACCCGTCCTGGCAATCGTTGTTGTTCGCGAGATTGTTGTTATTGCTCTCGTTACGCACGCGATTTTCCGTCGATTGTAATTTCTTCGTTAGATCGCGAGAGAGCTTGCTCATAACGTCGCTCGTGTGAACCGTATTTCTCTCCTCGATACGCTGATGAAGGGCGTCGACGCTGTGCGACTTTGGCAAGTCGTTGAGCTGCTGTTGAGAATTCTGCTGGGAATGAGAGTGATGACTGTGATGATGCTGCAATTGATGCGGATGATGGGGAGTTACGCGAAGTAAAACGGGATCATCGTGATCTCGCGAGCCCGCCGAATGCTGATGCCAATCGTCCAGTCGGGCGGTTGGCGACATCGTGCGCTTGTAACTCCCCTCGCTGTCGGGAGCGCCGCGTTCTCGTCTATAAGCCAAGTACGAAGCTTTCGACTGGCTCCTGGAAACAGAAAAAAATTACTCGATATTATCGTCTTGTCCGACACTATTTTTTTTTTTTTATCGCATCAACATTAAGATCGAAGGTCAGGAAATATGCAAAATACGTTCTGTAATACATAAAAATGAGAGTCGAGAACTCGAGTCGATAAAAAGTAAATGGTCGATACGGTTTAATCGCGCGGTATGAAATTGATCGAGATATAAATAAAATGAGAAACGAAGGACGGAAATAAATGGCGATGAAATAGTATAAATTCTCCGGACGTCTGTAGACAAGCGTGCGATTATTATTTTGCGTGTTACGTTCACGGTGCGTTAACAAGTTGCGTAATAATTGATTCCGTTAAAGCTCGTAGATTTCGCGGCTACTATATTCGACGTAGTAGCCACGATCTCGCATAGTTATTCGATCGACTGGAACGAACGTAATTCCGTAACAGTGGCGATACTATTATCTCGCGTTGGTGTGCGTCCTTGTGCGTGCATTCTCGAGACGTTTCGCCAAGGGGTAAATATACTATCACTCGCGTTCTATCTTCTGTTTATTGCTTGCATACCCACGCGGTACGTGATCATCGCGTACGAACAAAGTAAAAAACGAGAACGACAACGAAACACTTGTAAGCTTATCTCGCGATTAGAAACTATTAGTTTTTGCTCCTTGTATTCTCGAGACAAGGATTCTATTCAAACGTATATCGCGATGTCGTAACCGTTGACAGAAAAGACGCCGATCGATGATTATTACAGTTTTTTTTAGCAACTGTCGTCGACGGACAATTTTTTTCGAAGATTTTTCGTGAAGATGAGAATTGTTTTTTCGTTGAGCTATTAATAATATGTAACTCTGCTCATCCGCGACCGCGTTGACCCGAAATATCCCAAGATGAAGAAACTTGGACGGTCGAGGTCGGTTAAAAAACTGTCGTCTTTCTCAAACATGGCAAAACGATTAGCCCCGATGCGACGAGAACACGAGGAGTTTCCCTTTCATTTCGTAATGTATATTTTATATCGTCGCGAGTCCTCCGCGGAAATGTCTTCGAGTCTCGCATCGCAGATTTCCATAAGAGCGTGTGTGCGTTGGCAACGAAATAAGAGACAGAGAGAGAGAGAGAGAGAGAGAGAGGGAGGAGAGTAGAGGAGAGGAAGGAATTAAATCTGAATTACAAATTTGCGACACGCACGAAAGTGAAAACGAATGCGAGATTCGTCAACTAGAATGGACAACCGCGACGGTGAACGAAAGATTTAGCGACGAAGAATTTTGTTTCCTCTCAAATTTACGAGTAACTATTCCCTCGTATAAAAAAAATATACGAGAGAAAAGTCGATTTGTTACAATAAATTCGAGAATTAATAAAATGCTACTGTAAATTGTAATGTTGGAAGTAGGTGTTTTTTTTGTGTATTATTTTCTCGTCCTGCGGAAAATACGTTTGATAATTGTCATGCGACGAGCGTCGCATTGTCAAGCATTGTACAAAAAGTCAGCGAGTAAGCGATCCGCACCACGCCCTCGCACGCTCGGCTGCTCAGAAATCTCCGAGCGAAAGACGTCTCTCGGTCTTCCTCTTAAACTTCGTTTCTCCCCTTGCTCCTCGCGCCAACCGTGACCGTCCGCGGAATCTCTGGGGTTGGCCACAGGCCGAAAATCTCCGAGACACGTATAAACGCGTGACACGTTCAAAAATGTCCGAGAAACCGAAGACGTTCTCGGCCACTCGGCGAGCGAGGTTCAGGAACATCGTATGACATAGCGGGCTACCGCATAAACTTAAATACAATTTTAAACCTCAACTTAAATTCCACGTTTCGAGTAACGCGATTCTGCGTGAATATGTACAAACAGCTTTTTCGAGGCACAAACCAGATACGTGTACCGCGAAATCGCGAGTTCCACGACCTCATCGTGCCCGCAGCGTGGGACAAAAATATACCGAAAAGAAAAAACAACAAAAAAAAAAAGAAAACGATAATACGATAATAAAAGAGAAAGAGTCCGAGGTAGATCGGCAGCTGTGAAAAATTCAGGAAATTTCGAAATCGAGCTCCGCACGATGAAAAATTATGTGGTAATAATTGTGGGTTCGATGATGGTAGGGCTATTTTGTTGAGCTGTAAATCGTCGAAACGTTAAAGAACAGAAAACATTTGATAATAGAGATAAAATGATAAATAATTGTAAAACGCGTGGAATAAAAATGGCTCGAATAATGACGAAACGAGGCTGCCATATTAGAAAAGTCGTTGGTCGATCATTTCGAACGGCCTTGTACGAGTATAATGCCCAATTTGATTCACCGATCTCTAATCGCATTAACCGAAAACGATCGCGCTACCGGTAGGCAACAAAAGGTGACGTTGGCACGCCAAGTATATAACAAATAAAATGGTACGTAAGCGTAAGTATAGAGATTTATAGAGGCCTAAGGATGCCGAGGACGTCGAGGTAGAGGTCGAGACCTTCGCCTCGTCAGCGTATAAGAGAGCCGAGACGAAGTTACAGTAGTAATGGCACGTATAGCATCAGACGCGGATTGCACTAGGGGCTATTCCTCCGCTAGGAGAGCCTCCTTGGCTCTTTTTGCCTTCCATCGCACAGCAACGTACTATTATTTACGCTGAATTACGCAACAAACTCTTCGTCGGTCCTATGACTCCGACTAGGCGGAGATTGTGCGCTTGTTAATAACGACTTTTGTTACTTAAGTGCGGCATTAAATCGGGCTGGGGACTCGCCGAGCGGTGTAACGCTCGAGACTCCGTGTAGAAAAATAAATGAGAACGAAAGATATTTAATGACAATGATAATAATCATAATAATAGTAACAACAATAATGATATTCTGTTTGAAACAAGGGAGAGAGAGAAGGAGGGGGAGGTTGCAGAGTCGAAGCGACAGAGACGAAATTACTTTTGCATATAAGCCGCTCTCGGATATGGATAACACTAACTGCGCATACACACACACACTCTCACGTATATGAAGATGGTAATATATTTGAACGCATGGTACAAAGTTACGACATTGCGAGTTCAAGTCATAAATTTTGAGTGAGAGCTACGCCCTTGAAAATTTTTCCTCGCCACCGTCGCGCGATGAAGAAAAACAAAATTTTGTATTTATTTGTTTTTCATATATATTCCCGTGAGTTTTAGGGAAGTGTCTTGATAGCAAAATTGCGAATTTGGATGAAAAATTGTCCGAATTATTACAGTCGAGGGGAAAAAAAAGAAATATTTTTTCGGAAAAATATGAATTTGTAGATATTGTAACTTTACCAAGGATGATTTTAAATGGGAATGGCGAGAATATTGATAAAAATTGCGAACGAGAATAGCGGTAAAAAAAAAATTGGAGACGGAAAGGCGTAGAGCGCGATCGCACGACGACAAAAGGTGATACGCGTGGGAAGTGCGGAGGCTTTATCAGCTTATCGCGAGCACAGTGCCCGCATGACAGTACACTGACACTCGGCTGTATCGTCCTCGTGCCGCACTGTTTAAGCTTTAGCTGTAATAATATGTATTTGCGGCGTGCCTTGCGCGCTGCCATGAACGGCGAAATATTTTATCTATCGAGGTTGAGAAAAAAGAAAATTAAAACACGCGGCTCTATTCTACGCGAAAGAGCAAGATAGCCTCGAGTATAACAAAGATCATGAAAATATACTGGACAAATGTTTATTAAAATATTTGAACGAACGCGATTAGTTAATTTTAGAAAAACAAAAAAATATACGTCTCGTTGATAAACACCGTCGGCTACTTTGTTTTTTTTTCGACCTCGAATAGTAGGACACACTCGTGTAGACTCGTTGCTCACGTAATACACAATCGATCTTCTCCGCGTGAATTAAAAAAAAGACACGAAATCGTCAAATTTTCGTCTACGGTTGTAAACCGAAATACATAAATTATCGGCGAGACAAATAACACCGTGTTCCGATAAAAGTATGTATATTCTTCTTTAAATAACGGATGGTCGATCGTAAATCATAATTCTTGATCCGATAAGACGGAAAAATTGAAAAACAAGAAGCTTAATAACTCTAATGCGAAACCTTGAAAATCTATAAAAAAATACGTAACAACGTCGACGTAGTATAATTTCTGTATGAAGTTGTACAGGGCGCTTATTCTGCCTGTAAAACCAAAGAGGGAGAGGGAGAGAGAGAGAGACAGGTTGGCAAGATAGTAAAGGACAAAGTTGATGAAGGGTTGAGCAGAGAAACCCATGAATACATGGAGTATATATATATATATATATCTAGAGTATGTACGAACGTGAGCTTACGAGGAATGCGATAGCTCGTAAATAACTAATTGCTCGGGACGGTGTGCGCGCGGGAAAAGGTCGCTCATCCATGACTGAGACATTCTAGATGATATGACCGAGAGAGAAAGAGAGAGAGAGCGCGAGAGAGAAAGAGAGAGAGAATCAAGACCCCATTGCAACCTGCCACTCGTCATATCCCTCCTATCCAAGGACGGAAGAATATATCAAGATTAAAGAAAATATTATCCGCGCATGTACGATAAATCGAATAGTAATAAGAAAGCAAGGGTTATGGAAATTCCGTACGTCGAGAGGTTCCCACGAGGATCGTGATTAATAACCGAGCATTACCTCCATGTACCGATTATTCAAAATGGCGAGAAACTAAGTGTGTCAAATTAACGAAACTTCGATAAAAAATACAATTTTCTTATTCGAAATTTTTTTTTTTTTATATCAAAGTCACAATGATAAGCACCTTGCTCGTAAAAAATCTAGTTTACAAGCAGAGTCTTATATTTTCGTATCGTAACGAAGCAGGCGCAATAAAAAATCGAAAAGTAAGAGCCCACGACTGCGTTAGTCACCGAACGATTGTCGATTCGTCATCGCTGACACAATGAGGAGGTGAAGTAAAAAAAAAATCCTCGCATACACAATAGCGATCGTAAAAAAAGAATCGTAATGATGAAACTCGTTGAGTGTCAGGTAAATCAGAGCACAAGAGAGCCGGGTTCGATATTTTTACTTTCTCGACGAAGGATCTCCGAAGGAGATTCGAGGCTCGCTCGCTCTTTTCGTTCGACCGGATCTCTCGAAACACCGGTTACACGCGTAGATGTATACGTATAATTTTGTACAGACCCGTGATACATAAGCAGGTAGGTATATAGATCGTCTTATCTCGCGTTATACAAATCCCTGCCGATGGATATATTAGGAAGAGTCGCTACTACTGTGAAGATCGAAGCCGAGAGATCGAAGATCGAGAGATCGAAACGGTCGATCTCTGTGAAATCGCGTGGACGCGCCTCGCCGGAGAGGTACGAGCCGAGCGAACCGTAAAAGTGGCTCGATCTCCCTTCGCGAATGCTCGTTTCTCAAATCTGCAACGAGCGACACTTTCATCTCTCCAACGGTAGCAAAATATTTACGACGAATTAATTTCATCATTGTTCCTTTCTATCGTTTTATTATTATTATTATTATTTTTTTTTTTCAAAGATAATTATAAAATACGAAGAACGATAAATCGAACCAACTGTAAATCATCGTGTAAACGAGAGCGACGTTGGAAACACGGTGTTATACAAGTTGCGGCGAATTATTTTTCGCAAGGCTATAGCTAATTTGACAATTGAGAGCAAGCGATGATTGGCCTTCCTTATCCTTTGGGAAGGCAATTGGTTTCAGCGGTTTGGTCTTGTGGTCGATGGTCGTGCACACACACACATATATATATATATATATATATATATATATGCATTATACTATATAGCGTCTCCTCGCGAATTCACGCGACGATGACTGATGCGACGAACGTTAGGAGAACTTTTGCGTTCGAGTGTCGAGCAGTACACGCGTACACCCGCCAATTAAAATATTACACGGTAGATCCGTTTCGTATACTCGGTCTCGGGAGTTCGAGGAGTTTGTGGGTATTAGAGTTAGAAACGAGGAGCGACGATTGAGAGAGGCCGCAACGACATACCGGCCGAACATTCTACCATTTAACGCTCTCGGTGTGTTCGCTATATGCGTTCCAGTTTTCCTTTCCACGCGACACGCTGCCCATAATAATTCGCCTCTTATGTACGTGTAATAGACGAGCGAGATACTTATTCGCGACCTGTCTCTCGTCTCGACGCGTGAAACTTACATAGCCATTTGTTTTTTCTTTTTTTTTTTTCAAATATTTCAACGTCCTCTTTCGTGGCATATTTTTCGTTTCTTATTTCTCAAAAGTTGGTTCGTCTCGTTTCGTACAAAACGGATTTACACTTCTCGCCCACCGTTTACGACTCGCGATGTGCTCACGTCGTGCGTTGCATGTGCGCGCAAAATGCATGTCGAGGGAGCACAAGGTGCATGCGCAACACACACACACGAACACATAAACTCACATAAACACACGAGAAGAGATTGGCTCGAGAGTGAAGGTGGAAATAAATTTTTCGTCGTACGAAACACGTACGTAGTCTCGGCGTGTATCTCTGCCGGCGGTATTTACGTGCAAATCGACGGCGAGACTTGCACTTTCCGCGAAAGGATATCATTTGCATTCGCGTCTTATTTCTCTCGTGAATTACACGTTCACCTGCTTACAATTTTGCTTCTCGTGTAAACTAGATTTATCGATAATACGCAAACGATCGATTAAAAATAAATTGCGATAATTCGATGATCGATCGCAGATCGTTATTAAATTTCCATCAAAATTCGCTCTATGGATGTCGTTTACTCCGAATGGCCAAAATGGTAAATTTATGACGAATATGAGAAACGGGGGGATAAAAAGTTGTCTGGGTTTCGGACGAGCGCGATTGTTAATCATTTTTCCACGTATTCAACGTACGCGTTACGGTCCGGGAGTGGCGAAGGGTCGTTCGCATTATTAGCGAGGCTAGGCATTATTATATATCTCTTTTGGATCGTCATATGGACGACTTTACCGGTCATACCACATTGCATCGGTGATGTACTCGCTACAGTCTCGTGTATATATATATTCAAGTACGACTTCAAAGTAGGTTGTTCACCTGCCGCCCAGAGTCGACGTAGTGCAGGCACGGTTGGTTCGTTTACGAAGAAACGAAACGAGAAAATACGCGAGTATATATATATATATATATATATATATATATAAATATACCTACGAATGAGAAAAGTAACCGGGTGAACCAGCTGCGAGAACAGATGTCAGACACGCGCGGGGGCTTCTATCAGAGGCTCTCTCGACTGTACTATACACGCGTCGTACGTGCATACTCGATAATCGCGCACACAAGAGTCGTATCTCGCTCGCTACGCGATTGCCATTGCTGGCTTAAAACGCGATCACGTGCTCGCGATGCGACACGGTCGCTCAGAAGAAACGAGATAAAGAATGTACGAGAGATAGATCGATGGTGAAGTACCGTCGCGACAAGTCCGAGATCAATCTACGTTGCGTCGTTACTCTAATTTGCGGATAAAGGGGTCAACGACTTTTTCTCCTTGAGCAAGTACATTTGTTTTGTTATTTATTTTCTTTATTTTTTTTTCGCAAGAGGAATATCGCGATGTTATCGATCAATCGACGATCGAATTATAAGATCGGATCGAACGAAGGTTTTTTTGAGGGTTGAAGAAAATTCGAGAGACGCGCGATGAGGAGGACAAAGTTCTGTTGGCGAAGTACGAAGTCGTTCATTCTCGAGTCTGTCGTCGTCGCTGGCCTTCTTCCTAATTCCGTCTCTCGTGTCTAAGAACTCAATTTCGCCGTAGCAATTACGTCTCTCTCTCTCTCTCTCTCCTTCTTTCGCGGGGCGGCGAATGATCGCCACGGCATTCCTCGCTAATGACGAACGATCCAAGTGCTGCACTAAAAGAGTACAACCGCTATATATATATATATATATATATATATATATATATGAAACTCCTTCGGGATTTTCTTGGGAATTGCTGAGAGAGCTACTGATGGTACAGAGTGTTTATTACTACCGGGATGGCTTGCTCCATCTTTCTTGAATAATTCAAGTCCATTGTTCGCTAATTGTGGCGGAGCAAAAGACATTTTTTCCCTTCCAAGCTCGCTTCGCGACGTCATTCTTAATATATAAATCGGTTGATGTTTTCAAATAATAAAGAAAGAAAACAAACATCTGGTTTTGTTTTTCGAGGTACGAGGAAGCTCGTTCGATTGTTTTTTTTATCGTCGAAACCGATAATAATTTAAGGCCAACGAGTTAAAAACGTAATAAACGTGATTCGCGATTGGAGGTAATCGTTGCATATCCCTGTCGCGAATCCTTGAACCCGGATAGGATCGAGGATTCGACGGTAACTCAAGCACATGCCGTACTCGAGACATCGAGGACTACGATCTTAACGCTTGCGTATTTTTTTTACACCCGGTACGTTCGGTAATGCGCGGACACGTACGCAGAAGCAGCACCGGCAAAAAATAATTATAATAAGGTAGTCCTGGGAAGGCGGACGATGGACGATATATATATATATATATATATCGTCCATCGTCCGTACATATATACATATATGTATGTTCGACAACCGAACGAAAAGACGACAAGACGTAATCTATGGCTCGTTCTACGAGCGAGCAAAAAATCTACTACTCCTTCACCTCGAACATCGCCAATGCTCACCGATGTACCGAGGAACCTCGGGTTGATCACGTTTGTTTTTTGCTGACTATACGCGAGAATACTCGTTACGTTGAAAACAACGAAAAACAGAGAAACGCGTGAAAAAAAATAAATAAATATTTGCACATTTTTTTTTCTTTGTAATTTCAATCAGCCACGTTTCATTTTCCGATTTCACGAGAAAGTTCGTATCGTCGAGATACGATCGGTTATTTAGCGATCGTTGTTGTAGTAGAGACGATGAACTAATCGCTGCTAATTAGAACGATCGACAAAAGTTTAATCGGTATGGTCGATCGGCGAGAAAGGAAGGTACACCGTGAGATAAACGACGGGGACGAAGAAAGAATGTACGAAAATGTTTTTCGCCCGGCGAGAGTGAGAGGCGGTTCCGTCGTACCACACGGCAAGATTGTGGCAATTAGGCTCCCGGTAAATTTAATTGAAAAGTCGATAATACAAATTTACTCGTTCGTGCATAAAGCACACAGAGCCCTGCGGGCGAAGGTTTGAGCGATGATCGCAATTAATATTGGTCCCGGTGTTACGTGGCGAAGTACGAGCGAGACCCGATAAACACATCGGCGTTACGTCTAACGGCTTCGAAACTTATTTTCTGCTCACGCACCAAACATAAAAATAATAATCAGATAAACGATGAATTATGCGGACTTGAAAAAAAAAAAAAAAAAAAAGTAAAAAAAAACGAATTCCTGACGATCGATTTTGTGTGCCGAGCGCGCTAGAGAGGATGAGAGTCGAAAAAGAGAAATATACCAGGTGAAAGGGAAATTCTACGTTCGAACGGGATCCACGTGTGTTAAAAAGGAGAAGAAGTAAAGAAAAAAACAACGATTATTACGACGCTGACTCGTCTTTTGTCGAATCGGAGAAAGGGGCGTCCTTGTAATTCGCGCGAGTCGTAGCGAAAGAAAGAGTGAAAATTGCCTGGATTATACGTTCATGGTCAAGCCTACGAGTAGGCACGATAGAAAATTAAAGAATTTGTCCGATCGTTGTTATTATCATTACTATCGTCAATTAGATTAAGAGTGATTGTAAATTACGATAATTACTGCCAATTGCGCAATAATAAATACTGCATTTTAATTAACACTTGAGAAGTCAAGCGTCGAGTTGCATTTTTAATTCGTAATATGAAAAGAATAAAAAAAGAAGGAAATTCCATCGTACGAGGCAACGGCAGGGCAAAAGTTGGCGCGTCCTTGCGAAGATCCAGGCGGCGTAGTCGAGTCGAAAGAAAACGCGAAAGCGTGCTTACGTTAGTCGGTGTTGGAGAGTGTGTAGGTGAACGAGAAGAGTCCCGAGATAAAGCAGAAAGAGTAATGGAAATAGAGAAAGGGAGAACGGATCGCATCGAGGCTCTCTCGTTTGTCCTTTCTTTCTTTTCTGCAAAGGAGCAGCGTCGGTTTCGTTGTGATATTAGCTGCCGGTCTCTCGGTTCCCATGGGAGCAACCTCGGCATGGAGACCTCCTAGGCGAGGTCGCAATATTTTATACACCATCGGCGAGTATCTATGGTATATCCGTCAACCCACACGCGCGCCCGCGTTCGTACCCGATTACTAAATATCGCTCTCGTGCCGGTACTTATCGTACGCTATGTTACTTTATACCCGATGAACTCTCTTACCAGTTTACCATCAGTCACGTAATCGATCGCCTTATTAGTCTCATTGATTTTCGTATACGAAAAAAATTATTTTCTCATTATTATTTCTTTTTCATCGATTCGAATAAAATTCGTCCTATTTATAAATCATTGTCTCTCGGACGGAATTGAAACAAGCCACGGATGTCGAAATAAATCCCTCGCGTAGGTTTCACTTTTATGAAACCGACGGAACGAGTCCGTTCTTCTTATCTTCGTAGATTACGAGTCGCGATATTACGAGAATTTATCGCACGGCGGAAGACGAAGAAAAAGAGGTACGTTCCGCTAAAAACAAGATTAGCAATCGATATTTGTCTGCGGATTGTATCTGTATTTATAAAGAATAAATGGCAAACATCCGTTGAACGAAACGGATGGTTTCTCGCACGATTTTTTTTCGTTCTCGTGAAAATCGTCACATTTTTACGGGTCGTAGAGAAGAATTTCGAAATATTAGAGACGCGTAGTACGATGGGCCGGGAATTGTGCAGGTGATCTCGAACGTTTGACAGAGAGATCCACGAAGGTAGACGGAGAGGACAACGGGGGTGTCTACGGTGTATATAAGTGGGATAAAGACAATTTTATGGTCCGCTACGTTGCGGGTCGGAGCACGGAAGTCACTCTCGTAAGCCTCGGGTGTCTTACCCGCTGCTCACTGTTCTCTCCCTCTCGTTTCTTTTCCTTTTTTTTCCATTATTCTCTCATCCTATATATACGTGTATATCGTTGAAGTACGCGTGGCTTTCTTTCGGAGCAGACGACGAAGACGTCTTGTAACAGCGCGCAGTGTCAAGTTTTCTTTGTCCGTACGAGCAACGACTTTACTACTGAATGACGTTTGTGCTACTCTCTCTCGTACTGCCGTCTCTCTCTCTCTCTCTCGCCCCCTCCATTTTTCTCGACTCTTTACCACTTTAACCCGTCGCGTTTTACCAACTCCGGCGTCATTTGTAACTTTTCTACGAGCACGTATATATCTCGTTATATATATATATATATATATAGGTATATGTAGGTATGTAAAAGTCGGCCGACCAGTGGAAAAAGAAACTGAGGCGAAAGACACACGCGCGCGTGGAAACGAGAATGTAAGATAAATTATATTCTTTGTTATATAATTAATCCGCAGTGGATAACAAAAATGTTGAATGGCGAATAATTTTCTTGGAATTTGTTGATTTTTATAGAATTATTGTCTACGATAATTCTCGTACCTCCTTATGCGAAATTTATTGCTCCCGAAGACCATCGTGTTGATGCTACCGACGATGTTGTAAACTCCAAGATTCAACATTTGATCCTCGTGTTTAATTTCGTCAGAAAACGAGTCGATGTATCTATTTTTCGATATACGCACAGTTATGTCGAAAACGATAAATATCCTCGACCTTTCACTCTCCAATCGATAAATAACAAAACAAAAAACTTCACTCACTCACTGACGATGAATTCTTTCTTTTTTCTTTTTTTTTTTTTTCGAAAAAGATGAACTATACATCCTCGATTGCCTCGTTCGCTCGATATCGTTCGTGCAACATTTTCGAAATATTTTCTTCAACACCTTAAGGATTTGAATTTTTTCACGAGCTAACGGGACGGTCTGAAGTCGATGGCGGTTATTCGAAGTCCCGTTGACTTGTGCCAATCGATGACACGACGATTGTCACGCGACACAGACATTTACGTGAACGGAATTGACAAGCTGTCAAAATGTAATTTTATCGACCACACGAGGGCGCACGATCGGATCGTTCGATTTTCAATTAATCAATCGAACAATTGATAAATCGCGCGAGTTTATTGTTGCTGTTGTTGTTTTTCTTTTTCTTTGCCGCTCTGCGACGGCTCTCGCGTGTACACGTTAACAGCGCGGGTGCTGTCAGCGGAATGAGACGCATCGCGAGTGGAGTCGCGTCTGAAAGCCAACAACGAGAGAGGTGAACTGCGAGCGCAAGCGCTCTCCGGTACGGTATTGCTGTCTCTATCGAGACAGTGGGGGGGGAAACACTTGGTCGATAGCGAGAACGAGAGAGCGAGTGAGAAGGCGGACTATTTATTGGATCAGAAGTCGGGAGGTCTCTGCTCCGCTGTGAGAGAGAAACGAGACAACGAGCGAGATTGAGACGGGGAGAGACTCGAATAGAAGAATGAGGTGAATCCAAGTGGCAGGAGTGCTCTCTCTCTCTCTCTGTCTCTCTCTCTCTCTCTCTCTCTCTCCCGCAAAATGTTCTTTTGCGGATCGCGGTGGCGGCGGGTCAGCGACGTTGGGTCATCGTCGTCGGGGAGTCGCGAACCGTGGAGTCCGGAGAAAGAATGATGGAAAAGAAAAAAAAAGATCGTCATAGAAAGAAGAAAAAAATTGGAACGCGATGCTTGTCGCGTCTGGGAGAGACTACGCTAGCCTCGGACTTTATCTCATATAAAAAGAAATCAAAATAAAACTAAATAATAACGGTATGATAAAAGAAAATAATATTTGAAAATATTCAAGTTTAAGTGTAAAGTGTTCCGATTCTTTTTCGTACAAATACACTTTTGTAATAATTTATGAACGATGATAATCTCATTGTCGAGAAATTAAATAATAGCTCGTCCTCTTGCAACTTCGTGTCTAATTAACAATCATTCGTTACTGACATTTCCCTATTGTACGCGCTCGTGCGATGAGATTCTATCGAGAGCTTTATTGTACCTACTCGTAAAATTCATTGCCGTATGGAAAATTTCGTATGGAAACGATTATACCGCGCATCGTAGGTACACGAGAGAAGTTCGTAGCGTACTCGGAGGATCTCTCCCATATATAAATATACGTGAAAGATGTTCCTAGACGCTTTCGCATTCTCGAGTAATAACGGGTCTGGTGCGTGGATATAATGCTGTCTATACGACTGGGTGGTTGTGGCTTATACGAAAAGGGGAGAATCGATCGTACGATCGGTCCGAGTCGTTTCTCTCCCGTACGATGAAAACCGGCATCGTACACAAGAAGAGCCCTCGGGCGATTGTCGTAGGTAAGTGACTTCGACGCGTGGACACGCGAGAGAGGGAGAGTCGCGCGCTCTCGCGCCATCGTTTATTCCATCGTTAATTACCCATTTTTACTCAATTTTCGCACGGTATTAATCTATTGCGAATTTATCGACGGGAAATTAAAAAGAAAAATAGGAAATCCTGTTGATTTTTACTCCACGATTTTTCATATAGTTGTACGAGTAGGTACGATCGAATGCACGAGTGCGTTTTACGTCGCGACGAACCAAGCTGCGCCATCTGTGTCTCGGTCGCTATCGTTTAATCGTCTCGATTCGCTCGGTTCGAACGACGCGCGATTCGTTTACGGCGCGTGTATAGGAAATTTATATCTACGCTCGCCAAGTTAATAAGAGCGAAAACACGTGGGCAAACCTCGCGTTCGATGAAATTTACACGTAGATGCGTCGCGTCTTCTTGGCTCGTTCGATCCCCGGAGACGAGGAAACGATGTATACGTAAAGCTAGAGGACTAGAAGTTTTGCGGCTGTCGAGGACGCTCAGGGGACGTAACTGGACGTAACGCGAAATGGCTCTTCTGCTCGGCGGTATACAGATATATATACGATATAGTTATAACAGGCTAGAATTCTTTGACTCTCCGTGCGTTTCAGTGGCTGCGATGCAGCCGCGCGCGGTTGCACCGACTTCCGTGTAAAGATCGCGTTCTTCGCTCTCTCGTCTCGTGTGCATCGAGTCTCTAACATCTCTGTCCCTGTCTTTGCCTCTCTCTCTCTCTCTCTCGTCGATGGTAAACGTCTCACCTCCTCGTCCGACCGCGAATAACGCAACGCGCTCTCGGTTTACGTCGAGGTTGATGCACGCGCCACGAGATTTTTAAAAAATGTTTGTTTTTTTTCTTTCTTTTTTTTCCTCGATATCTTCTTTGTCAGCTAAAAAATATTTGCATTATGGTAAAATAAATATAAAATAAATTAACGATAATAAAATCAAACTCGAACGCCGTCGAACGAGTTTAATAATGAATAATTAAGCATCGGCTAAAAATAAAAGAAAGGTGGAAAAAAGACACGTCAGTGCGTGACTAATGATTCGCTACGCGTCTCTTCTACGTCCCTCGCGTCGCTGTTCATCACGAAACTCTTTCGCGCTGTTTCGTTGGATGATTTACGTGTCGTATTGATTGGATAATGGCGACGTACCTCATACAGGAAGCTACGAGGCTGAGCATACTGCATAAACGAAAATTTCACAACGAGCATTCGTAAACTGCACTCGGCAATTTTGTTTTATCTCGGTAAACAAATGCATCATCGTACGACGATAAAAATATTCAAGCGTTCGATAAACACATTTTTAAACAGTTAATATTGGAAAAATTGTGAATTTCGTGGACGCGGAGATAATTTTGTCGAAGATTTCGTTGATCGTATCGTCGCGAAAGAATTTTTAGTAGAGGCTGGCACGAGTCTCGCCTGCTAAACCGATGCTCGTTCGGCTTGTACTGATGTCACTGACTATTCTTGCAACTCGTAATATTATACGCAGGCTCGCGCGCAATAACGTGTGTATAAATACTTATATATCACAGAATGGTATAAAGCATCGATATAACACACCAACTTTTGACGCCACGCGCGAGAGAATTCTCTACTCTCTCTCTCTCTCTCTCTCTGCTATTCCGGTCACCGGGTGGCCCTGGAATAGCTCTCGCGAACGAAAAGCCTTTTTGCCACCATCGAGACGCGTCCGCGGGTTTTTGCGCATGACTTATGATCTACGTTCGTCATATATATATATATATGTATACAGTCTCTCGAATAATAAATCAAGCGAGCCAGGGTACGGAAAACGAGAGACCGAAGACATTTTTATCACATGAGAAAATCCGAGCGAGGAAAATTTTCAGAAAACGTGAATATTTTTCAGCTCGATAAGTCGAACTATGAATATTACTATGTACTGTTTGGCTGATTGTGAGACAAATCGAGACGAGAGAGCTTCCCGTCTTTTCTTTTCCATTATATGGCAGCGATCACGAGGAAAATGAACATATTTAGCTGTAAATATTGAGGTAGTACGACTCGTCACTGTTCGTCGTTGGTCGTCTATTTGCACGTTCCCGGTTATGGTCACCGTACCAATTGTGCATTTACGGCCCAACGGGGCGACGGAGGGAGGGGGGGCACCCTACAGAGGAAGAATCCACGGGACAGAGGCTTTTAAATAGAGAGGCGCGTTGCTCTTTACGATCTGAACTTTACTTCCACAATACTTACATATTTATATCTGTAGAGATGTATGTGTGAGTACATATATATATATATAATCAACGTTTCTCTATGTTCATAGTCCTTATTTAGTGGTATTGAACTCGACTACGGTACGAGTTCAATAGTCGAGCTCCTAGGACCGTAAACCTCGTCGACGAAACGACACGACAATTTGCAAACGTTCTCGCAAAAATCCGGAAAACGGTCAGATGTGGAGAAAAAAAAATTATATATATATATATATATTCCGATATCATTTCGACTTCCTAGTTCCTCCGGGATTTACAACCGTGGCTGACCCTGCGATAAATTCTTATGAAAAAAAAATGAAATAAAAAAGAAAAAGAAATAATAAAAAGAGAATGAGAATAAAAGAAGCAAAGAAAGAAATGGAATCTGGTGGAAGTGCGTATGGAACGATGAGCATCAGGAAGTGGTTGGTGTAGTTCGTACCGGTGGAACGTTTCGGAATATTTTTCCTACGTAAATTGCATATACGTGCTATATATCTACACGGGGAGGAAGGATTCTTTCCTCGATATTGCGAACAACAACACGCTTCTGGCGAGGAGTCAGAGACGAGAAAACGAGCGTGGTTCGCGAAGAAGAGGAAGAACAAGAAGAAGACGACGAAGAAGAAGAAGAACTGGAGGAAGAAAAAGAAGAGAAAGAAGAAGAAGAAGAAGAAGAAGAAGAAGATCGACTGGAGCGAATAAGCTACCACCGGCGCGTTCGGAGAGAGGCTACTGGCTTTTACGAAGGTCGTTCTATCCTCCTCTCCCCGTTATATTTTATCTTTCTCTTATTCTCCCAGGAAACTATTTTTCTCTCGCTTTTGCTTCCCTTTTACGCTGACTCTATAATCCTCCTCGTCTCCCGTGAGTCTCTCGACGCCGAGAGAAAGAGAGAGAGAGAGAGAGAGAGAGAGAGGGAGAGAGACCCAGCAGGACTTCACCGAGAGTTCGCCGACGCTCTCGGTAGATAACGGTTAATACTTTTCTCTCTTTTATCTCTCGCTTTTTTTTCTCCCTCGTTTTCTCTCTTTCTCTCTCGCTCTCTCTCTCTCTGTCGCTCGCTCGGTCGCCCGCGGGGTATATAAATGCACGACCGCGGTAATAACGCGGGACAATTTGCTGGTGCTCTTTCCGTACCCGTGGTAGAAGACCGAGTGTCGCCGAGTACTCGGGGAGAGCAAAACAGTAGCAGGGGAGGATGATGAGATGAGGAGGAGGAGGAGGAGGAGGAGGAGGACGCGTCGGTGATACCGTTCCTTGAGACGCGCTCGGAGGATTTCGTGTCCGGTGTGTCGCGCTGTTTCGGGTCTCGGTCTCGCGCAACCCATTGTCTCTCGTGCCACTGATACATATCGGGCATTCTCTCTCTCTCTCTCTCTCTTTCTCTTTCTCTCGCTCCTCTCTTCCCGCTTTTTCGATCTTACCATTTTTTTTTTCAATTTTCTGTTCCCGTCGGAAAATAAAGATAAAATGTAAATTGTTCAGTAATTTAGGATGAATATTATTCTCATTTAATGAACGAAAGAATGAAAACAAATAATTTCACAAATTGGAATTTATTCGAGGCGAATTAAAATTCGTGATATTTGTTTGTATTTACGATCGATCTTATATCCGCGTCGCGTTTTCGCGTATGACACGAGTAAATATATATACGCGCATAATGTAACGAGAGCAAGACATTGCAGACCTCGAATCCATGTAATTGACCTCGATTCGTAACGAGCTGACTGCAGAACTCTCTCGCTATATAAACGCCCAGGATATAACGCGTTGGGCAAGCCTCCCGGTCTCGAAAGGGACTTGGCGAACGTAGCACGGTATACGCCCAATCTATGTTGTACATTCATACAGATATATATATATATATATATATATATATATATATATATATATATATATATATATATATATATATAAGACAGATACTAGCGAAATATCGAACGTAACGTCTGATTTATTAGCTCAGTCACGACATTTCATTTTTGACGCAAAGGCTCGCCGAACACGCGATAGCAGAACTTAAGTAATTGGTACACAAGTGTCCACTGTGATTATTGCGCAAAAAAAAAGAGAGAACTAGTTACGTTAGACCTTTTTCGTACGAGGGTCTCGGTGAATTCGATAAAACACGATCTTTATCAGGGCAAATAATTGTCGAAATATTATTTATATTTAAATGATGTTATCATCGTTTTCAGGGTCAATTAATTTAATTTAATTAATTTCGGTAAGTGATCGATGTCTCGCGCAGGACAGAGAGAAGAAGGAATTAATTATGGGAAAGGAGAGAAAGAACTTCTCGCGAGCAAAACACCTGCGGTGGCCTCATACCCGGTTTTGTAAAACGATCTGTAATTCGTTTTCTTAATTTCCCCTTTCGCGCAAGATCGTCCATATATACACGCGAGATACGTACGAGCGTGTATATATATATATATACAACGTGTATTGTGTATATGTATATATATATATACACAACACACGGTGAGTGCTTGTTAGCCCCGTTTTTTTCGATGTCTTGGTACGATAGTAACGCGTGTACGCGGTTGGTAACGAGTGAGGGGACTTTTGCGACTGGATGTTAAGTGATACCCCGTCGTCGGGCGGTTGTTCGGAGACCGCCTCGATTCTAACGTATGGCCAACTATGTTTATATATTGCGCTAGGGGTATTATAGATACCCTCTACCGATGCTGCGTGTACTCTTTGTACGTATAATCTATTCCCCAGAGCTATTCGTGTACAGGCTCATTCATAATACTCGCGACATATTGTTTACTCGAAAATATAAATTGAAACGAATGAATATTTTTAAATTTCAAATTTTTGTCGTTTTTAATTGAATTAACTATTGAAAAGATGGTGAAATTTGAAATTGTTTCAGTCCTTGCAGGGAAATAATCGCTTTGCTCGTTTTAACTCGTTGAATTTGGAATTAGTGTTATTTTGCGTCAACCTGTATTCATCAGCGAACGAAAAGAAGAGGACTACGAGCACAAGAATCGTCGTCGGCAAAGTCGTGCGGTCTCGGGAACGAAGCCGCAGGTGGATTCGAACGTAGGAAACAAGTTTCATAACACGCGTATATGCAATATCGTTTCTAAGCGTAAGAGAGTAGAGAATTACAGCTGAGAAAATAATCTAAAACAAACAGTTCGATTTTTTACCCGATAACGGAACGGTGAAAAATTCCTCACGGTACAAAACCACGGGGCAGTCGTTAAACCCGAAGATGTAAAAGGAGAGAAAAAAAGCATCGAGGCTCCCAAAATATCTTGCCGAATTCCTTCTTAACAGTGCGTGACCGCGTCAATTTCGTTCGGAGTGTCGTTTCGCGCAAAGGTTGCCGAGAGGGAAGAGAAGAGAACGAAAATATTGTCGTGCTCCAGCGAGCTTCGAGGAAACAAGCGAGAGAGAGAGAGAGAGAGAGAGAGAGAGAGAAAAACGTTGGAAGAAGAGAAAGAAAGGTCGAAAGATGATCGAGGAGAGAGGTCGAGAAGAGTCAAACAGTGCGTAGCGTTCGCGCGAAACAGAAGCTAAGTACACGAGAGGGGGGGAAGAACGTGCCTACGATAATTTGTTTTTCTTCTTATTTTTCGTATGGCCGCTCGAGCATGACGAAGAAGACGAAGGAAGAAGAAGAAAAAAGTACGAGTGACGAGAAGGTTGTTGGAAGTGATGGGACACGACACATACACGCGAATGATCGTCCACCCCAATCAGAGCGAGAAGCAAACAAAAGAAAGGTGAAAAGAGTTATCGCCCCGTGAGATCAAGCCTACCGACATCCTGCATCCTGGCAAATAAGTCTCAACGGTGGATCGGAGGAAGAGCGCGCGAATAGGAGAACCGAGAAACGAACGTAGCGATATATAAACGCGTCTAGAATCATCCGGCGAGCCCTGAAACGGTGAAATCGTTATTGGCCGATTGTTTCCTGGCTTTTATCTCGCGAGAGAGAACTTTTCCTTCCTCGCTCGCACATCGTACCTACTCTCGTGTATTATACTACCCGCGCCTACTTATCCGGCACCTGTAAGCCACCTGATTGACTCGACGGACTCAAGACGGTGCGCTCTCTCGTGATCTTCCACACACCGCTCCTCGACTGTATCGTTTTCGCAACAGTCCAGTGATTTTCGAGCTCTCCGAAGTGTGCCCGGAAAGTCACTCGGTCTGAACGAGAGGATGGGCAAGAGAACCGAACGACCTTTTTTGAGGACGAACGGTATGTCCTTAACGATAAAGTGTTACTTGTTTTGAAAAACTCACCCTTGAAGACCGTGGGGTGGAGCTGGTCTCGGTGGTGGCGGGAGCGACTTCCTGCCTGGTGTATTTTGTCTCGGTGCAAGAGGCGGCGGTGGTGGCGAGCTCGGTGATTTGGCACTGACGAATCTGTCGGCGGGACATTGCGGCGCTGGTTTTTGTTTGGGTGCGTCGACGTATTTCGGTGGTAGGGCGTAATAATTTCTCTGGGCGACATCACCATGACGCTGATGATGTCCCGAGGAGTACTTCGGTGGTTCGTGATATTTTTGAGGACTCGCCTCGGCCATTAGTTTCGAGCTAGCCTCGTAGCCGGTTTTAACCGGACTGCCGACCGAATACCCGTGACTCGGTGAAGTTTCCGTATATTTTCCATTATTCTTCGGACTTTCGGTCAGCGCGAGATAATTCGGTCTCGGTTGTGGCACGGTGGACGAAAAAGCATTTTTCACATCGGCGACGCTGTTGCTTTTTGGAACTTGAGGCTGAGGTCTCTGACCTGTCGAACTTTCGTACCTGTGACTCGTCTCGTTTCTCAAAAGACCCGATGCATCGATCCTCGTACTCTCGACTCTCATGGATTCCTGTCGAATGATTCTCGACTCGACCGGAACTTGGGGTGCCGGTCGTTGATTGCCAGAATCGCTGTATCTCTGGGACACGAGATCGGGCAATCTCGCTGGCGGTCGCGAAAAGTGTCTTTCCTCGCCCCTTCTCAAGGGTGCGACGCGACCGTTTACCATTAATTTTTGCGCCGAGGGATAACGAAGACTCGATCTTCCACTCGAGATCATTCGATGCGTCGCGAGACCCGCCGAGACGCCATTTTCCATGGGAAAATCACAGTCCGGATGCTTCGGGGCTGCTCCACGCACGAAATGTCCCGGGGACTCCTCGTGATGCGTCAGTTGCTTGGAGGAAGTGTTCTTGGTCGGAGAAGCCACTGGCGAAGATTTGGAACTTCTCTCTTCTCTATCGGTGCGTTTTCCGTGCTTCGATCTTCTTCCCGATTGTCGTTCCGGTTGTTGCGAGCTTCGGTGACGTTTTTTCTCGTCGACGTGACCCGTAGCTTCTTTGTCGAGCGAGCAGCTCTCGCTCAATTCCGGTGGTGGGGGTGGAAGAGGATCGTCGCAATTGAGAACTTCATTTTCCGTGACGGTAGGGGGCGAGGGTGGTGGAAGATCAGGACTTGGGACGCGATCGTTGTAAGCAGCACGTAGATGGGGTTTTTTCGGTGGTCTCTCCGGCACCCAATCGTCGATGGAAATGGTCGGGCCGATTATGACAGGACCCAGCAAATCCGTGGAGAGGCTCCCACAACTATTACTATGCTGGTGTTTTGGACTGGGAACTTCGTTGGTGCCGCGCGACGTTTTTTCTCTCCATGTTCCCGAAGAATAATCGGAAGCCGAACTGGCTCTTCGAGACGAGGAAGGTCGTGGTCTTGGAGGTGGTTGTGGCGGAGGACTCTGGGCAGTTGGGGTAGTTCCCTGAGCTAATTGGGGTTCGGAACGCCAGGATGACTGATGGTGTCTCTCGTAGAAAGACAATAGTGCTTTTTTCTGTATCGCTTTCAGAGTTGGATCCGAAACTCTGTGCCTCTTTTCTGGGTCTAAATACGTATAACGCATCTGTTGCTGTTTTTCGAGCTCGCTGATTCGCTCAGCCACGGATAAGTGAGCCTGTTGAGGCGAGACTGGGGAGCCTGACATTCTCCGGGGTGAAAAATCACTACTCGTGTCCTGAGGTTGCATCGTAGCTATGGGATAGAGCTTACGTTGACTTCTCTCACGATCGAGATACAAAACGCTTTCGGAGTGATGTCTCTGCGGTGTTTGGACTCTCGCGCTATGAGCTATAAGCTGTTTGCTGCTGGCGTGTAAAGGATTCGTTTGACTGACGTCTGACATGGAATCGTGAAGGGGATCCCACTCGTCCGGGCTCTGAAGACTCTGGGTACTGTTCTGAAGTTGGGAGCGCAAAGTTGGACTCTGCGGTCCTGGTCTAGTTGGAACGGAACTGTATCTCTCGGTCTCGATCGAAACGGAGGACTCCCAATTTCTTTGGGACACCTTCGTGCGTTCTTGAACATTGTCCTCGTCCAGGCTAGATTCTTGCCACTTTCCTTCTCTGGGTGAGCTCGCTTGGCACACGTCACCGACCGAGGCACAGTGACTTATCACAGCTGGTAAACCAGGTCGTACATTGGACGGTGACGATTCTTTACAATTCCTGTCGTTCATCGAAGCTTGCCACTTGTTCGTTTCTTGTTTCCATTTGTTATTGCTCAAACTGTTTCTCGTATGTCTCGACGATGATGCGGAGAGCAACGAACTACTGAGATCGCTCATCGAGCTCTGCCACTTGTCGTGATGATTCGGTGGCTTTTGTACGTTGGGTCCTAAACCGTTTACACTAGAAACGTCCGACATCGAACCACGATCCCATCTGTCGTTGCTCGCTTGACGCGCTGGCAAACCACTCGATACGCTAACGTCCGACATCGAACCGTGCCATTTTAGGGTCTCGCTGCTCGACGCACTTCCGCCGCTCGATGTCGTTACGACGCTGTCGCGACCCTCGCGAGAACCCTCCTCCCACGACGAGGCTGGACGCTGGGCCACTGCCTCGCTGTCCCTGCGGAGTCTAAAATGGAAGAATTGCCAGATGGTTATTAGCAAATCAATTTAGAGGAAAGTAGAATATGATACGATGAGATTTATATCGCGTTATGTTTACTACCTGTCCAGAAAAGGCGTATTCGTTGTCGAATCGACGCTCGATACGTAGCTGTGATAACCTTCCGATTGGGCATAGCTAGCTTGCTGCGAGTGTTGAACTCTCGTATACTCTTCCAGACCAGCTTGAGTCAGTGTGGTTTCTCTGTATACGTCGACCTGGAAATTTGTTTCGTATGAATTTGAACGATTATTTATTTTGGCAATGAAAAAAGTAGGGTTTTACTTTGAGAATCTTTCAAGAGAAGATGCTGAGTAAGGGAGCGGAATCAGCTTACCTGTGATACCTGTGGATCTTGATAGCTTCTGACGTAAGCCTCTAGCTCGGCGTGACTTATCGTCTGAGAGGGTTGCTGTTGCTCTCTCTCGGGTGGCGAAGGAACGACATACTCGGCATCACCGAGTGGCTTGCCCTCGCGATCAACGCGAGGCCACAATCTCGGTTCCTCTTCGTTGACGCGACCACTCCGAGACTCGAAAGTCTCGGCGGGTATTTTTTCGCAACGTTCCATCACGGTTTTCAGCTGGAATAGAAAAATAATCGAACATCGTATCGATTATCGATAATTACGAAATAATTAATTTCTCAAAAAATAATTAACGATTGAAAAATAATTGATCCATAATTTTCGTAATAATTCGGGTCAATATTAAAGCCGGATAATCGACGGAGCGTGATTGAGAAAATTATTGTAGGTCTTAGGTAGCGAAGATCGAATGTAAAAAAAAAATAATCAATTTTGGCACGTTGCTTTATAATTATGAAACACGAGTAGAAGGGCAAAAAACGTGAAGTGAACGAAGTGTCCGTCTCTTCGGGGCTGGCGGTACACGAGCGAAGAGAGTGACGTCAGGAAGTGCGCAAGATAGAAAGGAGAATGTGGGAGTGGTGATTAATTGTCTTTTACGAGATGTTACCCTCACGGTCGACTACACGTTGCTCGCTCTCTCACTTTCCCAATGTCTTGTGAAAACTATGCCGTCTCTTTTGTCCGTAAAAAAAGATTTCTTTATCCCGTTACAATGTCAGTGGATAATTGATAATTTACATTATAATCGCTTGCCAATTAATTCCACAATATCGCGGCCCATAAATTTACGTCGTCGTACAACTTTAGCGATAGCAATTTTCTAAGCTCCTCTCAGTTGCCGTCCGAGTGTGGGAAAAAAATATTCCGAGTATTGCAAAATGACGTTAATGTCCAATTTCTACGATGACGCGAATGAAAATTCGTCACGCCGACGGCGATTGACGGAAGTACGGAAAATTTATGAGTTTCGACCGTACGAAAAACATATTTCTCGTCGCTCGTTTTACGATGTATTATTTTCGCGATCGACAAGTACCTGTTGCGTGAACGCTGGATTGGGACGTTTTGCGAGCGGTCTCGTGTACTGTGCCGGTTTTTCCTTCGGATAGTTCGTGTGATCGGTCCAGGATTTCGATCTGTGCGAACCTCCGTGACCGCTGGCGTCCTCGTCGTCCTCGTCAGGATGACGCTCAGGGGCGGTTGGCCAAGAGGGATATTTCTCGTGACCGGGCCCGTAGCACACCCCCTTGAGACTGGATGCATCGCGAACCGGTGGTGTTGGCGGTGGTGACGCGTCGTCTCTCTCGTTAAGGGGCAAACTGAAGCTGTCGAATCCAATGCTTTCGCTGTATCTAAAAAACAAAACAAGATCTTCGATTAGGAAACGAAACAGGAAAAAAAAAACGAGAATGAAAAATAGTGTAATAATTGTTGTTTATCTCGCTAACCCGCTGTCGTTTTTATATCCCGGAGTATTCTTCTTGTAACCCTCGTTGTAACCGGCAATCGTGCCTTTTTTATTCCCTGTCTGACCGTTCGTCTCGTTACCGGATTCATTTTCGCCGCAGGAACTTCTTCTGCCAGCGGAATTTTCAGATTTACGTCGATAGGCGACGCTCTGTTGTTCGTTGCTCTGCTTGTGGCCGTAAGACTCTTGATTGTTGTATGTAATCGCGTTACTCTTGGCATAATTAATGGGAGATTGTTGTTGCTGCTTGTGCTCGGGGTGATGTGAGTGATCCGCGTACTTGAACGACCCCGGGCTGCAGGAGATTTGACCCGGGGCCTCATCCTTGCCGCGATATCCCGGCGGCGACGGTTGAATCTCCGTCATCGCGTTACCAACGTCCCCGCCATCCGGAATACAGCTGTAATTAAATCAATAAATACATTTTAAAAAGAATAAATTAATATTTCAAGAATTTCAAAAACATAAATTACCATTATATTATCCTCGATTTAACGTCAATTAAAAAATACCCGTCTTAATGGACAAACATTATCGAAGGAATAATCGAATCTGACGGATAAGATAAGAGATCGTTTTCTTCGATCTTACGAGCCACCGTATCGCTTTTTCGTACGAGAGTCTCGTTTGTCGAAGACATAACTGTACGTATTCATACGCATATTCATGTGTGTATTATCGTTCGTACACGCAAATATAATTTATTACGATCGTAATTCGATAGGCCTCGCTTTCGTATTATATATTATACGTCGGCGATTAATATATTCAAAAAGGATACGTACTATACCTACACCACTGTGCGGCTATAACGTACCGTAAAAGTTACGCGGTTTACTCTCAGCAGGTATGTTACAAGAGAGGAGAAGTTGCGAGTCCGATATTAATCTGGGTGCACGGACGCAGACGAAGAGATATAGCGACTAATCGTTTATATAGTCTCGATGATGTTTATCTCCTCGTACCGCATAAGTATTATAATACATATTATACGTATACTTAGGTATGTGTACGACTATCTGCGATTGCACAACCGGCCATTCGTAAAACTATTCGACCCTTTCTATCACAGAATATATATTTTTTATATCCTGTTTTATATCCTCGTTCCCGCTAATATCAATTATCCTTCTCGACTCAAACAAAAAAAAAACAAAAACAAAAAAGAGGCGCGATTAAATTCGAAAATTATTCCCCCACGTCAAATTTTTGTGAAAAATCTTTCGAACCGCGAATAAATTTGAATGAATTTGATTCGATTAATATTTTGTACGTATCCGACGAGAAATTTCTCGCTATAATCGGGGTTCCTGTTATCGACGGTCATTATTCTTTCCTCGACGAGACAAATTTTTTCCCCTCAACGTCATCCGAGTTATGAGTTATTTTAATTACGCTAGTTTATCAAGCGTCGTGCCACCTCGTTCACGAAATAAATGCTTCGACATTTGGTATTTTCGTTTTTTGACCCTCGAATACGGTAAAAATTCTCAATGGTTGCCTCTCTCGTCCTCTGTTTATGTACCGCTCGACTATATGTATATGGATATTTTTCGCTCTGGGCCACACGTGGTATACGCATGCAATTTCACGCGTAATGTGTATAATGCACCCACACAATTTCATCGCGCGACGTTTATTATACACCTATATACTCCTATATATATATATATATATATGAAAAACCAACGAGGCATGCTGTTCTTTCGCCTCGTCGAGCTTCGCGTGTTGTTTCGTACTCGGTAAAAAGAGGAGAAGTTATACCATACCGATATGTCGGAGGTGCTGCTTCGGAAACCTATCGAGTCACGTGGCCCGAGGGCTTTTTGCAAGACGAGCGAAATCCATACGCAACGATAAGCACCGAGTCACGAGGGCTGTAGTACGGTACGGAGGTTGAGGGAAGGGCGAGAGGGAGTTGAAGATACCTCTCTCGTGGCCGAAAAAGAACGAACCTCTCTGGCTTCGAGATCGAGTGTAAGAGAGAGAGAGAGAGAGAGAGGGAGAGAGAGAGTTCTGGCCGGCCGTGAATAAACGAACGAAGATCAAGGAGAAGCGTGCGTGTGTAAAAGTATTGGTGTCTGGAATCCTTTGGCGTTCTTACGGGCGAGAGCTCTCGCGGCCGAGGAGGTTCGGCGGGTGGATGACCCTTAATCTCGAGAGATCTTCGCGGACCAGAGACTTCTCGTACAAATACGCACTACTTGCTTCTCCTCGTACGATAAATATAGCCCGGGTATAAATATACGAGCAACGTTGTTCGCCTTTAAATGAAATCATCAAAGAAACATCTTTTTTTTTTTGTCAAAGTACGAAAACAAAACAAACAAAAATACATGATTATTTTTTAAAGCTAAGAATTTATGGGCCGATATATATATTTTTCTTTGTCTCGAACAATGCCAATACGGCGGTGGAATGACGCAATAAGCTTTTGTTGGGCGAACGAGTTTCGAGTTTCTACATGCCCCCTTCGAGACGTAACATAACGATCCCTCGTGTGTGTGTGTATACTTGGCGTATTCGAGCACTCGCCAAAATATATCTATACGTATAGGTTGCCTGGTGAGAAAGAAATCGAGTGAGAGAGAGAGAGAGAGAGAGAGAGAGAGAGAGAGAGAGATTGAACCTGCAGCAGCAGGAGCAAAAGAATAAAGTCGGCTGCGCGCGCGGCTCGAAGGTATCGATATTAAGAGCGAGAGCAAAGCAAGTGGAGAACACCGGAGCACCGGCCACAACGCCATCAGCGGCAGCAGCAACTTCGAGAGAGTCAGCACCGAGAGACTCCTAAATCACGTCTCTTAATTGCCGTGAAAAGGAAGGCGAAGGCGAGCTCTCGGGCATCCACCGGGAGAGCTTTGCTCTCCTCCGAGAGAGACCGTTTCGACGAAGCAAATATTATATAGCTGTGCGAAACTCGTTCGCGTTACTATCGTATACACACACACACACATACTATATAAATACCGGAAACATTTTTTCTTGGCTCGATGCAATTTTAGAGCAACCAGGAAATAAAATTCAGAGTCGAACGAAAGGTGAGACGCGAGTGGGGATTATCGAGATCGCTCCAACGACTTTTTTTTCCTTCGCTTTCAAATTCGCTCGCGACACACCCCTGTTCGTAATATATATTCGACATTTGCCCAAAAATCATCGCGCGCGTATGATAATAAACGTTAAAAAAATAATGTGCGCGAGACGAAAAATGAAAAAATCGTAAATAAGGAATATTTGGAGGATAAAACAAAAAACAAGAATATCGGTGATAGCGAAAGAGAAACGAACTGGACACCCTTAGATTCCAGATAAGTGTGGCATAAATTTTAACGAAGAGACGAAATGAGCCGAGAGGCTTCGAGAGTTTGCCCCGTGACAGGGGGGCTATAAAAGTTGGATCTTGGAGTAATTAGAGAGACTTTTTGAAAATAGAGGAGAAAGTATTTTTGTTTCTTTTAAAGAAGCAAAAGATTTTAACAATCGACAAAATTAATCATCGAATTTTAACCCAAAACCGTTCGTCCGAGCTGCGCAACGCTGCAAGGGCGAACGAAAATAATGGGAACAAAAAAATCGAACGAACTGCACGAATATATATAGCCAGTATATTCCTATATATATATATATCGTGCTGTATAGCGTTATAGCAGACTGAGAAGATTACATCACGTTATTAATGCGCGCTGAGTTCGTTGACTGGTCGGAGAGGTGTATTATGCCCCGGTGTGTGGTTCGTATGTAATTCCGGCCGGGGATCGTGACGCCGACGAAACGAAGGAACGAGAATCAAGCTCAGGAGAAAGAGAAAAAGAGAGGGAGAGAGAGAGAGAGGGAGGTGCATCGAGAGTCAGAAGGGGCATGAAGAGGCCGAGGAAAAAGCAAAGAGTAACAAACGATAAAAGGCGAATAAGAGGGATGACGGGTGGAAGATGCCGAGGAATCGAGAAAGAAAGAGTGAGAGAAAGAGAGAAAGAAAGAGAGAGAGAGAGAGAGAGAGAAAAAAATAATGGAGGGAGAGAAAGAACGAAGGGGAAGAGATCCTTACGAGATCGGCTTTAATCTCGGGCCTCCATGAATTATTCCGGTGGCCTTTATATACCCAGCAGCGATCACTCGTCGTGCCCCCGCACTTTTTCTTTTTTTTCTTTTTTTCACCGAACTCTGATGTTGTACCAGACACAGATATATATATATGTCTGTACGTATAAACGACTTTTGAAACGGAGAACTTGATAGAAACTTGATGACGGCTGCGCCCTCAACGAGGGGATCGAATAAACGTACGGACTTTTGCGATGCGGAAGCGAGAGGCCACGCTTGATACTTTCCTGTGGCCAACCGGCAGAAGAAAATATCAAGCGATGTATATCGTTCACGAACTGTACCACCAAGATTCGTGTGTCTCGTTTTACCGATTGGTGTCGCGATAAAACGAGATTAAAGTCGATTCGCGCGTGTACGTACGGTGTCCGCGACGTCGGAAAATGAATCAGTGGGTAATGGTCGAATTACCATCGGGCCATTCGATCTCGAATTACGGGCGAGCGCGGGCCATTCAATTCCACCAATTTTTATAAAGACCGGAAGTCACGAAATTATCAATCTCCGATAGAAATAACAAATTTTTTCTTTCGTCTTCCAATTATTTCGCCCTATTTCCTCAATATTTGTTCTCCGACTTTGGTTCTCGCTACGTGTTTCTCCTCTCTTCGTTTCTGTACTATTCGCTTCGAACCATCGTCCTCGACGATCTGCTGAAATAACTTGGCGAAAAAAAAGGAAAACGAGTGAAAAGGAATGCGAGAATGGAGAAAAATCGAGAAGTTCTCAAAGCTCTCTCTCTCTCTCTCTCTCTCTCGCTCCTTGCGTTGCCGTGCGCTGGCGCGATATGCGCGCGTGGGCTCGCCAAGGCAGAGAGCAGACCTCAGGACGCGTGATAGGAGGCCGTTACGACCGGTAGCCGTGTCGCGTAGCCCGGATGGGTTTGAGGCGCGTGTACACTTTGCTTTGCACAACTGCATATAAATGCAAACATACACACATAGACAGACGCACATTTATATGTATTCTCGCGTTAACGTACACGACGTCGGTGAAACGAAGATCGCGAAAGTTTCTGCGTCAGTAGCGACGAAAGAAGAGGAGCAGGAGAGTTAAAAGGAGAGTTTGTACACGTTAAAAGCGTGTGGGCAGCGGTAGAGAGACGCGTTCGCGTCTCTCGCGAACGACAAAAGTTACGAGCACGAGAGATTTTCATTCGTAGTGTGCGGTAAAACGATCGAAGCCCCGCTCTCCTCGGACTCTCGCGTATATTAAAGAACTTGTAAAGCAGGATGTAATACGTCGTCGTGGCTTAAAACGCCGTTTAGAGGGGGAGAGAGAGAGAGAAAGAGGGCCGGCGGGAAAGAGAGAGAGCGAATTAAAAAAAAGTAATTACGAAATTAAATTTTACCGGCGCGGAAAAAAATACTTTTTCTTGCTCCAATTTTTTTTCACGTACCGAATTTACTCGTATCGTTTTATATCGCGTTGTGCCGTTTTCGCGATCATCTTTCATTCTTTTTGTTTGGTTTTTCTTTTTCTTTCTTTTTTTATATCCTCCTGTTATCGCGATCTCGCGCATTTTAATCGAGTACGTTGACCCTCCACCGGGATTCTCGTCGCCGCACTGTAATTTCTGCTCCGCACAACTAATAGCGCCTACATAATGTGTTACCGTACACATTGTACGTAGTTGATGAGCTTTCATTATCCACCTCCTTTTTTCGCTCGAGTTACGATTCGAAATTCTTTCTAGTTCTCTCGTCGTATTCGAAGGCGCAATTACTGTATTATTTTCGATTATTAATCGATATTTTTGAAGTATTCCAGCATTTCTTTCAGAAACGAAATTTTATTAATTAATTCAGCTTTTTTCTTCTTCTTCTTTTTTTCTTTCCACCTCGTTTTCTTACCACTCCGTGTTTATCGATAAAAATGAGCGAAGAAATCTGGTTTTTTTTATCGATCGCACAGAACGAGCGTTTTTTCTTCAACGCGTTTCTTATATCTCCCATTTCTTTTTCTCGTTTCACCCTGCTCGTCCGACTTCTGGTTGTACGAGAAAGGGAAGGGGGAGGGCGAGAGAACGAGAGAGAGGGAGATTTATATCGCCGCTAAGTCTCGAGCGAATAAATATTCCCTCTCGCGGAAAGGATTTCACGACTTCGTTCTCTCTCGCATTACAAAATTACCACCAGAGATTATCGTAATTTTTCTTATATCCCTTTTTTTTGTCGCTCTCTCCTTTCCGCCATTTCGCGATTAAATGTAACGGAAGATACTGCAAAAAACGTTGTTTTTCAAACTCATGCTGCATCGCGGATGTGTGAATCTCGATCAAAATCGTAAAAGATCGAAGACACTTCGATCGAGCCGGCTGTTCCGAACTTCGACGAAACGAGGGACTCGAACGAAATAATCCCTCGACGTATGTCGATAAAAAGTCAAACAAAAATATCTATAATTAAATCCGGACTTCCTTCTGAGAATTTTTTTTTTACATCACATCGGTTGTAATAATATTAAAAAAAAAAAATTATTTGTCATGAAATTATTCGAGGTTTTATGACGGTCGAAGAAAAAAGCGGAGCTGGAAGGAAGATGAAAAGACGAGAAGAAGATCATTTAGCGAACCGGTCCACCTTGTCGATGGAACGAGATATCCCTTTCCATTTTTTTTCGCCATTTTGGAACTTACAAAATATTAATAAATATTGCGTACTCAGGGGTCTTAAATTCATCACTGCATGCTGGAAAAAAGTTATTTAAGAAACAATTTTTATTTCGTATTTTACAAAAAAAAAACTATTTACTGTCTATAATTAAAAAATTAAATATTTTAGCCACTCTCTCTTCTTTACAAATTTTTTATGCCGCACCATCGATTTTTGGGAATTTTTTCCTATATAAGTTCTCAACTTTCATTGGCATGTCAGGCTTGACCGGTTCGCTCTCCACCGAGGACACGTGTGGGTGTCTTTCGAAGGGCTTTCTTCACCGTCGATCTCTCCAGCATCTCTCGTCTTCACGCTCTTGAATATCTTCCTCATTCTTTCCACATGGTCTCTCTATCTCTCTCTCTCTTTTTTTACTCTTAAAAATTGAGGAGTCGAGCCAGGGGGACTTGGATCGTGTACGTTTGAATTTTTATCCGGACCCTCACACACATACATATAACAGGAACGATCTTATTTACCGACGACATTTTGGTGAACCTTCACGTTCGACCATTTCTTTTCGCATCTGTCGTGGCTGCGAAGGCCTCTCTTTCTTCTCGACGACGTACACACGTGCTGGGAGGACAACATTTCAGGCTGCACGGACCTTTCCCCTTGTGGTCATCGCTCTCTCTCGCCCTCTGTCTCTCTTTCTCTCCCTCGTAACTAAACGGGAATATAACGTTAATCAGATATTTGCACGTTCGAGTTCGCGAAATTTTGTTTTTCACCCTTCGGAGATGTCTTTCGTAAAAAAAAAAATATACATATATATATATATATATATATATATATGTTTAAATGAATGTTGGGCTTCCAATAAACGCTTTGCCTTGACACTAGAGTGTGTATATATATATATATATATGTGAGCGAGCATGATCCGCTCCTTTCGTCCAGTATGCGAAGCGGCGATATCCCTTGCCTCTCGCTCTCGAGGTCAACGAACTCGTGCACGCGTCTCTATATGGAGAAAGAGCGGTAGAGGGAGGGAGAGAGATAGAGAGAGAGAGAGAGAGAGAGAGAGAGAAGAGAAGAGACACGTTGATTATTTTTGCCCGGTGCGAGAGAGAGAGAGAGAGAGAGAGAGAGAGAGAGAGAGAGAGAGAGAGAGAGAGAGAGAGAGAGAGAGAGAGAGAGAGAGAGAGAGAGAGAGAGAGAGAGAGAGAGACGGAGAGAAGAAACCGAAGAGTAGGCATCGTTCGAACGCGATTCGACGGGGGCGGCGGAAGCTGTTTGTAAAAATATATGAATATGGATAAAGCATAAATTTATACGACGTAGCTATACATTGGATGCAGTAGGTAGGCGAATCGAATATTAGGTGACCGAATCGAATATTTCGAGCACGTCGATGCTCCCTCGCTACATCAATTTTGTTACGAGCAAAAATTCGTTTGCTCCATTTCCATCGAAAGAGATGAAAAATCCTGTGACGCGGTTCATCGTCAACGACCGGAAATAGTACGAATTTTTCTTTCCCATCTATTAAGAAAAACTTTATATTTCCTCAGGTGCACAAACACGCACGTGTCGCAACGAACGTTCTGGAAGAACGAACGCGTCGCCAATTACAACGCGCTATCTCACTGGCGGTCTGTTTTTAGTCACCGCGCGCAAATTCTCGAGACTTCACTGACAATTACAGATATGTGGACAAACTGTTACGTTGGACGAAGGGATTCCTCGATTGCTCTAGCGCTGTGTCGTCGAGAGTTCATACGATAAATGATCTCGGCGAAGAGAGAGAGAGAGAGAGAGGGGGAGAGGGAGAGAGAGAGAGAGAGAGGGTTCTAAGGATCGGCATATACAGCGAAAAGTTGCGATACGCACCCCGAACTGCCAATCAAAGTGTCAACGGGCTATCGTGTTTTCGTTCGTGCCGCCTGGAGGTGCTCGAAAAGCAAAACCGACTACAGACGATGCGTACGGGCGCGTATTAAAACCGTACGGTTGCGAGCCTTTGCCCTTCGGCGAGATGCAAAGATGTATCGTATGATGTAACGAACGCGTCGCATATATGACTATAAATCGCGAGGGGTCATCGCGCATAAAAGATAAGCCGGTGAAAAGCGAAGCGGTAAATTTACTTGAAAAATTAAATTAACGAGTATTTCAACTCGCGTCAAATTCCTACGACTCGGTTGTTTTCGAAGAGGTTGGACGAGTAATTTTAACTCGAGAGGAGCGTTCGGTCTCTCGACGAATGGATATTCTTCTAACTCATCTCGATTTTATGTTAATTTAATCTTCGCGAAAAAGAAGTCGTTTTTTTTGCATTTATATGCTTTTTTTTTTAAATTGTTTATCCCGAGTCCTAGGCGGTTATCGTGGCTGGGGCACGTGAAATATAAATATATAGCGATATTTCTGGGTTCCCGATGCGGTCTCACCTCCGGCCGGAGGGTTCGCACGTTAATTGAATAATTTGCATCCCACCTGCCGGCTTCCGGCAGCCCCGATGCGGGCCGAGGGCTTAAAGCTTGTCTCCCTCTCTCTCTCTCTCTCTCTCTCTTCGTATTCGCGGAACCTTCAGCGTCGAGAAGACACGCGTATACCAGAGAAAGAGAGAGACGAGAGAGCGAAAACGAAGACGCATTGCATGGCGCTCCTTTTTACTTATAAGTCTCCTATATATATATATATATATATGCATGTGTATATCTGTATGCAAAAGGTATTTCTAATCGCTTTGGTCGAAGAACGAGCGAGCGAGCGAGCGAGGGAGAGAGAGAGAGAGAGAGAAACGTCGAGAGGTGGTGCAGCGTGGCGCGAGCTCGTTCGAGAGAAAACTCGAAGGGTCAGCGGGAGATATGCGGGAAGCTCGCTTGAGAACGTCAACGTGAAAGACCTACCGGGTAAGAACGACTGTCGAGACGATATGCAGGCAAAAGGCTCGCAAAACACTTTGAAATAAAACACCGTGGCTCGATACTGCCAATTACTGTAAAGTAGAAATGTTGAGAAAGGGCCAATTACTGCGCGCTCGAATCGTTCAACAAAAACAACATCGACGCGACGTACCGAAAGCCGTTGATTTTTGGTAGAGCGCGGATT
Source organism: Netelia virgata (assembly GCA_951802705.1). Lineage (NCBI taxonomy): Eukaryota > Metazoa > Arthropoda > Insecta > Hymenoptera > Ichneumonidae > Netelia > Netelia virgata. The sequence goes on along the minus strand of OX637866.1, from coordinate 1,484,184 downwards.
TATAACGCAAGCGACAATGATCGTACAATTCGAATAAACTTTCGTTCGACGATGTACGAAATTTATTTAAATTTAATAAACGATTTACGTACGACGACGTTGCGTTCGATTCATCAAGTCCGTCCCGGAGTTTTTGGCGATCTAACCGCGATTAGGGCCTTCTGTGAGTTCCCTCGGTCGACGGAGAAATGTTTCGACTCGTGTCTCCGAAAATTAAGAGCGAATAACCCGACTCGTACACCTATGTAACTATATGAGCGTAATTACATATATATATATAGAGACGACAGAGACGGGCAATGATGAAAACGATCGCGTGCAAGTATACCGGTAACATTTCTCGTTTCGGAATTAAGGAGGACGTTGCTATATATATATATAAATTCCATGGTAGATACGAAAAGTCATGCGGGATGCACCGGGCTATTTACTACGGACACGTACGTTCAAACATTTTGCTCTCCGAGTCTCTCATTTTTTACGACCCAACGAACGAGACCAACCTCGCTGCCATTTCTTTTTTCTTCTTCTTTACTATATACGTTTTCTTTTTTATTAATTCCTGGACAATAATTTGAAAAACCGGATGGAAAATTGATTGTAAAATTTGCGCGCGAGGCATTTCTCACTAGGAACGTACATTCGTATTTATTTTAGTATTTTATCGTGAAAGAGGTAGTAAGCAGCAACGACGAGGTACGAGATGCGCTCTGGGAAACGGAGCGAAGAACCTGACGGAGAAGGAGAACTCGAGACGAAGAGTCGACTCTCTCTCTCTCTCTCTCTCCGATGGTATTAGCAACGACTCTGTATGCCCGCGCGGTCCATACGCATCGGGGAATGCGCGTGGACGAGTTTTTTGCTCAAGGTGCGTTACGGTTAACCCGCTGATGCGGCCGACGAGCCTCGCGTATACACAAATATATAAATATATATACGTATATGTATGTTTCTGTATACGTGCGCGAGATGCTCGAGGGAACGCGATATATACCCTCGCTTCGATGAAAGAGATTCTTCTCGGTCGTTTCAGTTCCGAGGACGCGAAGGACGAGGTCGCGAATCGCCCATACCGGGAAACTTTTCCACCAGAACCGTACAGGTTTCTTTTATCGTTCGAAATAACGAGTTTACCATTTATTCAAAAGTTCGATAGATCGCCATATTAATTTGTTATTGTATTTTTTATTTTTTATTAACATTTATCGAGTCGTCATTTCCCGTCCGTCATCGAGATTTTTGTTTCATCCAAGTTCTCGATGAGAGAGTCGAGCAGAAGGGTGGTGCGCAGTGTGTACACTCGAGGTATCCGGAGAATCGTGGAAACATATATATACGAGAGGGGAATAGATGTATCGATAGCGCAATTACCCGCAGGCAATAAGTGCTTCTTGAACGTCGCTTACTCTCTTAGGAGGAGGGGGTGGGGGGGGGGGAGAAGAAGCTCGCGCGCGCGTTGCTTGCGAGCAACGTGCGCGCGGATTCTCTCCGTCCCGCTGAGAACGCGGAACGACCGCGAACAGATGTCGTTCCGCGGAATGCCGCGCGAGAGAAGAGTTCCCTCGCGTACGCGCCTCTCTCTCTCTCTCTCTCTCTCTCTCTCTTTCACTCTTACACGAAGCGAAGATAAAAACCAAAACAAAAAACAACTGGTACCTTTGGTATTTTTTGTTCTTGCCTCCCTCCGGCTATATTTTCAAATCCCTCGTCGTACTTTATTAAAATTAAACGATTGGCTCGAACGAAAATTCTCATCGTGATTAACGCATGACGAAATATTTATAAACTTGATAACGTTTTAATTAAGAATGAAAAAAAAAAGAAAGATATTGGAGCAATAAATTTTGTTGTCTCGAACGTTTAAGACGTTCTTCGCTCTCTTTGTCAACTACGAGTTTTCCCCTTGTCTCTTTTTTTTCTCTATTCTCTGTCTTTCTCTCGGAAGGATCGTGAACTAAACGTCGTCGTCGTCGACGTCGTCTTCTTCTTCTTCTTCTTCATGGCCGGTCTCGACCTTCCAGGAAGCGAGTCCCGGTATCTTCGCCTTTGACACTTCTTGCCACGGTCCACGCGCGCGTTGCAAAGAGCTATAAGACGTCTTCGCCTCGAGCGTCGCTTATATCTTCGTCCATCTTTCCCTCCCTCTCTCTCTCTCTCTCGCTCACTCTATTTCTTCCTTCGAGATTTTTCTTTCACTCTTTTCCTTCTCAGGCTGTTTCTCGTGGAGGAGAGGCGGCGCGTGATACCGCCACCTCTCGTCGATCGGGAGTGTCACAGACGTACGTCACGACGACGACGACTAGAACGTTCTCCTCCTCGTCCTCCTCGACGTCGTCTTCGTCGTCGTCGTCGTCGTCGTCGTCGTCGACGTCGTCGTCTCGAGAGAGCCCCTCGGCAAAGGTCACGGGATCGGCCTCGAGCGCAACGAATAGCCGAGAAATCGAGAGAAAGAACTCGATCTTCCGAAGCGCGCACCACCATCGTCTACTGTATAGTTAAGTTCATAGCGATTTTATACAGCGCGTACACTCTCGAGCGGGTATCGAATCGCGCTCACGGTGTGTCCGTCATCTCTCAATCTTTCTGACGTCGTACTCGGAATATTCAACGGGACATAAGTCCATTTACGTCGTACTCGGAGTAATAAATATACGTCCGTGCGACGCCGAGGCGATTGTTTTTTTTTTTCATTTTTATTTGTTTTTGTTTTGTTTTATTTGTTTCGTCTTGTACCTCGTTTGAGGAAACGATAACATGTCATTGATAATTATTGATTTATCGATTTTTACGTCGTTACTAGTATTTTTTAACAATTCATTATTTTATTATTATCGATGATCGTCGATCGTATTCGTGTTAAAAACGATACGAGTATGCGAATGAATATTTTTCTTTCCGATTGTACTTGAGGTTTCCCTCAAGTACAAACGAGTACGCGAATGGCAAGAACGCATTATTAAACGTACGTACTACCGTAACACGGTGTACCTACTTGGCCGTTTGAGAATGGCAAAACGAGTGAAAAAGAAAGGAAGCGGCGGAGGAAAGGGTAAAAGAATCGCGAGAGTAGCAACGACCACTTCGACTCTTTCTCTCTCTCTCTCTCTCTCTCTCGGGCAAAGCAACTCATGGCACCACGATAAAACACTTATAATTGCCATTCGTCGGAGATCCCCTATTGCCGCTAAGTAAGGATAATTGGCTTAATGACTCGAAGAAATATGGCATTAAAATTATCTTAGTCTGTTTCGCATTTTTCCTTTCCGCTGACCACTCCATTTTTCCGTTTTCTTTTTCTTCGCCTCATCTATTTCGTACCGTAGCTACTCCCCTCTTTCGTCCCTCCTTTTGTTCATCTCGTCGATCACTTTACAGGTAAGGCTATTAGACCCTAGTGACCTTCGTTAATGAGTAAAAACAGCGAACTCGGTGATTGAGGGTTGGCAGAAGAAAAAATATATATTCCGTCGAGTTTCCCGTAAAATATCCGACTAATTCATATTTATTATAATTAAAGCCTTTCAAATTCATAAAAAGCGAGTCGTGAAAATTAACTCTAGCCTCCGATTGCCGCGCGTTGCGCGTTAGATTTGCGATGTGGGATTGTTTCGAGTCGTTATCGACGCTTTATTGTTTTGCGTCGGTCGTTGAGATAAACGGTAGCAAAACATTAGTCGTAAAAACATTACGCTACGAATGAGCTTGGGACTAGATCTAAAAATAACGTAGTAGCGAAAAATTATACGCGATTTCGTAATGTTTGTGCAGGAGGAGGAGGAGGAGGAGGGGCTAGAGAATTTGCTGACGGAGAGATTCGATGCTAATCTTGTGAACGATGAAGCGAAATTCAAGCTACGAATCGTGCATATACGACACATAAATATAGTTTTAATCGTGTCATACGTATCAAGTAAGTGAAAATTTTTGGGTCGTACGTCGTAAGTAGAATTTTATGAAAACAACGACGCCGACAACTGGATTGTTAAGTGATGCAAGTAGATCGTGGTACGTTCTCGCGCATGAACGGACAAGACCTAGTTTCACCTGATAATTTACCATTTTGTTTTTGTATACGACAAGCTCGGTGACGATTTTACCTCGCTTTATGCATCGTTCCTGTGAGAATTATCTCCAAAAAAACGTGATTTTCGTGTGATTTATGTGCCCAATAAAATTTCTAAAAATTTCTATCGCTTATACACGATCCGCATTTTAATTTTTCAGCGATCGAATAATCGCTACGTTTAAACGAAAAACGTTCGTAATGTCGGAGACACTTTTGAACGATTCGTATCTCCAGCGAGAAACGAAAATTAGCGCGCGAAGAAAGAAAGGAAAAAAAAAGAAATAAAAAGTAATTGTTCGAATCTGCAAATCGCCGGAAGTCGTTCATTCCTCGCTACTCGTTTTACTCGGCTCGGTATTCGAGAGCGTCTGACCACCGACAAATTTTTGCACTTGAATTGAGTATACATATATATGTGTGTCTAGGCATGCGTATGTGTATTCGTACGTGGCTCGTCATCCGGTCTGCCTGCTCGGCGAAATACGAAGATCCACACGAGCGCGATAAGCATCGAGACAAAAAAAAAAGAAGAAAAAAAAAGAATCAGACGAGAGAAATTTTCTTTCCGTTCGTATTCTTTTTTTTTTCTTTCTTTCTACGTCTGGAATGCCGGAAGTGCAAAAGTACAGATTCGACGATTATGCGCATGGACGCTCGCTCGTTCGAGCGTCGAACGTCGCGATAAAGGAATAGTGAGATGCGTTACGGAGCTGGCAAGATCGTGCCAAAGATTCAGATTCGCGCGGTCCGATCGAACTCTGCCGCACCTACTGATACGCAGACGTCCGATTCCGTGCTCCGCGATACGCTCGATCTCCGAGCGATCGAACCACGCGTATGGGATCGAGATCGAACGTAACGTGAGAATAAGACCGATCGAGAATTTTATCGAGATTTTTTTTTTTACTCGAACGTTTTTTTTCTTCGAATTTTTCAATACCTCGTCGATACGAAAATCCATAACTCGAATATTTCAAGGGTAAGATAACGCGAATCGCGACATAACGAGAACGAGCACATCATAGTCGCATCAAACTATGAGAACCTCGCTCGAATCTCCAGTTTCGATAACGAGCTCCCGGTATACTGGAATTTCCAAGGAACACAGCGAAAAGGACACGAGAGGACAAGACCAAGAGCGAGGTCTTGCCGTTCGCGAGTACACTCGCGGTGTATAATAATTCATCGAGTTCCACGAAATATATACAGTCGACTGTATGCCGCTTTGTCATTCTCGAGTTGAACGGTTTTCTCGCGAGTACCGCCACTTGGCTCGAAACTCTCCGATCTGTGACTGCAACCGAGAGATCACGCAGAGTGTCTTGCCACGAATCTGTTGTTTCTCGAGTAAAACGAATAGTTTTTTTTTTCTGTTCTTTTTTTCTTTATGATTTATTTGAAGATTTTTTTATATACCACGGTCTTTCGTGAATTTCCTAGGTGGCCACACAAAGCGCGACCCCACGACGCTTTTAAACGCGAGGCTCTCGTCTACGTACACGTGTCCGTGTACAGATCAGAGAGCAACGGGGCAACCAGGCAGATCACGCTATCCATAACGAGAGAGAGAGAGAGAGAGAGAGAGAGAAAGAGAGAGACCTCTCGCGAATCGATGTATATCTTAACCTGTAGTGTATTATAAGTGCCGTGTGGCACATTCCCATTACCGTTACGCGCCGGTGAGAGACGCCGTTCATGAAGACGAAGGAAGCGAGGGAGTTGTACCGAGAATGATATAGGGAGGAGAAGGAGAGAGAGAGAGAATGTACAAGAGTGCAGGAGGCACAAGAAGAAGCAGAAGAAGCAGAAGAAGAAGAAGAAGAGAACGTTAATTTATTGCGCTCTGTTTAGAGGTCCCTTAACCCTTAGACTGCAGCGATTGGGATCAAGCTTCGTACTTAAAAACCTCGGCGAAAAAAATTCAATTATTAATGAGAAATAAATTCACAAATATTATCATGAAAATATTTCATAACAATCGTTTTTTATTTCATTTCGTTTTTTTATTCGACAATAAAAACGTATTTTTGCAAAAGTGTAAATAGAAATGACAAAAATGATTAATTGCGCGTATTTACCAACCGGTAGACCGTAATTACTTAGATTATAAGGAAGGAAAAGTCTCGAAAGAAAAAAATGCTAGGTGAATGATAATTGAAAGTATGAAGGAAAAAAAATGAGGAGTGTATAAGAAAGGATTAAGAGTGGAATGGCAGTCGAGACGAAAGTGTGTGTGTGTGTATTGCTGCCCTTGAAGGAGCAGAGGGGCAGGCAATGGTAACGACGAGGAATTACGACGTCGAGCAAAATGGGGAGTTTCTTTCTACCGCCGCGTGTGAACCAGTAATGTATGAACTCGGTGGTACATACCACGATCGTCATAATGGACGAATAAAAAGTTCCGCAATCGCGAACGTCGAGGCAAAGTATAGAATTTGTTCCGATTGTCAATAGCGACGTAACTCTATAAAAATTCCTGAGCCGAATTCTATTAAATCGATTCGAAACGAATTAATTCGATTAATTTTCGTTGTTTTTAATCGAACAAAGTATTTTTTTCATCGAATTAATCGTTTATATCGTGTGAAATAAATGTAATTTTTGTCTTCTTTCGTCGTACGGAGATAATTGTAGTTTATACAAACGACTTCGAGTCGAAAGAGACGCCCACGACCGAAAGCGTTCGTGGTCGGGGAAACCCGATGACCCCGAGGACCATTGGCGTCGAAGCCGACGAGAAACTCATACCGGCTCGCGAGAGGCTCTCACTTTGCCAGGCGAACTGTGCGCGAACCCCTTCTCGCAACGTTCTCCTTCGGTTTATTTTACGATCCTGCGGTTTTAGAGGGTGCGAATAAGAAGTCTGGGTCAGTAGGGTCTTTTAACGATCCAATTCCGCGAATCCCGGTCAGCTCCGGCTTAGAACTCGAACGGGATAAAAAAAAGTTCGACGCGAAAACAAAAAAAGAATTAAAAAAGGAAGACGAAGACGAGAGAAGCGAGTCCCTTGAAATCACGCGGAACATTGTTCGATCCCTTCTGCGAGGCAATCGTACCTACCGTTGTTTTTTTTTTTTCATTTCTCGACCGGATAAATGTCTTTCTCTCTCTCTCTCTCTCTCTCTATCTGCTGATGGGTGTAAATTTTATGGTCGACCGAAGGCACGCGTTTAAACGTCGAATATCTTTCTCGCGTCTACGTTTCTCAAAGGTGGAGTCGATTCTACCGCGAGATCGAGCGCAACGAAACGTTACGCTAGGTAGAAAGAAAGAGGGATAAAAATAAACCTTAGGTGGGAAAAACGGTATAATATGAGTTTCGAGTCTTCGATCCACGCGCACGTCGGGTTTCGATACAACCGCTCATTTTCGATGAACGATGAAACGAGCGGTTTATCCTCGACACATATATTTTCCCGTTCTGCGGTATGCTCGAGGAGAGAAACGAAGAGAATTCAGCCACAAGTGCGTGTACACACGCGTCGTGAATTAATGGAACGTCGAGAGCACGAGGATGAAGAGGAGAGTCAGCTTTTCTAGCTCGTCACTGCGACCGCTCGTTCCACGGATCGCTCGCGGTCAGGCCCTATCGCGCTTTCTTCAGCGTCTTCTCGTACACGCCTTCGTGTCGCCGGGAGAATATTAAAAACAAAAGAACATCATTTATTCTCGAATTTATCTTAACCTTGAGTCGAGAAAAATCTTCCAAGATTTCGATATTCCTCGAGTTTAGAATCGACCGAATTCGGGCGGACAAAGGAAACGTCGTCGAGTCGGTCGCGCTTTGTGGTTCCAACATTTTCTGCGCGGCCTCCTGCGAAGGTGGCGAAGGTTGTATGGAAGTTGGCGCGAAGAAGACGAAGAGAGAATAAGCGACGAAGGTGGAGGAAGGTTAGGTAACGGTCCTGCAGTCAAGAAGCCGCTTTGCAGACACGACGTCTGTACTGTTCATGCACGAGAGAGAGAGAGAGAGAGAGAGAAAGAGAGAAGATACCTCTCTCTAGCTCGGGGGCCCCCGCAAGAGAGGCAGAAGGATCAAAGAGAGGCGAACGGGGCTGAAGAGCCTGTGGGATGCGACCTCCTCCCTCCTCCTCCTCCTTCTCTCTCTCTCTCTCTCTCTGTCACCCTCACCCCACTCCATCTCTCCCACACGTCATTCACAGTGAAATATGGAACATTACTGGCGGAGCAAAAGCCTGTGATGCGAAGTAGGTGGACTCTGTTTCTCGTTCGCGAAGAAGGTTGACGGTGACTCGTGAGATGCACGAGTCACATATACACACATACGTGTGCACACGAGACTGCCGGGACGACAAGAGGATCGCGAACGGAAACGTTAAAAGCAACGGCAAAATTTCGCGACTGCATCATCGTCGTTAATCAACAAGGCCACTTTGTTGCCCTTGCCACGGTGTGTCGTAAAAAAGACATCTTGTTTCTTTCTTATCGCTGCGTCCACCGACGCCTGGATTCTTTTTCTTTTCGGTCATTCGAGATGACCCGGAATCTTAAAAACCGAGGGGCTGGTCAGCATTAAAAATTATTTTCTCGAACGGACAATTGTCAACGATTGTTTCGAAAAAAAGGGATTTATATATTTTCTTATTTTTGTTTAATGGTTTTTGATTCACCGAGTGGAAAACTAACGGTAAAGCTTTCGAGGACGTCTTGGATATTTACAGCAGGTAGGAGAACCGTTTGGTGATATATCGAATGGTTTTCTGGATCATCTTCTTCGCTATTCTTCTTCTTCTTCTTCTTCCTTCTTGCGAGTTCCTCGTTCGGACGGTCGCGCGGTTTGAAGAAAACTTTGCCGGGCACTCGTGACCGGTCTCACCTGAACCCGGAGTCGGGGCGAGACGCTATCTCGCCACGATATCGTTGGCTCAACGAGCACGAACACGAGGAGAAGAAGACGAAGAAGAAGAAGAAGAAGAAGACGAAGAAGAAGAACTGGAGGACGAAGAAGAAGAAGCATCGTGCTACTATGTGGAAGGTCAAGCAGGAATGAAGAAGAATGAAGAAGGAGGCAACAGGGTGTACCGTTCGAGTTTGTTTTTTTTTTCTTCCTTGCCTCGATTCCATCCTCCAACGAGACTCGGAATACACACGGTACAAGCAGTTTGTGAGGATATACCGCGACGCATGCCAGAGACCCTTTCGGACACTCGAAGGTCGGAATTCTCGCGATGTGTTTTCTTGAGATGAGACATAGTTAGCTTCGGGGTTGACGTTTAGCTTGACCCTGTGAGGTTTGAGAGTAAGAGAGAAGGAGAGAGAGAGAGAGAGAGAGAGAGAGAGAGAGAGGAACCATTTTTATGGTGATTTACAGCGATGCCCTCGGTGGTTGGGCCGATAAAAACGCTCTGATGTACAAGAGGGCAGGTTTTTTCGTCGGGTCGTTTCTTTTTCTCCTTTCACGTCGTCCTGTTCGCTCGAACTCGTATCAAAAGTAAGATCCCGAGCAAAGATGATACGGGTCGCGACGATAAAAGAAAACCAGCGTCACTACTTTTTTACGTTCCCTCGGGGTGAGGGCTACCGTTTTTCAAAGGGATGACCTTGAATGACCTCCGTCAACGAACCCAACATAAAATAACATTTTTTATCGCTCGGTTATTCGAAATATTCCAAGGCCTCGGGAGAGCGAATGAATACATAAAGTTTCGCGAGACGCAGGATCAGATTCGAGTTCACTGCCGATGACCTTCGTGACTCGGGGGAGGCTGGAAGGTTTTTCGAGGAGTTAAGGTCGATCGGTTGCATACGATTGCGAATGCCGAAGAGGAAGAGAGAGAGAGAGAGCGAGAGATAGAGAAAAATGGCAGGAAATCGTCGAGACAAAAGACGTTGTGGCGGATGAAGAGGTGAACAGTGGGGGATGAGCGAGAGGGTGGAGGGTGGGGGCCGGGGCGAAAGTTCGTATCCTTAACGACGTACTTTCAGTAGATCATTCGCGCGAGATCCATTGCCCCTCTCACCTCGTCGAGAGCCCGAGGATCTCATTATTTCGTATGGTTTGTCCACGATGCGGAATACATAAAGACCGACAGACAGACAGAGAGAGAGAGCGGCGATTGAGGAATGCATACCGATGGATCTATTGTTGATTCGAAGAATCGACGATATGCGCGCATTATGGCCACGACGGAGAACGAATGATAAAAAGAAGAAAAATAGAGAGAGAGAGAGAGAAAACAAATTCGAGAGGGAAGTTATTACGAAGTGAAGTGGACGGATCGTGAAGGAAAGTTTTGTGGTCGATCGAGACCGAGAGAGGTATGTGTACCCCGTGTCTCATTATTTCGTATGGTTCGTCCACGAAGTGGGACACCCGGGGACGTTTTTGCAGCCCCCGCAATATCGCACGGTGAACCGGTCGCTTCCTGAATGTTTATTTAACTCAATGCGCGCCCGGACCACCAACGTCGCCGAGCCACGAACCATTTTCAATCCTATATCGCTACTCTCAACGTTGTAACTATTTATCGTTACGACAAAGATCGGCCGAGATCTTCGATCTTCGATAACGTCGAACATCGTCGACGTTAGAAATATTGCCCAGCGACAACGGATCGCGATCCGGGCCATCGACGAAAATCTTGAAGTTGATACGAAACGGTGAAAGCAAATCGGTAAGTGTACCGATCGTGTTTCAAACGCGAGTCGAAACTCGACGATAGACAATCGTACACGGGGATGCTATTGCCCAGGTGTGCTAAAACCCCACCTCCGCGCCCGAGTCTCATTATCGAAATCGGTATAAAGAGAGAAAAGTATCGACGAACGCACGAAGAGGGTACGAGTCTCTCCCTCTCTCTCTCTCTTTCCCTCCGAGTACATTCTCACATATCACGAATGCGGATGACCTCGAGCACAGAGAGGCATCGATCTTGCCCTCGTGCTCGGGGCGCACTCTCCAACTTCCCACTCATTATTGGTAGCGGTGCTCGGTGCGCGGACCGCGCGCACACGGACCAATACGAACCTCGGTACCAGGAACGGTTCTCTACCGATCCTTCCGCAACCATGGTGACTAAACACGCATACACACACAGACATGATTACTCACTCGTGTGTACTTGTGTGCACCAGTTGGAGCATTATACATTGTGGTACGTTGTGTGTCTCGTGGAATGTAGATCGTCGGACAAGCGAGGCCGCGTGAGCGTTGTTAGAGAAAACGAAAGTTTTCGGCCCACCGGTACATCCGCGGTCTGGATGAATGGAGAGGGCAATCGGTTGGTCAACGATCCAGTCGTTGTTTCTCCAACGAGGATTACGTTCGAGGGAACGAGACTTCGTCGATGCCAACGACTGTCTTGTAAAGATACCGAACGAGCCAATTTCGCGGGTCTACGAGCTCACGCTCCCGTATACACAGAAGTGCTTTATTTTCTATTCCGGACGCTCTCTCGCGTTCACCACGTAAATCCATCTCACTCTTTCTTTCGCTCGGAGGTCGTCGGGGCTAATGGAATGTTTTCTTGAGATAAGAGGAGACCTTCTCGTTGCCCCGATTCCTCACCGTCGCCACTTCGTCTTTCTTTTTTTACCTTCCGCTCTTCCGAGCTTCGCTACCAACCTCTCTCTCTCTCTCTCTCTCGTAAAATTTCTCTCCCACTTCTTCGCGGTAGCTTTGAGAATCATCCGCTCTCCTCTTCTTTCTTTACCCTTCCGATGTCTCTCGAGTTCTCTCGTGTACGTTTTCTACCGTCGTTCTGGGTTCGTGCAGAGCGAATCAGGTTTCCGGATCTCGCGTTGAAAGCGAGCGGAGCGAACGGCGAGTCGACGATATAGAACACATCTCGCGTCACCTAGAAGCGGATCTTCCGCGCGGCTGCTACTCTCTCGCAATGAGTTTTCGAGGCCTCGTGAGCCGCGCCGATTTGCATGCTGCGACGTGCAAGCCCGAGATAAAGAGGAGGTGGTGGTGGAGGAGAAAAAGGAGAAGAAGGAGGAGGAGGGGGAGGGGGATGAAGCACGTTTTACGAGCGCGAAGTAACGCCCCGAGATTTACGGGATTTCGCGTTTCTCGAGGACGATCGCGTCTCGAGAAATTATGTCCGTGCAGAATTCCTCGCCGGGACAAAGAAGAAATGTTAAAGGACGTCGGGTAACGTTGCCTCGGTATAAACGTTATCGTCCTTGATGACGTTTCGACATCGAACGAAGATTATCCCGAGACTGAAAATTCCGAGGATCTACGCGTATTTGTATATACGCAACTTTAACTTGGTTCGCCCCTTCGCCACTTAATAGTGCGCTATGAAAAACCGTATCTGTATCGAGTTTTATGTATCTATTTATCTATACGATATTCACGACCCCCTTTGAGAAAATTTCCAGCACGTCTCTCTCTCTCTCTCTTTCTCTTGGGGGAGGTAGGAGGTACGTTACATACGACGAATAGACGCAAAGAGCGGTCATAAAGGAGAGCCTACGTATCAACGGTTGGACACATACCACACGGTATGGTTCTAGACGCATGATTTGCATAGTCGACGAGAGAGCTTGAGGTAGTCGAGAGAAAGAAAGAGAGAGAGAGAGAGAGAGATCTTTACGAGGTCGGTGGCTGCCGGCATAGATTTTCATAGTGTAACGCCTCTCGCCACGGTCGGCGCTTTTCTGCCTCGGCAACTTCTCGGCGTGTTTGCCATATATACGTATAGCTAAACGAGATGCTGTGGGAGCTCGACTGCTATGCAGACTTCTCAACATATATATATATATATATATATATATATTGGTGTTGATACAGCATCGTTCGAGTAACGGACGTTTTGCCGAGCGTGCTGCGGTGGCGGGACAGGCGAGGGAAAAGAGGCGCGTGAGAATTACCGCTAGGAAAATTCGAGAGGATCTCAGGAGCGAGAGAGAAGAACTCACCGGTGCATATATGCTCGATCCAGACAACAACGGACATTACGAGAGAGAGAGAGAGAGAGCTTGGGTGTAGACGTAACGCGATCGGCATCGCTGCCTCTGCGTTCCTTCGGCGTTTACCATATACACGAAACGTCTCTATAAACCTCTAAAAGAACGTGAGATAAAAAATTGTCCTCTTTGCATCTTCGAAAATTCGTAAAAATTCAAATCACGATAAAAATCGATACGAAATAGAAACGAGACGGTGAAAAGTCGGGTTTTATAACGAACCGTAGAAACAATGGGACAAGCGTCTATTAAGAAATAGCGTTGAAAAAAAATCGGGGCTTATCTCGGTGGGCAAACTTCCTTCTCGACTTCGTGGAAGTTCGGACGAACTTCGCGAAGAACGAGTCGCTCGCGAATGTGTGTTAAAACATGCGCGATGTCGAAGCGTGCCCACGCGAACGCCTTCGAATCCGTCGACGTGAAACAACGGCGAGAGAGGACGACGACGACGACGACAACGACGACTACTACGACGCGGAAGCCCCGAGCTCCTCGATTTATCGCCTATCGAACAATAGATCTCTCCTATGCTATCTCTCTCTCTCTCTCTCTCTCTCATTCTCTCACTCCAACTTGCAGATTTAATCCACCGAGACTAACACGATTGTTCTTAATATAGAACAAGAAGTTCGCGGCTTGTCTGTGATTCCAATTCTCGCGTTCACCCCTCTTCCCTCGTCTCCTTCGCCGCCGTTTCCCTGTCTCTCTCTCTCTCGTCTTTTTCGAGATTCAACAGATTTATACGTATATATGTATAAATCAACGTGTTTATACATTATTATACCGGGTGCATCGTACCAGTTGCATGAACTGCGCGGAAATTGCGCGTGTACGGAGAAAACTGGCCGTATCTCTTCGTAAAACAGAAGCAACACACCCGGCGCGTGTTTTGCGATCGCTCTCCTTTATAACTATTATTCATCATCGCATGTGCATACTTATAAAGATCGCGAGCCAGGAGCAGAAAAGGCTTGAAGAACTTCTCCATCTCTCGCTCTCTCTCTCTCTCTCTCTCTCTCTCTGTCTCTCTCACACTCTAAGCTCATTCTACGTGCCCGAGATCACGAGAGACGTAACACCGTGGGAGCGCGCGAGCACGGGTTTCACGGTGTTCTTCCTCGTGAAAGTGATATCTCTTCTCCTTTTCTCGTAGCGCGGTAGTCGCGTATTTTCTTTTTTTCTTTTTTTTTTCTTCTACCGTTTAGGACTATGTGTATAGCTAAATCGGTGGAACCGAGCGGTCGTTAACGGTGGGCGATACTTAACCCCGATAAACTTGGGGGAAAATGTGCGTGCGTGTAATTGAAAAAATATTTCAACGATTGATTTTTTTTCATAATTGTTCTTTTTTTTCTAATTAATCATTTGGTTTGTTTTTTTTTTACATGATCGATGAGTGTCTCGCAACGGTTTTAACGAATTTTTTTTATTACGGAATAAGGCTTATATTCGGAGATTTAAAAGAAGGAGCGAAATGGTTTCTCGGTTAGATCACCGTTGCTGATAGATCGCGGGCATTTGTTTGCCCCGGCTATATTGCGTCCTGTCCCGTCGCTTTCGTTCGAGGGATATATAACCGAGGGAACCGGCGTATGGCTTCTCTCTTAGTCCGATCGCGTCCTCGGGTCCTATTGCGCAATTACACGCTTACATTAGGTATTACATACACACGCGCGTGGATCTCGACGAGATCCGCGAGGACTTATTTTTTGTCCCTCTCTCTCTCTCTCTCTCTCTCTCTCTCTCTCTCTCTCTCTCTCTTTCGAGCGCACTCTCACCGCGCAAAGTGAATAACTTCTTCGACGAACCTTCTTTCGTCTTTCTTTTTTTTTTCAACGGTCTCGTCTTTTTTGCCATTACGTATCCGGGAATCTTTTTTTAGTGGGTGGATCGGAGAGTTTAACGGGCACTGGACGACGAGAACTTTCTGTTCGAAGGGAATAAATTTGATAAAAGAAAAAAATTATAAGAGAACGTTATCATTTTTATCCGAAACGATCGATCATCGATGTAAAATCGATAAAGTTAGATCGACACATTTCTAGGCTGGCCGATCGAGAAAAAGTTGGCGCGTGGGGCAAGGGTGTGTTTGATATGCTCACGCGTTTTATATCGTCTGGGAAATTTGCCGATCGCGCGTTCACGGTCGATTCGCGCGAGAACGCGAGCCGCCGACGACGACGACGACGACGACGACGTTGTTTCGCGAAGCTGGCGCGCGCGCGTCTATCGTTCGCGCGGTGTGGAACGTGGGACGTGATCGACGAGCCGCGAATTAATCTCACGTGGCAGGGAGAATTACTCGGTGCTGGTGCGCGAGATGCGATTATCCGCAAGACTCGCTTTTGCGGTGGTAGAACGATCGATCGAACGATCCCCGGGGAGGAGGAGCAACGGCGAAGAAAGGGGATCGAAAAAAAATTCATCGGAAAGAGGAATAAATCGAAATCGATTTTCGCACGGGAAAATCGATCGATCCGTATCGAACAAAATTGAGAACAAAATGTTTTTCATTTTTATGTTATTTTCGATCGAGGTAAAAAAAAAAAATTAACAAAAAAAAAGAAAGAATTCATCGTAAAGTACGAGATTTTTTGTTGTTATTTTTATCTCGAATAAAAAGAGATTGCGCTATATCGAGGTGAAATAATTCAATGGGGAAACAGAGCGGGAGAGGGTCAACTTCGTGATATATATAGACAACAAAGTAGATATCCATGGTACGTATTAAGTGGCAGGAGAGGGTGGGTGGGAGGCGACCAAAGTGTCCTTAATCGAGGCGTTATCGTCGGGTTGACGGCTCGTTGAGCCTTTCACCGATCGAACCAACGATAAAAATCGACTCGTTCTAAATAGGACTATCGTTAACCGATCGCCGTCTCTGTTAAACCTTTATATTGTGAGACTGGGATTATGAATATATGTCTATCGGCGTAGATACGCGTGTAATAATATAGCGTGGAATATTCATACGCAATATTTATCGTCGGGCTCGTATCGAGTCCAATTTTGAAATTCTCAGAAGTAGAATAATAAATAACGACGAGATTATTATTCGAGTTAAATAAACGATGGGAATAAAATTAAACTAATACGAATATACTGATAATATTTTGACCCAAGATAACGAAATAATTGACGAATCGAGACCCGCAACAAAAATAGTTAATTTATTCTCCGACATATAATTTTCATTAATTTTAAGTATTTACGTGGGAGGATTGAAACGATCGAACGTATCGATCGATATATATATTCCTATACAAAGATATTAGTGCCGATAGAAGGCATATAATAATAGCCAGGGAGAAGAGTTTCGGATCTCGTTTGCGGTCTCTCGGGGCGTGTATTTTCTGCTACGGATGGTAGAGATTTCCGAGTCTCTATCTCTCTCTCTCTCTCTCTCTCTTCTCTCGACCACCGGCCTCGCGGAACGTTTTGCGGTATGGTGGCGAACGTAACGAGTGACTGTAAAACCGGCGCGACCTACAGGGAGAAAAGACGACTATCGTCTCTATAACGCTCTCGGTAGAGGGAGAACCGAGACACGACGAGAGGTAAGAATGCAATCGAGAAGAGAGGCACACGCGATATCGCTCTCGCTTTCCGTGCCAGGGACTAGAAAATATATATATATATATATATATCCACAAACTCACGTACGAGCGAGATAAAAATGAATAACCGAGATCGACATCGACGTTTTATATTCTAAAAAGGACCTAATGAAGACAAATGGACGAGATATGCTTGATGACCGTAAATGGTGATGCAATAATTAAGAGCATAACGCGAGATGCTCGAGCACGCTCGAACGAACGAACAAACCATTAAGTTTATCTCGTCTACGAACGAAGATAATCGTTCGTCATGAAACTTCACGAATCGAAATGTTGAAAATATAATGTTTTTTTTTTCAAGCAAGACCGGTGGATAGAAGAATAGAGCCGAGAAATAACGAAAGAGAAAACTGACCTAGTGAATAAACGATTTCGACCAATTACGATGGATGACGGTCGAGAAAATAAAAATGACGATAAAACGATGACAATGATATTTTATTATAGGTTTAAAAAAATCATAAATTTCGCTCGAAGAAGAGATAATGATCGTTGGAATTATTTCGAATGACGAGGATCGATGAAAAGAAATAATAATAATAATGAAACGTTGCGACTATTTCGCAATCGATCCGATTAACGATAATTCACGAACGGATTTATGTATTCGGATCGCGAAATCGGTAGTCATCGATAAAGTAAACATGTAAATTACGCAAGTGAGCTGGCCACCGATATGCTTCGGAGTCACTCAAAGTCATTTGTTCTCCCCGACCGGACCACGCTTAAAGTCACGACGGCCAGTAAGAACTCACGTTTTACGTACTGCGAATGCTTTTATGTTCGTGATTCGAGCCACGCCAGTGGTACGAAGGTCTTCGGGCGAAGAAAGTTCGGTGGGAGGGAGAGGAGGAAGAAAAACAAAAAATTCCTACGACCATTCGACGTATTATCGAAATTTGTATTCTTACGATAATTTCAGGGTCTCTCGTATCGTTCGAGATTCCTCACGAGTCGACTTTCTACAATTTCCCCGTTCTCGCTAAATTATCAAAAATAAATTATTTTCCATCATTCTTACATTTTTCTTTTCACTCGATTAATTTTTATCCTAGAAAAATATTTCTCCTTTCGCTCTCTCGCACTTGCGTTATTATTATAATTCTTTTTTTTAATTCTCCACCACGCCTCGCCCGTTTAAAGTCAGGTATCGATGCTACAGTACGGGCCTTCGTTTCTCGTACTCGCTATATAGAAATATAAGAGGTAAAGTTACCTCCGCAGCAGGTATACACGTGAAAGAGTCTCCGGCTCTTTCACGAAGAAGAAGAAGAAGAAGAAGAAGAAGAAGAAGAAGAAGAAGAAGTATCGAGTATAGAGCGAGAAGGTGGAGTGGTATTGAGAGAGCCGGAGAAAAGTAGTCGCGCGAGACAAAGAGGGTGCTCGAGCCAGAGGGAGGGAGAATGAGGGAGAGAGAGAGAGAGAGAGAGAGAGAGAGAAACAGCGAAATGAGAGGAGTATGGGTAAAGCGTCGGGACCGGGGCAAGGCTCGCTGCCAAGGGCGCCAACTCGCGGTCCACAGAAAGAGAGAGAGAGAGAAGAAGAGACAAGGAAAGAGACACAGCACCTTTTCTCGTTCGCCTCATTGCGGCTCTCCCTCGTCCTACCACCAACTGCTGTTACTACTAGCAAGGGGAAAGAGACCTGGTCAGTGACTAAGCCGCGATATAGGCATTATAAGATCTATACATATATAAACCTGGAAGCCTTTATGGCCTCGAACCGATACGTGCTTTTGTGCGACTCTGTGCGGGACCTGCCCGTAAAATTGTCCGGTTCTCGATCGACTACCTGCGCCCTCCATTGCGTAAGTCATAGTCTCGGGGATTTCTACACCGCGGTATTGCGAATTGAGCGAGGACAAAAAACATAAATCTGTCGTACGTAGGATATATAGATAAAAAAAAAATAAATAACGAAATAAAGATAAATATAAGATAGGTTTAAATAAACGACGATAATTAAGATCGAACGAAAATCGATCGCAAAGTAGCGCTATCGTGTGTCACGCATGGTCGGATAAAGCGAACGGGGGACAAACAAAAATACGCGGGAGGAGGCGAAACAGAGCGAGTACGCGAGAATAACGGGGAAAATATGTAAACGATGAAATATCGTGCGTAATAACAGAGGCGACTCTCTGTCTCTCTCTCTCCCTCTGTATTTTTCTTTCGTTATTCGTGGTATATATACGGATATATAGATATATATATATATAGATAGATAGATAAAAGAGGGAAGGATTTCCAGCGTCGCTGGCGGTCGGTATGTTAAATGCTTCTTCTCGGGATCTCCTGGGGGAGATTTTTTCCCTCTCTCCTTCTCTAGACAAGTGGAATTACCAATGAAAGAATTGCCGAGAAACCGTGGTGAAAACTATAAAATCTAACTAACTCTTGAGAAAGCAAATAAACGTTAAACGAAAAAAAAAAGAAAAAAAAACGAAAATATTTAGAGGAAAAATAAAAATAATAAAAAAGAAACGACGTTGAATATATTTTTCGATCGTCGGGTCCTGACGTCGAAGGACTTATCTACTTAGGAAGTTCCTTCGTACGACCTTCTTGTGTCGCTCTTCCTGTTATACGCGATAGTTTTTTTTCTTTCTTTATATCAGCTGTTCGGTAGAAAGATCGCGCGAGTACGAGAATTGGCAGTAACCTCACGTACGAAAGCTTGTCGCGACGCCGCGTGTGTAAAACTCTTAATCCTTCGACCGCTTCCTAGCTTCCTCTCTCGTCTCTTCTCGCACGATTTAGTAATCACGTATCGAGCTCGATATCCGATTCGTGGTTACGATCGATCGATACTCGGAAAGCGACGTTGGGAATCATCGAAACTCTTTGGTTACACAGGAAGTACGTACTTCCGCGTTATTTATCGACGTAACGTTATAAATGAAACAAAGAGCTTCGATATTTCTCGTGGCGTCGACGAAAAAACAAAAAAAAACATAATCGAATAAACAAAAAAAATGAAAATAAAATTGGACGTTAAAATTTACGATGGTTTCTCTCTCCTCGCTACTTTTTCCTTACCAATCGACTCGTCAATATTTCAAAAACAAATGTATAAATATCCTTCCTACACCTAAACACACTTCGAGAAACGGTCGTGGGACTTGACCCACATAGTACTAACGCATTACACGATGCACTTTGTGGCTCGAGGCATGGTCTAAAGTACACTACAATATATATATATATGTATATATAGTACAGCAGGTACCCAACAGTTCGAGTCTATGACGTGGAGAAATGTACGTGTGAAATCGTGTAATAAAGTATAAGTCTGTGCGAGATAACGACCAAAGAACATCAACGATTCTCACTCCCATTTATTTTTCATTTTTTCGCTCCTTACCTACGTATGTACGGACACTTTTGTCCCCATCGTCATTACTTCTCGACTGCGCGGAGAGTACGATGAAAAGATATTTCCAGAATTCCGTGCAACTGGTTACCGTTCCCAAAGCCCGAGAGAAATGGCTGTCGAGACTCTGACCTTTCCCCATTACACATGCACACGTATAACGTCACGTCCGTGGACTAGGTCCCTATTTCTTTTTTTTCTTTTCTCTCTCTCTCTCTCTTTCGCTCTCTTTTCTTTTTTAATTCTCTGCCGAGACGATAATAACGATAATCACGTTGATGTCGCGTGTGAACGTCGTCTCGAGCCTCGGGACGATTGTCGCACTTTTTCTCTCTCGCCGTTCCTGCCTTCCTTCAGCTAATACGACTCGTTCTACACGACGATTAACCCCCAACCCCCCTGTCTCACTCCGGGTGTAATCTCAAATTCGAAATGCGTGACTCTAACGTCAACTACTATACGGCTCGAAACATCGCGTGATCTGATACGAGTTATTATTTCAACGCAACGACAAAGGAAATAATGTTGGTAATAAAAATGGATTAAATTTCTTTCTTATCGTCCTTGTACGTTTTTTTTCTCGTGTGAACAAAAAAAAACAAACGAATGTGTTGCATAGTTTTTTCAACCGAATAAACATCACGTATTGCGTACTTGAATTTCGCGATGGATCTGTTTGATACGAGGTGATGGTCGGGTGGGTCGGGGGGGGGGGGGTAAGTTACTTGATTAATCGCATAATTCATGACTCTCGCGAAGAGCGTGCGCGAAGAATGCAAAAGTTAATGACTGACTGACTCACCCGGTGAGAGAGAGAGAGAGAGTGAGAGAGAGAGGGAGAGAGATATAAGAAATGGTGACGGTGCACACGCTATGCGCGTTGGTAGCTACACGTCGTGGGGATAATATTATAATTTAACTCGGGCGCCATAGTGACATAAGGCCCGAGTACGCAACACGCTGTTCTCCCTCACATCTTGATACCTCACATCGCCTCGGGGAAATTTCTTTGGAAAAAAAAATCGCGCCTCACCTCGTCTATAAAACAATGTTATTTTTGCACCCAATGAAATATGGCTGATTTTTTTTTGCTCAAAAACGTCCACCAGATAAACAAAAAAAGAAAAGAAAATGATTGGTTCGAATTTCGCAAATATTATTATTTTTTTTGTTTGTTGTCAAGAACGCACGTGTTTGTAAAATCGTCCAAGATCGAGACCGTGCGCGCCCACGCTCTCGATGCGTGTGTAACGCACACATAATACACGGTACGTATAAATAGCGAAAGAGCGAACGGGGCAAAAGTGAGACCGAAGAGTTGGCTCGCGTGTCTACGAACCCTCACGCGAGGTGACAGTGAAAGTAACCAGTCGCATTCCAACAGTCGTGCCCGACGAGCCGAGCAAAACACGATAATGATAATCGCCAATCGATCGTATACACACAAACACACACATACGTATATACATATATATATATGTATGTATGTACCAGCATTGAATTCATTCATTTTTCATGGTCCGAGTGTTATAAAATACACGAACGTACCTACACAGGCCCGATAATTTATTGCTAATGAAGTACTCACGAATACGTTTTTCACCACACCCCATAAGTACCCGGTGCATAAGCAAAGTATACGTTTTCCTCTACGGTGTTACAATCTCGTTGTGGCGCGCACCAGGTCGAAAGGATCGTTGAGACGTCGTAAAAGTACGAAAAAAAAGCCAAAACAATATATATATATATATATGTGACCCGATCGACGTATTCCTTACCTGGAACAATAAAAAAAATATGCAAATTAGCAATGATGCAAGATTCTCCCGTCCGACATTATGCAAATTCTAATCGGATATAGGGAGTTTAATGGTCTCGCTGTATATCGTTTCGTGATGAAAAAAAAAAAGAAAAATTAAAAAGGGCAAGTGTGCCTCGAAGTAACGAGTAATGAGGGCGAGCCATACAGTACTAGCACACACACACACACATATATATATATATATATATACAGCTCGGAGGCTGTATAAATAAATAATAACAATGGTAACGAGATCGAGTAAAAAGAAAATCTGTGGTGTAAGCAAAAGAGGGCGATGGCAAAGACGTCGTCGACGACGACGACGACGACGACGACGACGACGATGTCGACGACGGGGGTGTACCACGAGAGACGGCTAATACATATACAAGCTACTAAATTACATCTCGCTAACGAGCTACTAAATTAACCGTACGAACAATCTACCATTGTTCGGGTGTCGGGTTGTAACAGAGCTTGGCACACGAGAGCGCCCCCGCAGTGAGGTTTCGAGAGCAATTCTTATTTCTTGTCTCGAGAGTGAGAAAGAGACAGAGAGGGAGGGAGAGAGAGAGAGAAAGAGAGAGATGGGGGGGAGGGGGTATTACACGTAAGAGGTGGAGGTACGCGAATAACGCAATTATATCGTAGGAGGGCGCGTCAAAGTTTCTCGCCCCTCGATCGGTCGCGGTTCGATGGAAAAGATCGAACAGTCACCATAGATCTTCGTCGATCAATCTCCCGTTTGCCAATTAAAAACGACGAGCGAAGCGTGCACGTGGCGCGCGCGCGCGCGAGATAAAAGAAATTTATAATTTTTGTTGTTGTTTTTTTTTCGTCATCGAAGAATTGTTTGAATTTCTTTGTTTGTTTGTTTTTTCATTTGTTTTTTTAGTTCAGCGAGCTCGACGAGCGACTTTGATCGTGGAATTTTTCAAGATTGCCGCGTTTCGTGAGGTTTTTTTTTACGTAATGCATGACGTAAAATCGGTCAGCCGAAGTCGATGAACTTTCTTACGCTTAAATACGGCTATGTATATTTATATACGTGCAGCTGAAAGTCTCCCCGTGTTTGCTGTCAAGGTGGCGAACGCGGTGAGTGAGCTCGTTCAAAAACCAGTAGGTTCGTTCTTTTTTTTTTCTTTTTTATTCTTTCTCACCGCCATGGAGATTCGAGCGTGGAGCTGAGAAGGTCAAGGAACGACCTTCGTCATCGTGGACCTCGTTTCGGTTACCTAAACCGCTCGTGGCTCGAACGCATTTGTATCGTGGGCATTTTTATCATCTCTCTCTCTCTCTCTCTTCTCACCTTTTCCGTTATATATAAAGACATTCTCACATAATCGCGCGATATCTTACGCCATAATCTATGCGTAAAATACGTTAATGAAGGTGAAGTTCGCGAGATCGTTATCGCAACGAGTTTTGCGTGAAATGACGAGTGTGTGCGTGTGTGTGTGTGTAATCGTGATAATGATAGTAGGCCACTTTACGGAGACCACCTCGTTGACGAACCAGCTCTCCATTCCGAACCGAGGCAAAAATGAATTTTTCGACTCGTTTTTTTATTTTTCGTTAATGAAAAATACATATCTCTATCGTTTTGATTACTTTTTTACGAAAGCTTTTTTCTTCTTGATACTTGAATTTTGTTGGAAAAGGCTCTTCCTGTGGAAGTAACTTCCTGCAATTGGCCTTTTCAATGGGGCGTTAGGCGCGAAGTTTCTTAAGCACGGGGCGAGCTATGGTTAACGATTATACGAACACACATATATATATATATATATATATATATATATACGTATAGTTATACGACTATTAGGTTCTCGTAAGCGTCGAGTGTAATCGCGAGGGGCAGCTAGAGAGAATTCTCAGGATACCGGCAATGTTCTCTCCTCCCTGAAGTATACAAACGTTACACGTTTCACGCTGCGTTGAAGTGAGAATCTCCCAAGAAATACGAAAAAAAAACGCAAAAAAAAACATAAATAAAATAATAACCGAGTGAAAATTGTTGTAAAATAAAAAAATACAAAATACGTAAACACACGCGACGATGTTATAAAACTTTCTCGGGCGACGTATCTCGACGATAATGAGAAAATAAAAAAAAATTCTCATAAACAAGAAAAATCATTCTTTCGTGACTAATGGATCGCGCGTTGCTTGCCCCGTTGTGTTGCTCGGCAGTGTATCAACCGCGAGTCCGCCATATGGTCCGGTCGGGACTTGTGATTCAGCCCGAAGGCATCCGGCGAGCCGGAAGAGCGGGCGAGAGGATCGTGAAAGGCATCGACGAAGGGGAATTACAAACAAACAAAAAAAAAGCGAAAGCAACAAATAAATAAAAACATTTAAAGAAAAAAGAGAAAAAAAGAAAAGAAAAAAAAAGTGAAAATGTATTCGCCCGAGAGAGGATCGAGAAAAGATTGAATCGCCCGCTTGATTGTGACGCGAAGACCCACGGGGTACCTACGTCTCGATATTATTCTTTATTTTCTTCTTCGTCTTCGCTTAACTTTGTCTTCACCTTTTCACTCCTTTTTCTTTCTTTCTTTCTTTCTTTCTTTCTTTCATTCTTTCATTCTTACGTTCTTTCATCCCCCTCGGTCCAGGCGATCCACGCGGAAACCCTTTGTCCGGACGAACACTAGATCGTCTCGATGTACTCACTCGGCTTTGACTCATCCAACTCCGCCGAGCTGCAGAATCGACGTTATAACGAGAATGACCCATGGTGTCGTATACTATATATATAGTTATATAAAAGTGCACATGCGTGTGCTCATGCGCCCGAGGGACCCGCGCGATGCCACACGAGGATTGACTAATTGGATCGCTAGTCGAACAAACATCTCTCGTATATTATATATATATATATATATATATATATATATATGTACACGATATATATGTATATGTATATGTATATATATATGTCATATGTATCGTATAAACATGCCGAGGCAGCCAAGACTTTGCGACGTCGCGTGGCCATTATTCATCGAGCTTTATTGCCCCGTGCCATGCTTCGTCGTCGTAGTCGTGGACTCGGCCTCTCTATCTTTCTTCTCTCCCGACACTGCCGATTCTCTTTGTTTGAATTTTCTCCTGCGAGAGGATCGAGAGAGGGAGAGAGAGAGAGAGAGACAGAGAGAGAAAGAGAGAGTACTAAGTGACTGATATAAATTTCAAGACGGGACGAACGACCACAAGATATTACATTTGTAACCGAAGTAGAAGTATAAAGGAGATTCCCTTTCATCGAGATTTCGCACTTCGATTGCGATCTCTCGTGTGTGCTCGTTGTAAATCGCGTGTATAATATCCGCGTTACGAAATTCGAGGATCGATGAGGACTCGCTGCGTTATTTTTAACGCGTGCGCAGACCTCGAGAGATACTCGTCGAAAAATTGAGCTTTCGACCTTTTCGTTTTTTTTTTCAAATTAATGTTACCGCGTATACTTTAAGAGCAACATTAATTGTCAA
This sequence comes from Netelia virgata, assembly GCA_951802705.1. Classification (NCBI taxonomy): domain Eukaryota; kingdom Metazoa; phylum Arthropoda; class Insecta; order Hymenoptera; family Ichneumonidae; genus Netelia; species Netelia virgata. Next base: position 1,458,897 of record OX637866.1, on the reverse strand, counting down.
AATGTCAAATGAAATAAAAATTAAATTTATAAATCGTTGAGAAAAACGACGAAAGGAAAAATAATGATTTCTTTATTCTTTTCTCGTCGCTGATCGATCGAGATTTCGCTCGTGATCGACGCACACCGGTGAGAAGGTAAGAGGAGAGAGAGAAAGAACTCGCGCAAAAGACCGTTTCAGCGATACAAACGTCGATCGCGTCCGAGAGGCTCGCGGTTTCTATACGCGATAAGCGACTTTGAGTCGCGAGGATATAGACGAGAGCAGATGGAAAATAGTTCGAACGTTGGTGAAGGGGGCGGAATGCTTTCTTCGATAAGTCGCCAACGAGTCTCTCACTCGTTTATTCGCTTTGATAATCTAACTGCGTCTCTCTCTCTCTCTCTCTCTCACACACAAACATTTTTTTATCTTTCTCTCGATTGCAAAGCGTAAGATCGCCATACAGGATTTCCTCGGAGAGTCCTCCTCAGTGACGACGATAGATCGCGAGATTTCGCCGCGAGATTCAGTCTCGGAGTCCGCGGGAGCGAGACTCTCCTCTCTCTCTCTCTCTCTCTCTCTCTTTCTCCTGTCGCCCGTGCGTTTATTCAACGGGAGGTAGAGAAGAGGGGGATGGTGGACGAGAACGAAGAAAAGTACGACCATGGAGATCCCATCGATCCGAGAATGAGAAGGCGCGCGAGGAGTGCAACAAACGCTCTTATACGAGAGTGACTTGCTCGGATTTCTTCACATTGCCCGGATGGGACATGTCTCGGGCTCGTTCCCTTCGTATCTTACCACACGAGCTCGTCGAAAGAAAATCGATTGAAAAATCGTATCGATTGGAAATTCAAACCCGCGAGGCGATTGGGAGGTTGAATCGGGAGATTGATAATGTAATCAGGGAACGATGGAGAGGGTTAGTTTGATCAGCGCAGTGTGTCAATCGCGTGATTGATGAATCGATGTTTTTATTTCATATTTATTTCTCGTTATATCTCTAGCCAACCGGTTTTTAAATGAAAAATAATTTTATTTTATTTATCATTATCTCGTCTTATCGTTACGCTTTCGATTATTACTCCGTATCGAATAATTTTCCTTCTCGAGTCTCAACGATTTCGATTTTTATGAAAAACGAAAAACTTTCACGTCGATCGATCACGCATCGCGCGTCACGGGAATTTAGCGTCTTACTAAAGCTACTTACGAGCCTCGAGAAAGGTATAAGGCGAAAAGAAATGAGGAGGACGGTTTATATAGGATATATATATATGTATTTTATATTAGTTGCCTGGCGCCAATGCGACGAGCCTCCCCCTCTTGATCGTCACTCGATCCTTTCTCGACTCCTTCACCTGAAATCCTTTCGACTCGATATATATATATATTTATATATTTATGTATGTCTACCCATATACATATCACCCTGTATATAATATATCGCTATAGGTCGGAGTCTACCCGTTTTATCAATCTGTAGCCTCCTTCTCCGCTTCGACTTTTTTCTTTTCGCCTTCGGGATATAACTTTGGTCGAGACGAGGGCCCCGGATTCAAAAGCCCTGGCGTCCCAATCGACGATCAACCGCGACAGAGAGGTATGCGCATTTTTATGCGATCATTTATGCCCACACGTCGATACTAAAAATAATCTTACCCCCGGGCCCAGCCCTCTCCTTTATTAAGCGACCTCTATAAATATCCGTAAATACGAAACGTCGAAATTAAAATTGCATTCAATCACTAAATGGGCCGATCGAATCATCGCGACGCCGGAGTTACGAGCGAAATCGAGAGAAAGTGTTTTTCTTTTCGCGTACAAAGAGAATTAAAAAAAAAAAACAAAAAAGAATGAAAATAAAAGTCTGACCGAAATCATATTTCTTAATGATCATCATTTCTCAATGGCTCCCACAATGTCGCACTTTGAGAAATTGTCAGCTCAGCGACCGAAAAAGAAAAAGAAAAATTTTATGATAAATATCGCGTACTCGAGAATTCGAGATTCGCGAGAGCGAAGCTCTTCGCGCCTTCTCGACAGCTACCAGGGACATTCTCTAACCATACATTCGTATATATATTCACATATAGTTATACGTACGTATGTATAAACATATATGGTTGTGCGACGATTGCGTATTGCGCGTGGGCGCGAAGCGCCGCGACGACAAAGATGGACGTGCATTCTTTCGCTCCGGTATCTTCCTCTTCCCCGTAAATACTCACGTATATATACACACACACACACATATATATATACATAGATGTATAAGCATATGCGTATACTTTATAATATAAAGTCGCGGAGGGCACGGACGTGCCCGACTCGATGCGCTATTTATTTACGACTCCGCGTGTGGTTTCCTCGACTTATATATATATATATAATATATTCATCTCTCTCGTTCGTACGAGGGGGGAAAATATACACGAGTCGTGCACGCTGTATATCTCGGGCTCGATCATTAACGCTCTTGGGACTCGCGGTGTGCAACATCAAACAATGTATATACGTATATACATAACCCGCAGCGAAAATCGTACTGAAAAGTGTTGGTGTCTCGCAAAATGCGCTTCGCACAGTGCACGTTGCACCTTCCCTCGCTTCTTTTTTCCGGCAAAAATCTCCTCAAAGCGTCTCGTCCGCCATGAGCTAGTGCTTTTGCGCTCTCGACCGGCTCACCACCACACGACCCGATAAAGCTATCTTACGCCGGATCGCGGTTTAATACCGAACCCTAGGTACGTCTCGTCCACGTACGTGGGCTTTTATACGAGTGTGCGTTTATTTCTACCATGGAGCACTCCGTTACCTGTGTAACCAGACGTATAGTTCGTAGATAAACATTGCGAGCGAGAGATGTGTGTGCCCTCTCTCGAGAGACGAGACGTTTTCACGTGCCTCGTGCGAGAGGAAGCGCCGCTCTGTGAATGAGAAAAATTGTTTCTGTGTGTGTGTGTGTGTGTGTGGGTGTGAGTGCGAGAGAAAGAAACCTCGGCGAGGAAAGATCGCTTTGGTATTCTAGATACGAGCCCGGAGACTCTTCCACCTAGCTGCACTTTAATGCATTTCTGCGGGTTAATTTGCACCGTCGAGAAAAGGGGAGGGGGGAGGAAAAAATTTCATTTAATTGATTGAAATAAGTTTTCGTCCCGGTGCCATAAATCTCCGGGTTTAATTAAATAAATTGATTTTCCTTGCTGATTTGATATTTAGAATATAATTATTGCCATAATAATAATCAACGTTTCGCGTGCGTACATATAAATATATATATATATATATATATGTATCGTGCACCCACACGTGTGAAATAATTCACCAGCGACGAGTACGTATGCGGGTACAAATTATTTCCTCGCGTTAGTTCCACGGCTGCCCTGGCAATCACGAGAAGACATATACACGTGGGAAAATAATCCACGGAACACGATTTGAGTCGAATACCAAAGGAAACGAGAAACACGCTTTACATCTAATACAGCAATACGGCACCACGTGATATTTTATATGTATATATTAAATACAACATACTCGATGCTTCGACTCAAATGTTTTACCAGCATTTCCGATCTTTGATTTTCTCCCTCGATTCGCCCACGTCTCGATCGTTTTGTGCCGTAAGATGACCGCTGTACTCCCGATCGAATTAAATAAGATTCACTCCCCGCGACTCTTCCGCACGCCCCTTACCGATATAAATACCGAAACGAGTGGGTTCGGTTGTTATTTCTTCCGTACGTTTATTAAACTATCCCTACATCTCCGTGTTAAAAGGATTTATATATATACGAAAAGGATTTATATACTTCGTTTATCGCGTTCCTTATTATCGAATATATCGAGGAATATTCGCATAGTCGAACGATGGGGTTATAGCCATTTTCGGTATAATTGGCTGTTTTCAGTACTCAGTCACTGCGCGAACTAACGAGAACCAGCGAGACTTGGAATTAATTTGAAAATCGTAAGGTACGCCATATTGTAGATATATCATGTATATATATATATATATATATGTATATATATATGTATAGGAGGATGTATATATTTTCTCGAAAGAACGTTCCGGTGTATATATCGTCGTTGCGTGTTTCGTACGTGGGATGAATTATCTTGCTCTCTCGCTCGCGGAGCTGGGTTACCAGTATGGTATAACCCCCACGCAATATATCCGTGTGTGTATGTTTGCCAGGACGAGAGTCGCGCGTGCCGGACCTTCGAATTTATTTCGCTCTTTTTCATCTCACATAAAACAAAAAAAACGATCCATGGAATAAAAACATTCGAAAAAATCGTTCGAACGAACATGAGAAAAAATAATGTTATGAAAATAATTGAAAAACAAAATATAAAAAAAAAAACAATCGTGTTGGACATTTTATCTTCTTTTTCCAGAGCATTTCGTCACGCGACGATGAAAAAAAAAACATGTACAATCCTACGATATCGCTCGAGTATCGTTTACTCCGCGAGGCCCACGCGAGCGGGACTCATCGATCGGGCCCTCGTGAGATCGAGAGTCTGTCGAGCTAGACGTCGTGCATTATAAATACACGGTACGGTGCAGCACACACATATTTACACATGTACACACACACACATATATATATATATATATATATATATGTATATATAATAATAACGAACGGCAAGTGTCCCGCGACAAAGAATATAATTCTCCGTTGGGGAGTCGAACGCGCGAGAGAAGGCTAAAGAGGCGTGTTGCACACACGCCACGCGTGTGTCTCTCTTTCGATATTCGTGCGACCTGCACGCGCGAGATTCTCTCTGCATTTAGCTCGGATATACGTACGCGAAGCTTGGAATTATCTACATATATATATATATATATATATATATATATATAGCTATTGATAATGTCTCCACCTCGGTGCCCATTGTCTTCGGGCTGACTCTGTGACAGGATGATTTATCGTGATCGAGACGCGAGACTCGTCTCAGCCGTACCTTCGATACACACGTACGTTATATATATATACGCGTATGTATATTTGAGCGCAAACCATCGAGAGTCACGAAAGACGAGAGATCAATGGAACACAGAAACAAGACGAGAGAGCGCGCGTGTTTTCCTTGCCCCGTCTTTTCGTTCGAGAATTTTTGGCGATGGAAATAAAATCACGGATTACTATGAAAAATAATTGATAAAACAAGAAAGAACGATCGTGTTCTGCCACGATTTTTGTTTGTTTGTATTTTCGTTCATCGGAATTTCGAAGTGGGCTTTTCGTGTTGCCGTTTAGGAAATTTCCGAAAAGACGGGATTGGTTGAGTCGAAGTATGAGAGATGGTAAAAAATATATGAGACGAGGGAGGAGGGGGATGATGAGAGAGAGATGGAAATATTAGTCGCAGCCTTGGGCTAGCAATCTCCGGTCGGGATGATATTCTCGCGTGCGTCTCTTGCTTCGAGACGGTGGAAGACGAGTGAGAGTTCTCCTCCATCGAAGAAATGCAGAGATAAACTGAGAGAAACGGAGAAAAAGGAGAGTGTGTGTACAGTACCAAGTCCTGACCACGCTGCGATCGTGTATATGGAGCTAAAAAGCCACACGGACTTTTCTATCTCTCTCTCTCTCTCTCTCTCTCTCTCTCTCTCTCTCTCTCTCTCTCTTTCTCTTTCGTGATTGTTTGCGCCCCGGGAGATGTTTAGTCCGGGTAATCGTTCCGGGCAAAATCCGTGAGAACTTCCCTCCGCACTCGTGCCAGACACACTCGGCCAAATTTCCTGCCCGACTTCCGTCGTCTCGCATCCGCAGCCAAAAAAAAATGTTCATATATATATATTTTAACGAAAAAAAAAACAATGAGAATTTTGCCACAGCGTTTAACACGCTTAAACGTTTGTCGGCAAAAATGAGTGCAGCAGACGTCTGTATATGTCATTTTTTTGAGTCCGAGCTCAAATTCAATCGTTGCTTTTCAATGGAACGCGAGAGCACCCTGTAGGATTTTGAATCGAGAAAAAAAAAGAAATTCGGGACGAGAGGGTCGCGGAAGCAGATGCGAGGAGAATATTTCTCGTTCATGAAGCAGGTGAGATTCGAGAAGCGACGAGGAACGAGCGATAGAGAACGAGATTTTTATAAACATTATTTAAATTAACTAGCGATAAAATTTCAAATTTACGTTATACGTTGTACTTTGACAAGTTTGAAGAAACGAAAATAAATATGTGCGAAATCCCATCGATGTGCCGATTAGATAGACAAAAAATTAGGAACTCGTAACCAAGAGATGGAAAGAGAGATAAAATCTGAGCGAAGATACGTCGAAGAAGTTGATTAACGCGCGAGATCCGTCGTATCGAAATTCCGATGTGTCGAATCCTAGGAAGCTGCTACAAAATAGTCAGCGGATCACGTTTCTTACTTGTTTTTTCTTCTCATCTGGATATCAAGAGCCAAGAGCGAGCAAGTGTGTTGGGTGCCCCGTTGACGAATCCGACGCGATTAGAATCGTGAAGAAATTAATCGTCCGGACATTTCGTTTTCTCGGTAACGAAACAAAAAAGAGGAATCCGTAGGGAATTTGATCGATCAGATCGATCGAGGCACAAAAAAGGAACGTGGCACGTGGAGAATTTATACGAGATGTAACAAAAAAAAACGAGAACGAACTTCTATTCCTACTCGAGTCCGACGAGAACAAAAAGCGAAACAAAATAGAAAATAACGAATAGAAAATTAATTTTATTCGTCAATAAAATGTTGTATAAATTCGAACCAAAAAAAAAGTGCAAAAAATCTTAAACGAGACAAAATTGTAAAAAGAGCCGATACGAGCCCACCCGGCAAAGAATAAAGAAATATCTCGAGAACGGGGCAAAAGAAACACGATAGAAGAACAAAAAAAATGTGAAAATGCGAAGAGTGCGTTCAGCGTTGGCCTCTCGGAGGATTAACTTTCGTATATGCGAAGTGGCCCGTACAAAATCGAATGGACAGGGCCTATATATATATAATAAGCGTAAGTTTGAGCAGCTCGAAGTTCTGGCACGTACGAAATTCCATCCCCGATGATTTAGCGATCGTATTTCTTGGTGGACGGGAGCCCGCGCGTCCTTGAAAGTTGAGCCGGAGAACTCGCGCGAGAATTATCCAGCAGCCGACCGAGTCCGGCAAAGCATCGAGCAAAACGAACTACCGGGAGAGACGATGATGATCCTTCATAGTCTCTCATCCTCTCTCTCGCTCTCTCTTTTTCTTCTCAACAAATATCTTGTCTCGCGTATTACGCAGTCGCGAGCGTTCGAGGCCATCTTTGTCCCATTTATCGTCGCCAATTGCTCCGACGATATAAATTTGCCTCTATCCCGTATACGCCTATAGAGATATTAGAGATAATTCGGCGATTCGGTATACGTCGGACTTTGAGAGTCTTGAAAAAAAAACTCGGCAGTCGTCTCGTTAACGAGATATTTTTTTTAAATACAAAATTACGAGAGTTCGTTAAAAATGTAATTAATTTGGAATTCGTCGTCTTACGGTTTCGAGAGAAATAAAAAAAATACACACACACGCGCGTACAATTTCATTCGGTTTATCTTCGTTGAAATTAACTCGTTGTTTTTTATTTCAGTCGAGATATCAATTTTGTTCGACGCTCTAGGAACTTTCGTCGATTATTTTCATGGCACGGTCGAACCATTATTACCGTACCGACAGGTACGGGAACAAATGCGCTCGATATACGCGCCAAGCTCGTTTCGTCACGATTTCCAACGTGTGCAACGCCCTTTTATCCTATCTCGCGGGCATTCCGGGAGTCACCAGGAGTCTGGTGATGTTCGATACATCCGTGGCTCTCGTCTTTCTCTCTCGAAGCAAGAACCGAGGGATCCTCTATCCTCTCTACGAGTCAATGAGTTGGAATGCCAGCCGACTAGTTGACCGAACGCGCTCGCGTTGCTGCAACAGCGAGAGAGAGAGAGAGAGAGAGAGAGAGAGAGAGAAAAAGAAAGAAAGAGAGATGCCACGGTATTGGATGTCGAGGACGTGGCCTCATGTATGCCAGAGGCCTAGAACTTCACGTTATATGTATATACGAGTAGCTTAGACAGCAACGTGGAATACCTGTTTTATACATTGGGCGTTAACCGGCAAAGACCGTCTCGGAACGTGTGTTGTAATCTCGTGCGGAGATCGAAAATACGGTACGGTAAGCGAGGGTGGTCGAGTCTCGTAAAATATTTAAGTATATAAAAACGAACGAATTTTCATCGAAAATACTCCTCTGATATCCGTTACGATAATAAAGACCTCGTAAAAATATATATATTTTTTTTTCGTTACGATAATTGCAAAAATAATTTGTCAAGAAAATATTTCACTTTTAATGATCGCGCGCGCGCGCGCGCGTGAAATAATCGTCGTAATGGAAACGCGTGTTTTTGTTTGGTTTACTTTCGAATCGATATTTTGTGATTGAAAAGAAATGAAAATCGACGAGCGAAATAATGAAATTTTACGAATAATTAATAAGAGGTCGGGGTAAAAAAAATTTACGAGCATCGGTCGAGTCGTGAAACGATCTTTTTCGAGACGTACGTTGCGCGTCTAGCCGCGATCGCCATCGTGGCTTCGTGAACGGAAAAGTCTCGACGACGAGGTCCCTCGAGGCCGCACGACGCAAGAGAAGCGACTCTCCTCGTGTCTCTCGTTGTAGGTACCTACTATACGTAAAGGAGAGGAGGACACGGCGCGGTGGTCGCGCGAGTCGAGCTTCTCTCGTTCGTCGTAGCCCGAGGCGATTTAATGGTCAGGGTTCCCTCGGGGCCATCCCGTTCCGTTGTCACAGTCGTTAACCCCGCGACGTTCTCGTCGCTAGTGTGACGACGCTCGATCCTTGTGGCAAATGTCCAAGCCGTTCTGTGTACGTTCGTGAGTACGACATTTGAAGGAAGAGTCGGAGAACCCTGACCCCCCTGAAGAAGAGACACGCGTTCGCGAGATACGAACGCGAACCGACCGAGAGTCACGATACGCCATAACGTTCTCGATTATTCCATTTGCATTTCTCTTATTGTGCGTCACGACGATCGAGTGAAAGAAGTTCGATAAAAAAAAGTATGTTACGAATAAAATTTTATTCGATAATAAAAAAAAGAAAATATTTTATCGGAGTTGTCGATAGTCCGATGGATTATCGCGCGTTCCTTCTACAATTCGCGAGATCTCGAGTGTGGATAACGATTCAGGGGGGGGGCCTGATAAACCTACATTTGCATACTTCTCACTGACGCACTAAATGATTCTGCGAAAGCGAGGGAGAGAGAGAGAAAGAGAGATCGAAAACATTTTTTCGCCTGTAGAACGTTTTAATTATTATGCATATTATTATTATTATGCAACGCTTGGCTCTCTCTTTCTTTCTCTCTCCGTTTTCCAGGTCTTTCTCTTTCCTCGTTATATCTATTTTTCCATCAATAATAGACGCTGCGAGTCGCAAACCCCCTCGATAACTGAATACAAGCGCGTATGCAAATGCCACCGGGTATTACTCGTATTCAGATTTCTCGCTCGTATTTATATTTAAAGACAAGAATTATGCATGCGGTTATTTGTACGAGTATTTGGCTCCTGTCGTTGGGTCAGAATACAATAAAAAAACATTCATGGCAGTAACGACGAGGAGAAATAATTTTTTTATTATCAATAAAACTATAATAAAAGAATGATTTTTATTATCGGTCGATAATTATATGTCTCAAAGAAAATATCGTTAAAATATCTATATATGTATTTTTTTGTTGTTGTATATTTTCGTGTTAATAAACTCATCGTCGCGAGTGCAACGTGACTACCGGCCGCGTATTCGCGTTCCTCCCGTACATTCGCCCCCTTTCTCTGCCTGGGTAATTACGAGAATCGCCGCTGACAGATCATGCTAATGCACGCGCGCTACCAGCAGTTATAATACCGCTGAGGGAATAAGCGAAAAACCAGACTCGCAACATTTTTTTTTTTGGTATGCGCTTCTCCGACGAGTTTAACGCTCTCCGAGAGAGAAAGAGAAAGAAAGATAGAAAGAGAGAGAGAGAGAGAGAGAGAGAGAGAGAGAGAGAGAGAGAGAGAGAGAGAGAGAGAGAGAGAGAGAGAGAGGGAGGGAGGGAGACCTTGAGGAACGTCGATGAGTCTCTCTTTCTCGCTCTTTCTCTTTCTCGCTCGTCCGTGCGTGGCTTTCATACGTACGTATACCATTAAAGTACGAGCGTGCACGGTGGTTTAGTAGTACGAATATGTATTTGCATGAATCTCCTCCAGGCAAAGATGCAACTTCGTGAAATAACATATACAATTTTTTATTTTTATTTATTTTTATGTTCGTTTTTGTTTATTTTGTGTTTTCGTTTTTTTGTTTTTTTGTTTTCGTTTTTTTTTTTTTTCGTACCGCGGTAAATATATTTGCACGAGTCTCCCGAGGCAACAATTTCAGTGAAATAATGCAAACTCCGTTTCGTTGTTTCACCGGTATTTTATTTTATTTTATTATTATCTTTATGTTTTATTTTATTTTTTAGTTTCGCGGCTCGCGCTTTGTCTCGAGTCTGTTTCGGGCAGTAAATTCGCGAGCTCGCGTTTCTCTTCGAGAGCGGGCATGTACGAGCCATTGACACCGATGCAACACACACGGTGTAAATAGCCCGTGACTGACTCGATCGGCTCGTTCCTCTCTCGTTTCAAAACTGGGATAATGACTATGTTTCGTAAACAAAACAACAAAAACAAAACAAAAAAAAATAAAAATAAAAGAATCTCTCCGACGAGGATCACGAATATTTTTGGCTTGTAAAATATCGAGTTTGTTGCACGAAAGAGCACCGCCGTGAGCGAGGAAATAAACGAGAACCCTGTCGGTACGATAACAATCGAAAATGGGTCTCGACGTTTCAAGGATAAATTTTGACAGGACGATAATTTTTTTTTTTTTTCATTTTTTTTTATATTCCATATTAACGAGACTACATTGCGTCGTAGATCGATGATCGATGTTACCCCTCGTAAGGATGATCTATTTATATTTTTTTTTTGCGTGCCACGGGTTAAGGGTGAAGGGTAGACGAGAGATTTATCGCTAAAGGATTACCTGCCAACGATGCAATCGTCAAGGTCCCGAGAGATTTGAAGAAAAAAAATAAACGACCGACTGTCTGGCACGAGACCTTTAGCAGAGCTTCGATATGGCTTCCGCGTGGTCTTACGGGGTGTCGTTCGTGAACTGTGCGAAAGGATTGCGAAAGGTATAATGGATGCCCTACTAGTGAGCTCACGGTGTCGTCGATAAAATTCTATAGTTGTTCAACGAGTGACACGTGCGTCACGAAAAAAAAATATATATATATATATATATATATATTAGGGTTGGCGAAAAAGTAATTGCGTTTTTTCCCCAACACATCGACATAAGTGACCGTGTATTAGGAATGCAATTACTTTTTGGCCAACTTAACGTAGACGTCCATATCGTTGTAACGAGGTCACTGTCAGCGGACCAAGGCGAGCTACCGGCGATTATTCACCACGGAAACGAGACTGCCATGGCCAAGCGAAGATCGATTTTTCCAGAAATAGTAAACAGGAAGAGATCGAATTACAAAAAAAAAAAATAACCATATCCCTCATGAAATTAGAAATCAACGGAAAAGAAACTCACGCTGTGGCTTAATTAATTTGATATAATCATCATTAATTAAAAGAGAAGCATCATCTCGCGAAGAATTTCAATCGAGGACATTGATCGGGACGAAATTGTTTTGAAAAATGTTCGAGCTAATGCAATGCAAAAAAAAAATGATTGATCATTGATGAAGAAAAAAAAATGGGCGAAAATCATTTTTCATCGATACGTTACGAATGTACGAACGGCGTTTGATCGAATTCCATCGTGACACGGGTGAGCAACTCCGTGAATATTAATCGGTGTATTCCAACGGGTCGTGCGAACGAGGAGCTTTAACACGGAGGATTAACGTTTCGTCAGGATCTAAATTAATAGAAGGAATACACCTTCGTACGGTTGCATCGTCGAACATACTCGCTCGCGCGAGCGATTGATGAAATATTATTATTATTATTATTTTTATATTTTCTTTTTTATTCGAGCGCCAAGAATTCACGTAGTCACATCGGATCGCGTATATATGTGTATACTTATTCGAGAGAGCCGGATTATCCTCGAGAGAGAGAGAGAGAGAACAAGCTTGTGTGGCTCGAAATCACCGTTATCGACCGACAAGAGTCAGTACTTAAGTAGTTACTAATGCGCGAGTCGAGGATAAGCGAGAAAAAGCAACGGCTGCTTATGTGTGTCTATGTGTCCGTGTGTGATACGACTCATCTCCGTTCTTTCGCTACATACATGCATCTCATTCGTACGAGATTAACTCCAGCCAGTCCCTCATCACTTGAACGATAACGTCACTTTCGATTCGTCGAGCAATATGATATATATATATGCATATATGTATATATTTATATTTCGAGACTTTGTCTTTAATTGGAATTTTCACGGCGAATTGAAATTGATACTCAATTTTTCATAATGATTAATTAAGTTAATCCACGTGGATAATCATTATTCCAATTTTATCGTGAATTATCCCGTATCGGGTTAAGAACGAATAATTTTTCAAAAAAACGTGAAATTCGAGCTCGAAATTTCAACGAACTTCGAGCGAGTTAGATTTTCTTCTCGAAATTCGAATTCGTTCGATCGTAAAAACCGATTATAACATATATTTATATTTCGAGACTTTGTCTTTAATTGGAATTTTCACGGAGAATCGAAATTGATACTCAATTTTTCATAATTATTAATTACCTTAATCCGCGTGGATAATCATTATTCCAATTTGATCGTGAATTATCCCGCATCGGGTTAAGAACGAATAATTTTTCAAAAAAACGTGAAATTCGAGTTCGAATTTTGAACGAACTTCGAGCGAGTTAGATTTTCTCCTCGAAATTCGAATTCGTTCGATCGTAAAAACCGATTATAACACAAATGCGCCGTGACACCTAGAACGTCTCGATAGTACGAGCGCGTGCGTGTGCTTGTGCTATGCGAGGTCTCGAGAATGCCACGTTTAGAAAATTAATGAAGTATGTCGAACTATTTGATAGTTCGACAGCGTTTGATCCCGCCGCTCCATCGTTCTTGTATATTTCACACGAATCATACTCGGATATATCAGAATTTATATATGTATATATATATATCGATTACCAATTAATTTTTAAATCGTCAAATTTATCCGAGTAATTGGTCTCCGTTCGAACCGCGACGTGCGAACAAGAACGAGAAAAGTTTTGGCGAACGCCAAAAAAATAAACGCGTCGTTAATAAACAATTGCGAAATCAACGATACGCGACGAAGGTATACATGCACAAAATCTGATATTCGATCAGCAAAAAATGATGATATTAACTTCTGGTTGATTAAAACCCAAAGTTTCCGGGACGAGAGAAAGAGTACAACAATCGTGCGAGTGAAATAATTCCGTAAATATATTTTCTCGTGAAATATCCCGGGGCATAACGTCTTCGTTATCGATATTTGCGTATAGCGTATGCTGATTTTTTGTTATCTCGTCGAGCGAGCGAGTTGCTGCGATTCTTCGTACGTTTTTCTTTCTTCGTGTTAAAGTCATAGTGTCAATCGCGACGTTGGAATTCTGTTGGTAAAGATACGACAGTCGGTTAAATATTTAATTGCGTGAAAAATGCGTTATCGATAAAAAAAAACGTGATAATTCGATGGAAATTTTCAATTATCGCGTTAATAAGCGTCGCTTGAATTATTATCGATAATTCTCGTTTAACGAAGGCATACTCGCTGCTAAGAACGAGGCTCGATAGAATAATTCATTATTTGCCAACGAGGCACGATAATAGTATTGTTATCACGCATACGCACGACGGTCTCGTTTGACGTAGAATTTACGAACTCGGTACGAGCGATTGAAAATCTTAACTTCTTCCGTATAACTTAAATATTTCTCGTTCCTGTATTCCGCCGGATTTTTTTTCACGAGTCTCGCGTATACCCGGCTACAATGTTTAAAATACCAACGAGGGGGCTCGACATCTCGAGAAATCAGATAGCGTCGATTATTACGAACGATAAAGTCTCGATAAACATTTCTTTTATTTATTTTTGTTTTTTTTTTCATCAACGATAAACTACAATTTTATCGTGATAAAAGTGCGAGAGGGGCGCGAGATCGACGATATAAAAATTCGTTGGTTGAATTTGCAATTTTTATTCGGTCGATTCAATCGTTGTCGATATATATATATATATATATATGAAATACTCGATTACCGGTTGGCAATACGCTCTTTCCGTCGATTTCCTTTTTTCGCTTCGTATGTTCTCGGATCTTCGGCATTCGCGCAATAGTCGTAATTTCGAGCCTGGCGCGCGCTCTTTAAGGGCCGAGTTATGCGGCAAACATTATGCGAAACGTCGATATACATAAAACGATATATTTTATACGATTTTATATTCTACGGATATACTCGCGGAATTATACGCATTTATATGTGAACAAGGAAATTCTTATTCGGCATCGGGACTCGTACTCTCTCGCTCTCGTCGATATAATCTTTTCGCAAGAGTCCTCCGCGATAACTGCGTTTCTTTCGATTTCTCTCCTTTATTTTTCTTCTCTCTCTCTCTCTCTCTCTCTTCATCTCATTCTTATCCACGATAAGAACTATATCCCCGATCATTGAAATTTTCATTAATTTTAGCTTTAATAGAATTAATAAAATTGTGTTGAATTAATAGGAACAACTGAAACGGAATGAACGTGAGAGGAGTTCGTAAATTGCGAAAAAAAAAAACAAAGTGGAAAGGGCGTTTCGTGCGTAACGGAGGGAAAGTGAATATGTACCGGGAATAATACAGGACGGTAGGAAAAGTAGGATGTGCGATACTTATATGGTTACGAAGGCTGGCTTATACGCACGTTGCCACGCTACGAGTCTCGTGTAATCTTCGATCGTAAATAGCGCCGTCCCCAGGGACAACGATTGTTCGATATCGTTTCACTCGTTATACCTACTCGAGTTTGCAAATTGGGAACGATTGAATTTTCTCCACGTTCCTGTTTCTCGAACGACGGTAAAATAATTTCAGAGATAAAAAAGAAATTTGAAAATTTTTTCGGATTCGATTCTCGAGGGAAATACGATTCAAATTCGAGTCCTTGAGGGGCAGCTATATATATATATATATATTAACTATTGTCTTACAATTTATTAATAAATATACGTATGCATGGATTTATTGCACGAGAGTCTAGAGAAGATTACACATTACTGTCTGGCTCGAGTTAAACTTAACCGTCTCTAAATTGGGCCATTGAGATATCCTCCGTGAGAAGCCTGAGAACGGAAAGAGCGCAGAGGAGGGAAAAGTACTCGCGTATCTCGTAATACAACACAAAAGATAATGACACACGATTGGATTACCCACCTCTCCTTCCTGGCAAAGGAGAGACAATCATGATTCTATATTCGTAACGAATGCGATCGGGTTATCATTATCGATGGGCGAAAAGAAGAAAATTTTTTTGAAAAAAAAGCGGAAGATAAAGAAAAATAAATCGAGGAGTCTCTCGGTCACGTACAGGAGTTGCGGAATCGGGACAAGGCCGTATATTATTGCGGGAATATAATTTATGAAACGGCACTCTCGGCGTGGCACATTGTATGCAATATTTGATCTTTTTTATTTCGCTCGCATCGATAAAATCGATCGAGGATCGATCTCATGCATCTGCAGTCTCGCGATCAGAAATCCCGCAAGCGTAATCGAGAATAGTACAGTAATTCAGGTATTCTTATGTGGAACGGACAATTCGAAAGCAGGTAATCTTATTTTCTACAGGTTGATTCAAGATGCCTACGACGATATATTGAAAATAATCAATTCATTAATTAACATCGGATTTTTCAAAAATCTACAAAATTAAAAACAAAAGAAAGAATTTACGACCAAAAAAAAAGATCGGTAACGATCCCTTTTTAACTCGTCGATTTATCCCGCTCGTAAAATATTGAATATTTGAAAGAAAAAAACAAACAAACGGAAAATTCTGCAGAATATTTACAGCTTAATCGCAAAGAGGAATATCCGAGGGGAAGCACGCGGTAATTACCGGTTTTCTCTGGTTATACACCCGATGGTACGATATACGATTGAACTATCGTGAGGAATACTCGAGAAGGCACCGTTACAGTTCTTCTTTTAAGTTTTATCGTGCATTTTCGTCGTGCCTACGGGCCCGATAGCTGGCTCCCTCTAGCGGCAGTAATATCGGTATACCAGTTGGTATGATACAACCTGGAAATTCTTCGAGCGACAGGAATGGCGATATTGAACGTAAGCGTAGTGCGAGAGAGACGAATAGGCAGAGTCAACCGACAATCGAAGTATAAACAAGCCCATGAGACTTTACACCTATATATCTATACGTGTAGTCTCGTTGCACGTCACACACACACACATCTATATTGTATATATATATATATATATATATATATATATATATATATATAGAGAGAGAGAGAGAGAGAGAGAGAGAGAGAGAGAGAGAGTCAGGTTGAACGAGCACATCCGTGGTAGGTAGTTCGTGCGCTCGTATAATTACTAATTAGGGTAATAATGGCATAACGCCGGCTTGAATACCGATCGGAATCGAAGTGTAGCGGACTACACGCATCGGCGAGCCGGCAACTCCATCGAACACCGGGGTAATGATGGTAGGGAGAGAAAAACAGAGACAGAATGAGAGAGAGAGAGAGAGAATTGTGAATACATAAAAGATATAGATTTTATAGCGAGCCGGTTCATGAATTCGTGTAATATCTCCCTCGTTGACACAACGATATCTTCATCCGTCGACGTTTCTATAACGATTTTACTACCGGTACAAATTGATCTTATTCCAGTTGTCATGATTTTTGTTTTCTTCTTTTTTTAGAGATTTTGCCTACGTTTGTTTCTCTACGTGTCCCTGTCTCTTTTATGCTTTCCGTTTAGAAGATACCGATTATGTCGGTGATTCCGGGAAATATAACAGTAAAATCTGCCGGTAAGCGTGTAGAAGGAATCGTAGCGATTTTTAATGATAAAAACGTTTTTTCCTTTTCGTATAGAGAATTATGAGAGAATCTTTTTCAATTTCCTCTTTCATTCGACGAGAAATCGTTAGATATAAAAAAAAAAAACGATTGGAAAAGTCATCCCCGTTCGATATTCGAATAAGAATCGGCTCTTAACGAGCGTTAATCGAGACTCGTGTTCGAGCCGCGTTATAGGAAATGCCAACTGCGATTATAATGTACGATCAACCCCTCCACCATCACTCGCGGATCATTTAATAATTCAGCGACGCGTCGCGCTATACCGTTATACCGAGTCGCATCGGGACAAGATCTTTCGCGACATTATGTCGAGCGAGGAAAATATCGCGCGCGCAGCATCGACAACGAAAAAATGACTCAACATTTATTTATATATTTAGTAATAATGATTTTTTTTTCTGCTATTAATACAGATTATATTATATAAATATTTTTAATGTATAGCGAGGCTCGTTACTCAACGAGGAGTGAGTAATATTTAACGAGTCAAAGATATGCTGACTGTTCTTTGACTCTTTCACACACACACACACACGATTCTCATCCGCGTGAGGGAAAAATAAAAAATAAAAAAATAAAACAACTCGTATAGAAGCGTAATATCTCGTAGGTGTAAATAGGATTTTGGTATACAGCCGGTATATTCGTATGTATGTGTGATGTGAGAAACGAGTATGATATTATATATACGTTTCGTGCCAAGATGGATGACTCCGCGTCATGATAAATGAATCGAACCTCGGACACAACGAACCCGAGGATCCTTACAATACGAATTCTCCACCGACGTTACGATATTATATCATTTTCACGCGGAACTATCCAAGTCTCTCCTTGGAAGTTACGGAGTCATCCCTTTACGAGTTATTGCGTAACGAAAATTTGATTCGTGTGTGAATATCACGAGAGGAAGAACGGAAACGTAACAACAACAACAACAACAACAAAATGAGAAATAAAAAATAAATTGTAAGAAAAAAAGGGAGGATACAAAATTGGCTCGATTCGATTTTTCGACACGCACGAGAACGCGATTTCATATGGGCCGTGTGGTTTCGTGCGTTGACGAACGACGATTGGAATTTACTCGGGTTTTCGATCGCTTCGAATAATCTCGTGGAATTTTTGCCGGTATAAGCGAGACGGGATCGGCCACGACGGGTTCAGAGTTATTTTTCAACGATCTTTCATGGTTTAACCGGACGAAACGTTCGCGCTCTATCTTTCCCTCTCCCCGTGGACTTTTAGACAACTTTGTCCTTCGATCTCTTTCGTTACAGAGCGCGAAATTACCGCCTGGAATTTTTCAAATCGTCGCCCGAGGATCGTCAACTCTCTCGATCAACGTAACACAATTCGGTGAAAATAAAATCGAAAAATATCTATCGACCTAAATAATTAATTTGAAAAAGCTACAAATTCTATGAATTCTTCTTAAAATTACAAAAGTCATTATAACGAGCTGGAGAAATGAAAATTAAAAAAAGGACATTAAGATCCCATTTTGAATTAACGATTAAAATTATTCATCCTTTTATGACCACTGTGTCTTATCGCGAATTATCGATTCTAATATCGCAATGCCGAGCACGTGCACCTCTGAATACTACCTGTGAAATACCTTTGAACGGTGGGTGGAGGAAGGAGGGAGTAATGGATGTATATACCTAACGAGTAACACGCTTTAAAATGGGTCGATTCGAGAGTGAATATATCGCTGTCGTCGTCGGCTTGTCCACAATCGTTGACTCCCGCGATACGATATACACGTACATACAGAGATATATATTCGAGATTGCACGTTGCACATTTCGCCGCTGTTTTGTCTATACGTATATACATATATATATATATATATATATATATATACTTTTCGTACATAATCCCAAGATCGCGATCCGTGAAATATAAATTAGAAACGTTTGTGACGGTGAGGGCTCGAGACCCGCAAGGATCTTGTAACGTACGTATTTGCCCGTTGAGTGTTTTCTCGGGTAAATTTATACGTGGGGTCGAGAGCAAAGCCGGAGCCCGACGCGGTCTTTCCGTAAGTAAAAACTGTCGATTGTATTACGGTGGCACGGTTGAGATAAATGAGGGGTTTTTAGACGAGGTGAAGGTTGGAGAATTGTAGGCAGGTATAGGTCAGTGCAAAAATTTATCCGGTATCCAGGTGGTCGTTTCTCCTTCTGTACCTTTCTACATTTTTTACTTTCCAATCGAAAACACACAAGAAAAAAAAATACAACTAAATACCCATACACAGTTAATTCGAAATGACAACTATCATTTAATTATCATATCCTAAAAAATGTCGTAAAATCGTGTAACACGAGGAAACAAAAAAAACGTATTTTTTGTACATTCCAGTGGATAAATTTTAAACTCTCGGGTTATTGGCGAAGATGCACGGTAGTCACCTGGCCGATAACCAAGTACGTCGTTAGGGGTCGCAAAATTTTCTATACAGCCCCCGGCGAGGCAATAACAAAATTCATAGGCAGGAAATTTTATTGTCCATTTATTCACCCCGTCTATATATACGTATAGAGAGATATTTAAAGCTTTTATCAAGTCTGCACGATCTTCGCGAGACTACCAGGCAGCAAAGAATACTCGAAAACGAGTACTTAAATACTTTCGAACTCGCGGCACGAGAGGTGCTTATATAGGATCCACGTTAGGTACGTGTACACCGCAGATCTATAATTCCTCTCGTTGTATGTAACGCTAAAATATACTCGCATGCTCAAGTATCCGAGGAGAACGTTATACATCCGATGCAACAAAGTTGCATGGGATACGGAGATTCTAACGTATGTGGCAAGCTTATGGTTCTTATGCACTACGCATATATACATATACATATATTTATATATATATATATATATATATATATATATATATATATATATATGTATGCGATCGTTAAAAGAGAGGAGAATCATCTTAAATGGCAATGGTAAAGCAATAATGATGCTCTCTCGCGCGAGTATCATCGACGTTTACAAGGTCCGATTATTATTGACCGCTCGTATCCCTTACGTATATATATGTGCGTACATTCGTTTATATGCCCTTCGGATGCGAATTGCGGAATTCGACGCTTCGCATGGAAATCTGTGAGTTCGAATTTTCTCGGTTTTATTTATTTATTTTTTTCGTTATTTTTGTTCTCATTTCGCAGCCTTCTAGGGATATTTCAACCAGTCTTCGCTATTTTTAGTTCACGTATGTGTATATAGATATATATATATATATATAGCGTATAGATATATTTTATTGCTTGTACGTATCGTTTCGATGGGCAAGATTATTACGCGCTCGATTGTACGAATTGCCTACCCGGGAAACGGTGCAATTTCAATGGCCATTCGGGCTCGTTCGTATTCTTTCATGCTTCCACGTTTCATTTTGTTTTTTTTTCTTCTTCTTCTTCTTCTTTCTTTCTTTTCGAGTCTTAACGCGCTCGCTCGCTGCGTTGGTATTTCTCTCTCCCTCGCTGGTACGGATTATGGGTGAGAAATGGGTTAGTCTCGCGAAGGACATCCGGCTAGTCTTTCTACCTCTCTTTGGTTTCGCGCCGCGATAGACACGAATGTGAGACAAGGAGATAACGGTTATCCGTCGGTACAAAGCCGGATGAACTTTTCTCTCACTCATCGTATCGAGCTTTCGGCAGTAAATTTTTGTCGTATTGCTAAATCGGCTCTATAGAATTCGCGAAACGTCAGATTTTTGCAAAATCTAAGGAAAAAAATAAGAAAGAAAAACAAATAGTCGAAAAAAAAAAGAAAAAAATTGTAACGTACCACGAGACAAAAAGTAAAAGGAACGGCGTCTGCGAAATATGCTTCCCTGGAAGAACCGGGGAAAAGAACTCGTGCGATAATAGCGAGACTACATTCTTGAATAGAAGTTAAACGTGCTTACTACCGCTTTCGCATAATCCCCCGTGACGAGAGGGAGTCGGACCTCACTCGCGCAACATTGCAATTGCGCAACTGCGACACACAGCCGCGACGGTGATACACCGCGCGACCGGCTTCACTCTTTTCTCCTTTTAGCAGGCTTAGTGCCGCTCTTGGCGAGAGATAATGACGTTTCTCCTACACCTATGCGCAAATTCCCCTTGCGCTCTTCCTCCCCGCGTCGCTCGTTCGCCCTCTTACAAGCTTAGACCATTTTCTCTCAACCTCCGTCCCTGATGCACTTTCCATGCACTCGCGGAATTTTTCTTCGTCAATTAGGGCTGGCAAAAATGTTAATCGCCTATTTTTTCTAACGAAACGCGAATTACGGCCGATGAAATTTCACGTTTTATTAAATTGTTTTATTTTTTTAATTGAAAAATGTTTATTTTTTTTATTAGATCGCGATTATTAACGAAAAAATGTATTAACGTATCTGCCCACTTACCGGTCCTAATCTCAAGTGCGACGAAAGCTTTTCAGCGAACGACCTTGCCTTATCTATGTTTGACTCGAGTCAATGGGGAAGATAGGCGGTTGAGATAAAACAAAACACTTTTTTCTTTCTTCATCCACCTCTATACACATTTAAAAATACATATTTATTTTTTATTATTGTCACCGTATTATTTTTTCGTAGAAATGGTAACGACGTCACGCGAAAAATTTGTATTTCCGGTCGGACAAAAGATATTTCGCCATTTCTTTATTCGAATCTACAGCCAGAATTTCGTTCGTTTCTTTTCTTCTCTCGCATGAAGCTATGGTAATCCGGGTACTACTGAGTTACTAGGGACAAGAGGTAGGGGAAAAAATGCATCGGTCGAGGGTCATGACCCACGTGGACGACCCGCTGAGACAGACGAGCCAGGTTGGTTCGAAGGTAATGGCGATTTAATAAGCGTTACTGCTCCGCTGCTGCTCTTGCTGCGCCTTCGAACCGGCTTGTTCTCGAGATATATGTGTATTTGTTTGTATGTGTGTGTCACTAATATGTATAGATGTATATACCGCATATCTCGAGTCGTGCGTTTCGTTCGTGTTGGCTATGGACTGCTGCTGTTTTCTGCTGCACGCCCATAATCGACTAACGCAGGTACGTGTACCTGCGTAGGTTTCTGAATTGCGAGGCGTGTCACGTGTCTATATATATATAGGTATGAACGTATATATAGAAATGTGTGTGAGAATCGACAAGAAGATCTCGAGAGACTCAATTTCGACGAATCGTCGATTCGAAATAGCGTTTCACGTAATAGCTGAATCACAAATTTCAATTGTATGATAATTCGCAATGAGAACGTCTCGTGTGGTTAACGATTGATTAAAAAAAAAATCTTTCTACCAGAAATGATAAAAAAGCATTCAATATCTTGATACTTCGATAAGAATAATCGAGTCAAAATAATGACAGTTTTATTAATTATTGCATCATCTTTTTGATGGTAAAAAAATGTTTTTTTTTTCATTTTCGAACGGTTCTTTTTACACGGATATTTTTTTCTGGCAATGGTTTCAAAGATATAGATATAGATATAGATATATATATATATGTATATATCTTTGTGGGATGTGAAGTCACTCACCCCAATCCTCTAATCAGCATCAATGGATCATAAATTATTTCCCACCAAGAGCCGACGCCACATTAAAAACACTTATATATGTGTGTGTATATATGTGGGTGTGTATGCGTGTGCGCGCCCGTGTATGTATAGTAAAACCGGCTTATCGAAGCAGATGCTGTGCTGACGCGAAGGCAAACAAGTGTCTCGATTATCACTGAGGATCGAGAGACTCATCTGCGAGTCTCTCGGAAATATTCTGAAATTCGAGTCTCCGGCAAGAGAATGAAAATTTCTTTCCACTTTCTTGTCTCTTTTTTTTTCAATGGAAATTCAACGCCTTCGTACAATGGAAATTCTTCTTTCTTTTTCCCCGAGACTCGTCTATTTTCACGATTGTTTGAACAAGTGCCGTCAGCCCCCTTGCCGAAGGAATAGAGAAGAAACAAAATCCTCTGTGGGAAAATAAATGTCCCTCTCTGCCTCCTTCTCTCGTCTCTCGGTAAAATTTTTTCCTCTTGTTTGTTTTTTCTATTCGTCCGAACTCTCGTGAGACCGAAATGAGAAAGAGAGAGAGAGAGAGAGTGAGAGACCGTCTCGTGTCCGATAATGCCCTGAGCGTGCGTACACGCGAGACTCGGTCGTACCGGTGAATTTTCTCGAGCGTGGCCGATCGTGCGCCTTTTTTTTTATCACGGGGGAAGGAAATAGTCGGCGATATATCTCAGGTCCTCGTTCATTTATTCTCAGACTGGTATTATTATGTTTATATTTGTTATCGAGTTTTTGAAGAACAACGTTCGAAAAATCTTTCTCGAATAACGAATCTCAGCTGGTCCCGGGACGAAGAAGCGAAAGAAATGAGCGCGTGGAGAGGAAATTGGAAAAAAATGGTATTGCGATTTTTCCACCCGAATAGGAAACACATAGGAGTTTGCCGAGCGTGCGAGAATTGTTTTTTAATAGAAAGTAACGCGAGGATTCAACGCATAGACGAGAGATCGAGAGAAACAATGAGAGGGTTCTGTGGGTTCTCGTCTCGAGGCCGGAAAATAACGACCACATAGGCGTTCTTTAAATATATATTTTTCTTTCTCTCTCTCTCTCTTTCTTTCTTTCTTTCTCTCTCTCTCTCTCTTTCCCTTCACCCACACTGGCAATTTCCGTCTTCGTCCCTCTCGCGCTCCTTTGGCACTCTTTAACCGGGGATGTGAGAAAATTCCACGACGAATTCGTTAACGGTTTCCTTGCCGAGAGACGCCGATGCTAGGCAGCGCTGAGTTAAAGAACAAGAAGAAGACACGAAAGAAACCCGCGGTGCGCGCGCGAAACGGTGTACGCGAGAATCGCAAAGACCGCGCCGCATACTTGCGCAAACCTCCAACTATATATATATATATATATGTATATATATATAGTTAGAGGTTACAGTATATATATATATATATATATACAGGCGTGTGTACCTATATGTGTGTGTACACAACGGGCCGCATCACTTTTATCGCGATTTCCGGGTTCTAACGAATCGCTGAATTCTATTTATTAACGAATAACTCCGAGCCACCGCGGCAAGTATTTTTTTTGTTCAATCCAATCGCGTGATGCACCGACGTTAATATTTAATTAGGCATCATTTTTTACCGATAAGAATTTCCGTATGAAATGTTTATGAAAGGAAATTCTTTGCGATGTGAAAAAAAAAACAACGCGGCCAAGAAAACAAACAAAAATGACTCGCGAAATATCGCGAATGGTTTTTACAATAAGATATTGAATTTTATCAGATTTAAGCTGGATCAATTTCGTAATATTGCTCGGTGTAACAATCAACCGGAAGTGAGCGATCGAATCGAGGTATAATTTCGATTTTAAATCGAGATTGAGTTAATTAATGAATAAAAAAAATGTAAAGAAAAATTGCTGACATTGTTCTCTCGCGTTTGCCACGAGTATCGGATCTCGGCGTCCGATTGTCACAGACGGACCGAGCCCCAACCGCGGGAACTCGTCTCGCTCTCTCTCTCTCTCTCTCTCTCTCTCTCTCTCTCTCTCTCTCTCTGAGTGTGGCGAACGAGAAACATCCGTCCAAGAAATGGCCCTTAACACACCTGTCCCTCCTACCTCCTCCTGTCCTGGGCACCCAGCGAGACTCTCTCTCTCTCTCTCTCTCTCTCTCTCTCTCTCTCTCTATATATATATATATATATATATATATAAGTGTGTGTGTAAAGGCAATTCACGGTTACCTTGGGAACCGAGCAGAGGGAGAATAATTCGTAGCAACGTAGACTTAGACATACCTGTAAGTCTGCAGGATTTCACCTGTTGCCGTGCCACGATGAATTCTTCAAATCCTTCCAAAATTTTTCTTCCAAGGTTCGACCGACAGACACATCAAGGAAAACTCACCGTCTCTAGCCAGTTCTACTATCGATATCGCACCTCGTATCCAAGTAACATCCGATAGAATGAAACAATATTTTTATGATCTTGTTTTCTTTTCTTTTTTTTCTTTTCTTTTTTCGCGCACTTTGCTGCTGGGAAAAGCGACTCTCGCGCGAACGGCAATTCAGTGCGTGCGTGCGCAACAAGATCGAGGGTAACACCGGCTTATGCCAACACAATTACATATGTACATAACAACGCAGAGATATTTTTTCATACATATGTATATCTCTTACGTATATATAAATATATATAAATATAAATTCACTTCACACACGTGCACCGCAAAATTCGTAGGCAAACCAAATGAGAAATTGCATTTTTCGTTTCTTTCGAATCTTTCCCGCGAAAATTTATAAACAATCGCGATAACGACGGGAAAATTGTCTCACCCACGCTCGACGATTGAAAAATGTCGCGAAACATCGTTCCTTCACTGTGTGATCTCACATTATTTGACCGTAATGAACGATTATCGATGGACGCGTTGCGTTGCGTTGTTTTCTTTTTTTTTTTTTGTTATACCTTTATTCACGTCCGTTAAGATATTCGACGATATCGTTATTATGCTCCTCGCGATCGCGTACATTCGTGTCTTCGTTTATAAAAGAAAAGTAAAGATTAAAGAACAGTTAATAAAACAAAAAAATAGATACGCGATCGAGCACGACCGCTTCTGGCAAGCGCCGATACACGACTGTCGACGAAGTTGTTCGACGCTCGGTGCCAAGCGTATATCGCGGTTTCTTTCGCGTCCCTCGCTCGTTTCCCGAAGTCTCACGAGAATTGCCGAGAGCTCTCTCTCCCTCTCGTGGCTCTATGGCACGAGAGTGCCCGAGCTCGACTACGAGAGAATCCCTCGTAGACTCTCGGGACTCAGTCGCGAGCTTAGCTCGCTCTCGTAGAGGAAGAGAGACTGTACCCCTGTACAGTTTGTGGCGATGCCGATGCTCCTCGCAGCCCGCCGTTGCACTCTCCTGTGCAGCCTCTTGCGCACACACTAATATATATATATATATATATATATATGCTTATGTATAGATATAGATATATATATATACTTATATGTGTGTATGCACGTATTCGTGTGGAATGCGCGCGGCGGAAACCGGGCGGGATCGGAATCGGGATCGGGCCTTTACTATATAACTATAGCAAGCACCCCATACGTATTTCTATCTAATATCTGTATATATATATAGCTCATTGCTTGTACAGGGTGAACCAAAATTAGCAATTCCCGTATTTTTTTGTTATTGTTTTTTTTATTAATTTAATAAAAAAAATTAGAATTCTCGTATTTTCGATAATTTGTATTTTTAATTTATTCAACGATATTTGGTATTTGCTTGATTTTCGTAATTTTGCTAATTTTGCGCGAAAATATTTCCCACGATACGAAATTGGTTGGATGTTTAGAGTATTTGCGCAAATGGTCGTCGATATTTTGAAAATGCTTTGAGAACGGAAACGTTCCTGTTCCTCGACACCCCCGCACTTCGTAATTACCGGTTTTTGGTACACTCTGTATACATATATAGATTTATTTATGTCCATGTGTATTATACATATATACATATATATATATATATATATTGATACATAAACGACGAGTCAGAGCTCTATACATGCTCACTCGACGGGGTTTGAAGGCAACTCAAGGCAAACGACCGCTCTGCCGGCTCGGTCGCTCCCTCGATTTTCTCGAGACTCCTCGCTCTCGCTCGTCCCTCTCGCTCTCTCGCACCGTGTCGCGTCCGGTTCTTCCTCGTCGTTCTCCGCGGATCGAGAGAAAGAGAGAATCCGCCGGCGAAGAAGGAGAGGAGGGGAGGCGGCGAGGCACACGAGCTTGCGCACTGTGGTAGGGACACAGTCGCGCCGAGCCGAGTGTACCTGAAGAAGTGGTGGTGGAGGAAGAGGACCGAGGACGAAGGAGGTGGACGATGATGAAGAGAAAGAGAAAGACGGTCCTCAAAGATTTTCTTTCTCTTTTTATTATCTGCCTATCGCGCGTCTAGCCTCTATTATCCGTCTTTGCCTTTCTCTGGGTATCCACGGCAGCCTACATCTTTCCTCCTCTTCCTCCAATTCTTCTTCTTCTTCTTCTTCTTCTTCTTCTTCTTCTTCTTCTTCTTGTTCGTCCTCTTCGCCATCTTTTTAGACCCGAAGAGCTGCACGTCTTTTGATTTTTAATACTCCTCTCGTCATTCACTCACACATTTTTAGCCAGTCAATCCTTTCTCTTCTTCTTATTCTGCTTCTTCGTCTTTTTTTTACTCTCCCTTTTAACTTTTTAATGGACGAGATGAGAAAAGAACAAAAAAAAAACAAGAGAGAATAATAATAATTGAAAATTATTTTCAAACCTATCGAAGTTGCATCGCCGAGATAAAATTAAATATTCAGGATCGAAGACCAGCTACCACGCGGCAAAGACGGAATAGCCAAATTGGAAATAAGACACGAACCCATTACGATCGGAATAAATTAGAGACACTTCGACGACGAGACGACGGAGATTAGAGACCGAGGTCTCCGTGGTACGAGTCTGCTATTTCGTTTTTGTATACCCCGAGACTAGATGTAACGCCGTGAACGCGAATCCGGGAGTGGGAGAACGATCAATGAACTTATGGCAGTCGCATGGCTAGGCTCTCTCATATATATTCATACCCTTTCGATACGTTATTATCGAGGAACGTCTTAAAGATTAATACACCGGATCGACTTTATGCAATATCATGCGAAACGTCTACGTAATGTGCGATCGCGTATGCGATCCATGGATCGCGCGTAAATGTCTTTCTCCGATCGAATATTTATCGAATTTAACGATCACAACCACCGCCATTTTTGTCCTATCGAACAAATCGAATAATCGTCGATTTCGCGATAACAAACTTTTCTAATATAAAGAAATTTAATTCAACGAATTTATAAAATTTATCAATATCGTGTAATTATAAAATAAAAAAAAAGAAAGAAACAAAAAACAAATTGTTGACTCATACGCGAATAAAGTTTAGCCGTTGTTGCGTATAGCACTATATCGTCCACTGACCAGCACACGGAGTGTTCTTGTGCCGGGTCGACCATCTGCCGTGCGGGCGAATATACGCCGAGGAGAGAAACCACCACCACTCGCTCGCACGTATATATACGCACACAATGGGAGACGCGCCTCTCCTCGAAGCTCTCTCGGCCCTCTTCTTCGCTCAGCCAAGGCCGTCGAGTTCGCCTTTCGTACCTGTATCGTTCCTTCTTCCTTCGCGGTTCCGCGAGGAACACTTTTGCCACACTCCGGTCTCTCTGTGCGCGAGGCACTTATACCCGAAGACTCCGGCTGTATACCTCTCTCGTTTCAATTATCGTTCCAATTAAAACGTTTTGCGTAAATTTTCATGAATTTAATTTAATTTCTTTTTTCTTCACCAATCACCAACGAATTTCGATCAATCTCGACACTCCGAGGGTCGAAAAGAAAATTGGCCTGTAAGCAACAATAATTGGTCATAGTATTGTCGATAATGCCAGCTCCGTTTCTATTAATTCCTGTAATTAACGTAGTTCTTTTAATCGCTTCGCGCAAAAAAAAGGGATAAAAAAGAAGGCTGTAGGTGAACCGTCGAGTCATCGATTAATGTTCGTACACAATATGACTATATGTATCGGCCACGTGTCCCAATTAGCGTACGAAGTCTATGTCGTTCGATCTATCGCGATATCTGGGCGTGTACTTCTCGTTAATTATGTCGATTTCGCAACCGACCGATTTTCTTTTCACTCTCACTCCGCGTGGCGAGGGCGACAATTACGGTGATTTGATACTCGTTCGGTTTAAACGAGATGAAGAAAGATATATATACATATATATATAGAGAGAGAGAGAGAGAGAGAATGAGAATTTTTAGATAAAAAAAGGAGCGCAATTTACAATTTGCATGATTCTGCGGTTTAATGTGGCCGAATCGAAGAAAGCTCCGGACTCTTTCTAGCAAAATGCGCGAGATTCAGCAACAGAGAGAGCGAGGAAGAGTTAGAGAGGGGGGGGGGGTGAGAGAGAGAAAGATTCTCGTAGGACACAGACTCCATATAGCGAGGGCTGAGGATCTTCGCGTATGAAGTGATTTACCGAGACGAGTAGCATGAATCGAGCTCACCGTCGAGCACGTCCAAATATAGTCAAGTTTCGCGGAACGTTCTCCATAGTGTATATATATGTATATATATATATATATATATATATACACACATGTACATACACACGCACATATATATATATATATATATATATATATATAAGTGTAACATACATATACAGGGATGCGTATGTGGCGAGAGGAGCGTGCGCGACACTCGTTTTTCGTTTATTTCAAACTTTTTAAGGAGCGCCGAGTGCTCGAAGCGTTTGCGAAAGAGATGGAAGTGCAGCTGGAAGTGAGGAGGAGAGAGAGAAAGAGAGAGAGAGAGAGAGAGAGACAGATGGACGGGAGTGGGAGGGAGGGTGGGGAGGGGTGAGGAGGAAAGATATGTAGAAAAAGAAATAAAAATGATTATACAAAAAAAAGGGTTAAGATCCCGAGCGACATGCAACGCACACTGTAAGGCGTAATTGACCGCGTAATAGAAGCGCAGTTATGCAGTAGGTACGCGCGGGGATGCAATGGCGCGCGCATAGTCGTTGCAAGATTCTCTCTTGCGTGTACCAAACCCGAGAGTGAGGTGATCTTTCTCTCTCTTTCTCTCTCCCTCTCCCTCCCTCTCTCTCTCTCTCTCTCTCTCTCTCTATGCCAACCGGTCGACCTTGAGAATCGTACACCGAGCGATTTCTCTCCCCCTTGGCTGGACTTCTCTCGGCCAGAGTAACGAGAGATGTCGAGTTTTCCCATTTACGGTCCTCGTGTGATGCATTGCCGCACTCCATAAGCACGTATCGCAATGTTATTTTTCATGAAATTGGAAATTATTATTTTTTGTCGTTCAACCCCCTCGCCCTATGACCACGAAATTCGTAACTTTCGATGAGACGTCACTTTTGTGAAAATTACTCGAGCCATACATTTTCTATTGTTCGATCATACATACATATATATTTGTATATATATATATACAAAAGTGCATAGTGCATTTAAAGTATGCGATCCGGTGTTTCGATCTTTTACCCCACCTTCTTTTGCTCTCGTTTTCTCATTTACTCCGTACCTTTTTTCTTTTATCCGTACATCCCCGACCCCTCCTTCGCGCCGCTTCAATCCTCTTTTCTATATACAACGAGTGCGAAACCCGAGAGACTCGAAGAACCGAGTCGAATCAAATGCACGAGCGTGCAGTTTTAAACTCGCGCTTATACATATTCACGGACACGATTCTAGTACGGATATATATATATATATATATATATATATTATTGTAGGGTAGGCCATTTCTCGTCGTTTTCCTTTTAACCTCCCTCTTATTCCGTACGTCCGTCCGTCCGGTGTGTGCATCGACTTCTCCCCATGCCCCTCTGTAGAATTCTACATACAAGTTTCACGCTTCCTATCTCTCTCCCTTTCTCTCTCTCTCTCTCTCGGTGTGCTATTCCTCTCAATGCACTCGAGTGCATCACTTGCACTTTGCTCGGGCTATATTATAACGTACGAGGATATTTTCACTAAAGGGCGAGAAACGGAACAATAAAAATGTATCTCGCATGCGCGCGGTTATAAATTAGAGGTGAGATAGAATTTACAGAGAAAGTCTACGGTTGCGATATATATGTATTTATATATTTATGTATTTTATGCATTCATGTTGCATGTCGTGCAGCTTGCGATGTTTCCTAAGCGCGCGAAATTGCGTCGAGCGAGTGAAACCATACGGTGGCGCCATCCGTCGGATTTTGTACGAACTACGCGCTCTAAATTTTTTTCGATATTTTCAGAATTATTTTCACCCTGTTCCATCGTTTGTTAATCGATCAAATCGATATTTTATTGTTAATGGATGCTTGGAGAGAGCTCGGCGAATAGAAAAAAGTATATATATATATATATATGTATACCTCGATAATAATAAAACGGAGAAAGGTAAAAGAGAGGGCGAAAAGATTGCAATCGATGCCTCGTTACCGGGCTCTCCTTTCCTCGAGGAATCGTGCCCGGTGTTAGTTTCGGGGCGAGAGAAAAGTCTTTTTGCCCGAGAGGAGAGATATCGCGAGAGAAAAAGATAGAGAGAGAGAGAGAGAGCGAGTGGGGGAGGGAGGGGGGTGGGCGCGATAGATCGATCATTTCGTTTATTCGAGAGCAGAACGAGATCTTTCTCTGGGAGTCGCGAGAGAGGAAAGACCGCCTCGTATAGCCGACTTGGACGGCGTGAGACTCGATCATCCGCGATAGGATAAAGCCAACTTGCGTTTTTTATCTCTAACGTTCTAAACAGATGAAAGTCTAACGATCTTCGATTTGCAGGGATCGGTACAGTCATTGGCCAGATCTCGTACTTTTATTCATCCCTCGTTTCTCAGTTCATCGAAGAGTTGTCTTATCTTATTCTAATCCGGTCAGAGGGGATGAATTTACCCCAAGGATATTTTTTTTCTTTTTTTTTCGTAAATCGTAGAATATTTTTCTTTCCGTTTCGGACAATATTTTTGCCAACTAGCAATCGCCTCATCGACTAGAAACGGTGAGTCCCTATTTTATTATCATTTTCTCGAAGCGCGACCAACGTAGAAATCTGCATAATTCGGGAGGATAAAGTTTCTTCGACTGTTCGCTACAATGTACACTTAGCATGTTACCAGCCTGTTTAGAATATCCCGAGAGACCCCGTGGTAGGTGTCACGAAGTCTCTCGGACCGTTTAAATCGCCAGAATTTCGTCGGTCTATCTCCGGTCTCGTTTCGACAGAACCGTTTTCTATTCTGAAATTGTAATTTCGATCCAATTTTGCGCGATCCTGCTCGAAGCTTCTTTCCTCATCGATCGTGATCCTTTTTGCATGAATTTCGATCATTGTGTTTTTTATTGTGTTTTGTCATTAGAATTTTTAAGCAGCCGGATGTTCGACCGGGGTGTCACAGACCCCAGTGTATCGTAACATTCGTCGGTCGCGTACGCAACCGACTCGATGTCTTTCACTCGGTATTTTCCCAAAGCGCTGACAGAGAGAATCGTCTATATACGAGGGTGAAATCGTGAAAGAAAGATCGTTCACCCGAGAGACAAAAATTTATTTATTCGTCGAGAAGAATGAAACGGTTTTTCGTGAAAAGTGAAATACCTTTCGAGAAAGAAGAAAAAAAAAGGTTCTTAGGGATTTTTTCAGGTAGTCGAAGATATCGCAGGGCCGGATGGGGAAGTCCCAGAAGACAAGGAAAATTCCCGCAAGAAAAACATCTTGCCCGTTGGGATAAAGGAACCGCAGGAAAATAAATTTCTCACCGTGAAAGTTTACAGATTGTAAACTATCGAAAATACGGATTAAATGTTGTAAGATTTTTTCAAGAATAAATTTTTCAACGAATAAATAGAATTATGCTCGATTTGATAAATCGCTTATGATAAGATAAGATAAGATAAGATAAGATCCATCGAATTACAAGTTTCTCCAGTATTAATCAATATTTATCCGATTGAATAATTATAAATCAATTATAGCGAACTAACAAACAAAAAATTAATTCGTGGACTAACGGACGCGCATCGGTTCTCGGCCGATTGAACGTTAATTCACGCAGACAAACGGTTTCATCTATCGACGAGATTGTGGAGAGAGAGAGAGAAAAGAGAAAGAGAGTTCAGTAAGTAATATAAGCAATTAGACGTCCGGTAGCAACTAGATGCGATAATCGTAGAGTAGCGGAGAGCTCGAGTCGCGCAGAAAGAGATAGAAACAGAGAGAGAGAGAGAGAGAGAGAGAATACACCGTACAGCGTCGCACACACAGCCTCGACGATAAATACTCGGAATGAATGTTCCCGTCTCTCTTTTCCCTCTCTCGACCAAGAGACTATAAGTGAACAGACACCGAACGTAATCGTTGGTTCATTCGTGTTAGCGCGAGGAGGACTGCCACTGCCGGTCATTCGTCTTGACCCACGAACGACTTGACAGCCACGAATTAATTCGAAGCGAACCAGATACGCTACGTAGACTAATGGCTTCCTCTCGCTTCTCCCTCTCTCTCTCTCTCTCTCTCATCCTCCACTCTCTCCCTCTTTCTCCACTCTTTTGGTTCCGAACCAATGGACCAGAGCACAAAAGCCACCGGCTGTAAATCTCGACACCCGAAATTTCACGTACGAACGAAAAGAAATGTTTGCGAAATTTGTTCGACACGCGAGCCTCTTTTTTTTCTTCTTTCTCTTCATTCTTCTCGTACGCCAGTCATGTTAATTGACCGACCATAAATGTCTCGCTCTCGATTTTATCACCATTAACTAGCCAGCTTAATGAGGTCGCGGGTGTACAGTCCCGATTAATATTTACTAATAATTTCGCCCGAAAGAGAGAATGATAAAGTGACAAAAATTACATTTTTCTTGATGTTTCGATTAATTCAATAATCTTAATAATATAATATTTTTCGTAGAATTGTTTTCTTTTCTCGAATAAAATGGAGCTACTCGAATGGACTGTATCGTCGGGAACGTTCCTAATATGGCACATCGGGCACCTGCCGATTATTGCGAAAACGAATTTCAATAACTTCATTCTAATCTCCAACGTACAATATTTGCTCGCTCAGCTCCATTGTCTTTCCACAATAGTAGCGCAATTTCTTGGTAATCTCTATTGTACAAAATATACACGTACGTATAGTAAAGAACAAAAAAATAATAGAAAAGACAAGATCGTCGATGTAGCAACTCTGATTTTTTTGTTCGTATTTTTTGCTATTTCATATACACATTTCATATAATGTACTTTTTTTTCTCATATGTATATATATATATATATATATATATATATATATATTCGTGGCTTAATGTCTTATACCTGAAGGATCAACTCACCACGCAAGGTGTGCGCTCGCTTGTGCGCGGGTGGCCCAGCGAATTTTTAACGGACACCCGTGGGGCTGTCTACGTGGGTGGACACGGCTCGTTCGTGCGAGTGCCTCGTGTATACGTGAGAATACGAAGGAGGGAAACGACCCACGAGCCAACGATACGAGCCGTGGCGTTTCGCGATGAAGGCAGCCTCGAAATATTATTTTCCATAGGGGTAGTTCGGTACGTTAGAGTTCGCAAAATAAATCTGCGAGGACCCTCTTAACGAATTCCATTAACGTCGAGTCTACGAATTCCGAAGAATTAATTTCTCGGATTCTCGTAACTTCTTATCGTATAAAAGAAAACAAAAAATTCACCTTTTTCGAAGCAATCTTCGTCCATGAGGTAACGTCGCAAGTTTTTTTTCTCTTTTTTTCTACGACTATCGTATAAATTTCATTTGTCGTAACGAGAAGCAAATCGGTTCGTTGCGTCACGCAAAACATCATTCGTATTTTTTACGAACTCGCGGTAGCTTCGATGAATCACGAGTCATTATTCAAATTTCACGAGATTGTTATTCAAATATCGGCCCCCCGAAGCAAAATGATTTTCTCGAGTGGACGATGAGGTATATACATTTTTATAACACCCAAAGTAAACTCGTGGATACGAGTCTCTCCGGGGAAGAAATAAGATCTCGAAGTTTGAGTGCTCGGGCGTTATTCGCTATTATTATTATGATTATTATTCGAAACCCCATTACAACGACTCGCCATTATTATGATGTCCGACTGTCCAACTGGTGGAGTATGCAGATACATTATAGCTCGGGAGAAGGAATTTCTCATAGACACGCGTGAGTGAGAGAGTGAGAGAGAAAGAGAGAGAGAGATGACGTTATAACCAACGTAGAAAATACACTGTCAGGACGTATGAAGGAATAATCGAGTTCTTAACGCGTTAGGCCCATACCGAGACGATCCGAGTCGCGGACTCGAGAGTGAGAGACTCCCTCGGTTCTCTGATGTCCAACTGTCACCCACGCACATCAGCTTTGTTACAAACGCGATGGATGAAAAGTTATCGCTGGCACGTGCGAATCGTACGTCTAACCAACGTATTCGTTCACGTACATAACAACTTGCACACGCTCGTTTATTCCGTATAAAAAATAAAGCAATTGGTTTTTTTCATCTCTCGTTCGCTTCGGAAAAAAGCTAGCCGATAGTTCTTTCCTTTCGCGTATATCGATGAAATAATAATAATCGAACAATATCGGCCCGAGGCAATATCAAATCGATAGATTGTTATTATAATTTATTATTGTTGTTATTCGGAACACGAGCGGTACACGGCTCGATGGAAAAGTTATTATAATTATTATAATCCTTCGTAGATTATAATAAATAGCCAATAATGATAATAAGCAACGTATGCGCTGAAAGGTTCATTGCGCACCAAAGGCAAACCACCATGAGACTTACGACGATTATTACCAACGATTATTACTTTGCCGCAAATAGCCTGCCTACACAACTCGATTAAATCACGCGAATATAATTCCATCTATCTATCTGTCTGTATGGAAGATGAGAGAGTGGCGGAAGGGATGTGGGGTGGGGTGGGTTAGAGGCTTGGGAAGGGAGGGGAAGTAGAGAGAAACGATTAAAAACTGCGGTTCATCCACAGTCGATTATCGATCAACATCGTCCTGGTCTCATCTTCCTCGGTTCTTCGCTTTTGACCTTAGTCATCCTCGTCACGCTCGTACGATTTTCATCGAGATCGAGCTTACACCCTGTCCTCGAACTCGCTTTATGACTCGTTCGTTCGACCTCGACCTTGAGGTCGTCCAGACTCTTCAGTGCCGTCTCCATTTCCCTCAGTACCGGTCTAGACAATTTCATTTTCATTTTTTTCCATTCATAGTTTTTCACGCCAAGCCACGAACAATCTTTTTAGTTGTCTTACATGGCGAAGAGCAAACCACCGCGGTGCTTTTTCCTCGCGCAAGCGTTTCGAATTCTCCGTAAAACTTGAAAAGTTTTGCTCGCTTCTTCGCGGCATCGCAATTGCTCCGAACTGACATTCCCGAGACGATTTTTCTCGTGCTCGATCTTGGCCAAGTTGGAAAAATCTTTCTCCTTGTAATGAGCAAGAGTGTTGATGGCAGCTACAACCCTGACGATTTAAATAATTTACCCTGCATCGATTTTTGTGCAGTAAAATATACGTTTTTTAACCGTACTTTCGCTTACTTGGCGCGATGTGAGTCGAGATCTTTATCACGTTCCTCCAACTTTTTTTTGTTACTGTCGTTCTCCATTCGTATCACTTCGTAATCCATGATCGTCATTCCGTCGCCCAGAGTCTCGGCCTGGCGCAATTTCGTTTTTAGATCCTCGTAACGATGACGTGAAAAAATGTACTTGAAACGATCGCGGTTCAGCAAATCGCGACGAAGAACCTGATCGTCGTAGCAATGTTTTTCTTTTTGTTTTTTTTCCTTCTTTATTTCTTCGCGAATCGTCAGATTTAATTAACGGTGAAAAGGAGGGATAGGCAAGATCGAGGAGGGAGAGAGGGGGATACAAATTCCAACCTGTCGACGAATCATCGCCTCGATCGCTCTCGCGCCGAACACGCGACCGGTCTTTTCAAACACCAATCCAACTCCAATTTCCCTCTCTCGATCGAGAAGTTTACCAAAACTCATGGAATCCTCGTAGTTTACGATCCTGCGGTGGTTCGCCAAATTGTCGAGTGCGATTTGTATTTCACCTTGACGTGCCTCGATCTCGTCGATCGTCGTCTTGTAAGAAATCAATCTTTTTACGTAACGACCGTTCATCTCGTTCCCGCTCAAGGTCCTGTCCTCCGGCGTCATCGTCTGCTGCTTCTGCGGTATCGATGACAAATTTACGGACGAGAACGACGAATGCCGACGAGAAAGAAAAACGCATGTGAACGAAAAAAAGTGCCTCGGTTGAATCGAGTGAAAAACCGACCTCCTGACCTTGGTCATCAAACTAGCGACCCAACCCTCAAGAAGATGATTCTTCCTCCGCAAAATTGGCTCTTCTTTTTTCAATTCGCGCAACTTTTCGATCAGAGTTCGACGATCGCGAAGGATCTGGTCAAAAAGGAATTACGAGTAATTAGAAGAAGGACCGGAACAAAATCAAAAGAAGACGAAAAAACGCCGGAAGTTCGAAACGAGTTTTATTGTATCGTCGTGACGATATTTCACGGAATTTTGGTTAACAACATCGGCAATAAAACCCGTAACCGATAGTCATGGGTATTTTCAAGGAATAACGCACGTTACGAGAAATAATAATTGAACAGGAACAACGACGTTAAATCGAACCTCCATGGGTATATCGTCAAGGTCATCGAGATTTTCATCATCGGGCTGTTCAGACTCGGTATCTTCGGGCACATCTTCATCCTCGAATTTTTCTTGTCCCGCCGAGCTGGATTCCGCACAATAAACCTCCTCGTCT
This sequence comes from Netelia virgata, assembly GCA_951802705.1. Taxonomy (NCBI): domain Eukaryota; kingdom Metazoa; phylum Arthropoda; class Insecta; order Hymenoptera; family Ichneumonidae; genus Netelia; species Netelia virgata. The sequence continues at coordinate 1,421,258 of OX637866.1, read as the reverse complement.
TCTTCCTTTTCGTCGTCGTCATCGACAAAAAATCGCCCACTGTCCGCTCGACTGTCCTTTTCGTATTTTTCTCTCGAATCTATTTTCTCGATCCTTTCCGACTCCTCGGATTCTTCAATCGAGTCTGGAAATTCTTCGTAAGATCTGAGACCTGAGGAATCCTCGGTTTTTATCACCTCCCCGATGACCTTGGGAGTTTCAACGACGAGTTCGTCGATCCCCAAGGTCAAAAAATCTCCATCCGACACATCGGCAGGCAAGGCATTCCGTCCATTTACTTCGGATTCCCTGGGGCTAAGCACTTTCCGATCAACCTCTTCAACATCGTCAACTTCTTCATCGACGTTTCGTACTTCCAGCGACACGACGGACTGTCTTCGCGCATCCTCCATGTATCCAACAAAGTCAGAAAACCGCAACGTTAGCGAAGAAAAGTTAAAAGGTTAAAGTGAGAAACGTCAACGAAACGAAAACACAAGAATGACGACCTTGAACCCGAAGTGTCGATACAGACATTGAATAACGGAAAACAAAAAGTGTCGCTTCTGTTATTATAAATAGCATCAAGAAACTGCTGATTGATCATGAAAAGAAAATCTCTTCGTCCTCGCATCGAATCAAAATCACGACCCCGAGACGACTCTGAAGAAAAACTACGAAATTTCGCGCGCATTCCCCTCAACGACAAGGATACTCGCGTCCTTTCCATCCGAGTGTGTCGAATCGAAAGGTCTTCCAGCAAGGTCCTAACGCGCAACAGGATGAGGTACGCGAAGGTGTATTCGCGTACCGGCCAAGTTGATCGCACGAGGTGGATAGAGGTGGATATACAATCCACCTCTCACGGCCTACGGGGGATTAGGTCGCAGGATGAAACGAAGAGTGGGGTTTATAACATACACGCTGAAGCGGCATGGTGCGACTGTACGATGAAGAGGAAGAAAGAAAGAAAGAAAGAAAGAAAGAAAGAAAGAAAGAACAAAAAAAAACGTAGAATAAGAAGAAAAACCAGGAGAGAAGAGGAAAGAAGCGGAGAGTTCTGGCCGTGGCGTGGGCCGCAACCGCTGCATTCCTGTAGGTTCAAGGATCCCTGCTGGTCGGATCGCCGCGGCAGCGGAGCGCGCGCGGACCATCGGCGGACCGGGCTTTTCCCTCTCTTTCTCTCTCTCTCTCTCTCTCCCTCTCTCTCGCACTCGCGATCTTCCTCGCACACGCGTCTTACTACTCCATATACCAAACGCATCCACACAATCGCGCAATTTCGCAATCTACCATGTCGCGGTCCACCGTTTTTTTCACCTCTGATTCCCGTATATGCAGAGGCAAACGGGAGAAAGCTTTCCGATGAACTCGGCGCGTGTACAATCTGACGTCCAGGCGTCGCGACAACTCGAGGACAGCTTCGAGTTAGCGCGCAACAGTGGAGAACGTTGTTTCCGAATTGGACTTAACCCGTCGACTTCCTTCCACCCACGCGTATCACGACTTCTTTTTCACATCCTCGCTTCGCCCAAGAGTCTTCTTTGTGCTTCCTTCACCATCCTGGTCGAGGATCTTCGTCTTCATCTTCCAGCGCACCCACGTGCGTTGGTCTCTCCTCGTGGATCTTCGTTTCTCCACCTCCATCCTCGCGTCCTCTTTTCCCCGTCATCGCGTTCGTCATGGTCCCCTCGTCAAGCTCGTTGTTTTCTTTCGATCGCGGTGTAGGTGGCGCTACGTGACGCGTCTCGAGTTAATCGATGACCTCTCGCCCATGAGGGTGGAGTCAAATTTACTTCCCACTACTTGGCGTCGCTCACGAGGCGTCGTACGTTTGGAAAACGAAGCAGGATGCCTCGGTCGCGTCACGATCTCGAGAAGATTGCATAAATCCGCCATATTCGTATTCCGTCAAGGACGCGGCGAACGAAAGAACCTCCCTGGGTAGGTCAACGGCCTGTTGGCCAAGAGCGATCGCGCGCTTGGACTCGCGCGTCTCCTCTTACTCTCCTTCTTCGGCATTTTCTCCGCTTCCCAGCGAGCGTATCAACCGCTCTTGCACTCAACAGCATACGCTCGGTTGAGTAGAGCCGTTGCTGCATCTCTCGCTCGCGGCCCAGTCGTCTCGAGTCCTCGTCCTCTCTCGTCAGCACCGAGTGGGACGTCAGTGTCATTAATCCCCCCGATACTACCAGTTATTTCATCTCTCTCTGCCTACTCCTCTCACTCCCTCTTTCTCCCACTTTTTCTTAGCTTGCACTCCTTCATCTTTCTCTGCCTCGCTCTCTGCCTCCATTCTCGTTAATTAAGGAGGTTGTCGAGCCGAGGGAATGATCGCAACGAATCAACGAAAAAACGAAAAAAAACGGCATAAATTTCTTCCATCCGATTGCCAAATTTGGGACTTAGCTTTTTGTTGCATTCCGCGTTTTACTGTCGGCGGTGACCTTGATGTTGGTTTTTTTGGTTTTTGTCAACCCAAGAATCGCGAGCGAGGGGACGATAAGGACAACCAAAGCACCGCGTTAATAATCGCCCTGTCGATCCTGAGGTAACGAGGCTCGTAACCTTGAGGACGTAAAAAGGTCAGAAAGGAGCGTGGAAAAGAAGACGAGAAGTTGAAGTCGATGGATGTTTCGTTGACGGGGTTGAAGAAGGTAGGTGCGTATAATAACGAGAAGACGAGGCTGAAGGTGAAGCTCGATAGACCCTGGAGAACGCCTGACCCTTGCCGTAGCGTCCCAACCGAGGCCTCGCAGGGTTACGTTCTATTTATATCTCTCGGTTAGCTATATTTAGCTCGATGGGTTGGGGCAGGGGGCCCTCCGGGAAAGCGCGAGGGTGGGAGCAGGAGATCGGTGGTAGTGGATGCAAAGGAGATAGCTTCGCGGGGCCTTCGAGGCGTGGAAGTGCCGATGTAAGAGAAGAAAGGGGGCGCCAGATTGGCCCACAAGGAGGGGCCCTCTGATCTCTTCGTGTTCGAACGTCCGCGTTTCACCGCCTTCGTTCGTTCCTTCCTCCCTTCCTCTCTCTCTCTCCTGCCCGTCGTTACACGCATACACGAGCGAACATTTCGACGATGCGAAGTGCAAACGCATTACATCACATACAAGCCGAGAGGAGAGAAGATACGACATGCCAAGAAATAAAATAAATAAGAAGCGAAGGAGGAAGGAGACGAAAAAGGGCTGGAAGAAAGTCGACGCTGTTCCTGTTGCCCGATGCTTACTACGAGGCAAAAACGTCTTGAGGTGAATACATTAACCCTCGCGACTTGGTTTTTTTTGCCACTTTTGGCTCCGTACGAATTCGCCATGTTTCTTTTTTTTTCTGTTTATCGACGTTTTATTGAACTTTATCATTCGTCCAACGTTCTTAATTCAACTTATCCACGAACCCAGCGTCCTTAACTCAGACGTTGTGTGTACGTTGACTCGTAGGAGGTTGTTACACGTTACAAGACGGAAATCGAGTCCGCGGCGAGAAGGGATCCACGTACGTGGATATTGCGATCTTACCATGAGACGGAAGAGAAGTCGTGGAGGCGAAAGTGAGCACGGTCTCTCTGAAATGGAAAAGGGATACGGGAGGCGGAAAAAGGACTACGAAGGGGGGACTAGAAGGAAGGAGTAGAAATAGAGAAACGAAGAACGGTAGGGACGTCCATATATCCCGGCTCTACACACCAGTCGCATACCAGACGTGGACACTTACAACCCGCGTAAAGGTCCCCTCTGGAGCAACGTGCCTCGGGCTTATATACCCCGAAGAGTATCCGCGAGAAGAGAAAGAGAGAAAGAGCGAGTAAGAGAAAGAGGGGAAAGCACGCTCAACAGCACCAAACGTCCAGCTCTCCGCGCTTCCAACACACACAAAACGAGCGAGCATTCTCTCTCCCGGCGACTCTTCCGCAGGGTTAAAACCTTCCTCGGACGCTTCGCCGACTCTCTTCTCCTCGTCTCTTTCTCCACGGCTATGTTCAACGCGCAGTATGTACTTTACCGTGTATATGGGATACCGGAGGAGGGTTCCAGGAGGACCTCTCCTTCGCCAACTAACCCCTGAGATCTGCCAGTTCCCCGAGTTCCCAGAGATAGAAAAATAAGAAAAATCTACGCGCAAACGACTGTGATAAAAGGAAAAACTGGAATTCTCGAAACGAGAAATGCAGTCCGTTTCTTTTTTCTGTATGGTTTTTTGTTTTTGTTTATTTGTTTTCTTCTTCCGCGACACGAAGCTACAAACGCGTACGTGATAATGGAAGTGAACTTTGTGAAAAATCGTACGAATTCCAATCCTGGAGCGAGTTTCCATTCTTTCGTCGTGTTAATTGGGGCGGAAGTCCAATATCGAACGAAGAATAGCGAACGCGATCGATCGATCGCCCATCTTAACATCGACGAGCAATGGATTCGTCACTTACCTAATTCGATCTTGTCGACCGTGCACCCTAGTCTCGTTCATCGAGTGCCTTCGTCTCTCGCGTTCTCGTCTCCTCATGCTTTTTCCCTCGCTGCCGTAAACCGGTCCACCTCTAGTAATATTCGCGAGATCGCTAGATCCGGCTCTCTCGCGAAAATTTACACCGTAGCAACGCGAATGTTCGCGAGGTATTTCGTGATTGGATTTTCCTGTCGAGCCGTGAAAATGTCTTCGGTGCTGTTCACGGGGCAGGCTGCAATAGAGATTCTGCGGTGTGTACGTCGTTCTCGCGAGATTCTTGTCGCTTCCGATCGAGGAAAAATCGTACGAGGCGTTATTGCCACGATTCTTCGAGCGAACGGTCGCCACGATCTCCTGATTGTTCCGCGAACCACCTCCCAGATGATCCCTGAGCCATTTTCCAAATCCCCCGACGCCGTTGCTGCTACCAGCGTTTCCATCCCCCGACGTCAAGGTCGTTGCGTGACCTTCGCCGCTCGATTTATTCCTGCAAGCAATAAAAATTGAGTCATGAGCCTTTTTCTTTTTGTCAATCTCGAAAGAGACTCAACTACATAATTATATACTCGGCCAGAGCTATATAAAGAACGTCACACGACGAAATATTCCGCGGTGAGAATGAATGACCGACAAGGCCGTGGGATGCCGCGAAACGTACGACGATGGGTTCTCTCTGTGCGAGGAATAAAAAGAAAATTGGTAAAAAATGAATCATTGCGTGACCGTGTTACCAACTGACGATCGGTTTGGGTACCAAATTTCGCGAACAAAGAGAGAAGCCGCGTTCTCTCCCTCTCTCTCTCTCTCTCTCTCTCTCTCTCGGTATTTTCGTCGACCGTTTTCTGTGGAACTCGGCCGCGTCCTCAGTTAAAGAGAGTCCCTCTCTCGTTCAGGGAGTGCCAACGTCGCGCGGAACATCACAAAGTGTCGCCGTTGTCGTGCGAGCAACGGTCGCACACGCAATGACCGGGTCTTCCCGAGAGACCGAACAAGTCCAGACGAGCCTCTCCCTCTCGCTCCTCTCATTCGCGAACCTCTGTAACGCTTTTGCCGCGACTGTCGGCTTCTCCTCTTCTGTCTCTCGCGGATAGTCCTCTCGTCCGCGTTGGCAGCGGAGCAGCTGGCGATGAGAAGAAGAGAAAGAGAGAACCGAAGGCTCGTATTGCGTGTAACGAGGTGAGGCTTGCCAGGAGCGAGCAAAACGGACGAAAAAACAAAAAAAAAACGTTCAGACGAACACGACGAGGAAGGAAAGAGGAAGAACGAGTCGAGGTCTCCTCCGGTTCTTCGCGAAGACGGAGGACGGCGGAAAAAGATCTAACGAATTATCAATTTTTTAGCTATTTTTCAAAGCAATAAAAAAAAAATTGCGGAAACGACTGAACAGGAAGTAAAGGATGAAAAGAGAGAGAGAGAGAGAGAGAAAGAGAAGATGCGTGGTCGTGGTAAACGAGGTCGACCGACTGTCTGTGAATCTTTCGGTGTGGGCCTTTTCTGTCCAGGCCCCAGTAGTGTGCGTGTGTGTGCGAGAGAAGGGGATCAGGCCCAATGGTTTTATAATAATAAGGGCCCAGTCCGGCGTCGAGGACGAGGGAAGGGCCGTCGCGTGGGCTGTTAGGACGCACGGATGACCTTCTCAAGGTCATCCATGCTTCTGGCCATCGTCAGTACGCGCCGCCACTGCTCGGCCTCAGCATCAAGTTCGTCGATCCGTGTGTGTTCGTACGTGTGTCTGTGATATCGGTTCTTCTTTCTTTGCATCTCGACACTAACGTCTCGATCGAACAATTCCTGTAAATCTTCCTTATCGACAGAGAGAAACTTATAGAATATTTCTCCGTTGATAAATAATCACACGCGTGAACAAATCTTCCGAAAAATCATATTTACCGAAATATTGAAATATGAATTTTTGTCAAATTTGTGAATTTGTGATTTTTTCATAAATTTTTAATTTGAAAAAGAAACTGGAAATCTTTGCCGTCAGTATCGTTCGAGAAACTCTGGGGGTTCGTACGTACACGCGAAACGAACGAAGAGACAACAAGGAAGTAGAATTCTTGAACGTTGCCACGACGAGTTTGGTCCATCGCGGTAGATTCCGGGTGTGTATTATTCGTGCGCGTTACGCCACTGTATAAAATTCCGGTTCTGCAAGCCCGGTTCGCTCGACTCTCTCTCACTCTCTCGCTCTCTCTCTGGCTTCTTCTTCTTCTTCTTCTTCTTCCTCTTCCTCCTCTGCTTTTCTCTACCGTTCGTGTTATCTCTTCCAGAAGAACCCTTTTTTCTTTCCTCTTCTTTCTCGTCGTCTCTCTCGTTTTTTGCAATCACGCTCAAGACTCGCCCGGCCCAAACTTACGGCAGGCTGCGAGTCTCCACTTTTGCCGCGACGTTTCGCCGCCCGTCGCGTTCTTCGAAATAAATCTTAATCAGTTCTATTTTCTTATTTTTTCAACAAAAAAACAAAACAAAAACAATAGTAATACTAACAATAGAGCTGAAATAAATAAACAAATGAGAATGAAGTTAAAATATAAAAATTTTTGTGAACCGGATAATTAAATTTCCGTTCGTAAATCACGCCGGGGCCTCTTTTCTCCGGCTCTCTTCTATGTTTGCGCCCTCGTGTATTATTATTCATTCGACTCGCTAAAGCTTTAATTGCATTTCGGCTGATCCATGTGTGTGTGTGTGTGCGTATGTCCCTGTGTACGAGGATTGGAAATACGAGGAGTTGCCACGTTACGCTCTCGCGTTTTATCCTCACTCGTTATATTTCGCCACAGAGTCACGCGTTGGTCCTCACCGTGTAGTCCACCCTCTTTCGCCTCTCTCGTCGCGGCTCTTTCTCCTCCGAGACCCCTAGGAGTTAACACACAAACCCCTGGCCCCGAGATGAGAGCTCGCGCGTTGCGGCAAAGCAATGCATTTGTATGCGTTACCCGACCCGCTCTCGGCTTACAGTTTTTATCTTATTTCTTTTACCATTTCTTTACCCTTTATTTTCTCCTTCTTTTTTTGTTTTTTTTTCTTTTTCTTTTTTGAATATATTTTTGTTTGTTATTTTTTTCATTCTAGACGCGAAACGTTTCGTTCCGGGCACGCTCGCACGTCGTTCTCTCGAGTTCCAGTTTATTTTTGCAAGGTGTTATGTGGTCCGCGAGACCGACCGCGGTGACCCCACGAAGCTTTATGATATTAAAAAAAGTATAATAATAATAATAAAATGCATTCGAGGACTTTCGCTCGGCCGCACGTAGCTTAAGTCCGACCGGATCCTCCGACGTCCGGAAATTTGTCATACGCGAATTTAATATTCGCTCTCCGTTCCTGTCCCTTTCGTTGCACTTTCGCATTTATAATTTTGCATTATAATTCCTTTTTTTCTTTCTTTCTCTCTCTCTCTCTCTCTCTCGAAATATTACAACAATGATTTACGAGCGACGGAATTTTTTCGTTGGTGGTTAAACGAATTCAAATTTTACGCAGAGTTTCGTAGTTCTGGGGAAATTAACATTTTTTTTAAGAAAAAAGTTAACGGTATTTACCTATTGGCTATTTGCCGAGACTTTGACCCTTTTTACCTTTTTCGGTCTTTCGCATTTATTCGCTTCCCATCTCTCGAGGAGAGCACTCGCGTATCCGCGATCCCTTCGGCAAAGGATCTCTTCGAGTCCGTCGGGAACCGCGAAACTTTTTATTTTTTTATTTTTTTTTTTTGGCGAAGGTCGGCTTCGCGTCAAGACAATCAATACTTTGAAAAAAATCTGAGGAACAAAGAAAAGAAAGTGCAAAAAATTTCTCCGATACTTCGTCCTTCGAGATTCTCCCTTTCCACGACGGCAACAGCCTTGAGACGAAGTTTGAGGATCTCGCGTCACCGTACGATCTCACGAACGATCTCATTCTCGTCTTCTCCTTTCGTCTGTCCCTGCGTTTATCAATTCACGATCGGTTGGGCTCAAGCCATCCGTGTAACTCGACGAAATCGACGTACCATATAGTAGCGAATAAAATATAAACGCCCGACGTATCCTCGCGCGTTCACGAATTCCCGCCGATATCTCGAACGATCTTTCGTTAAAATCGTCTCAACACGGCGTCCGGAATATCCTTTTGACGAACCGGATTCCACGATTATTCGTCCTTTCGGACTATGCGCGACCGACCTCTCGACTGTGAGAATAGAATATTTAACGATTTAACGAACTATCGGCAACTGTATTCGTCTTCGATCGAATACGCGTATAATAGCGTTTGATCGAGGAGATCGATATATACGTAGACATATTTATTTATATATAAATATATATCTATAGATCGATAAGAACGAGATAAGATCTCGAAAGATTTCGATGATGACCCGTCGTCGGAACCGCGCCGACTAATTCTGACGCGCCATTGTTCTCTCGCGGTTACGGAACAAAGGGACTCGTGCTGGTGCGTCCCGCCATCTTTACTAGAGTCTCCTGTTTACTTTTTTCTTTTTTCTTTTTCTTTCTTTTCGTTCCTTTCATTCTCGTGCACGCCGTCGACTCTTTATTGCCGCGTGGGAGAGAAACGAAAGCGAATGAGATCGCGCTCGTTTTCGTCGTGTCATTTGAACGATGTGACTTTTAAAAATTATTACACATTTTTTATAGGGCTTTGTACGAGCTATTGGATTTTAAAAAAATCGAGAGCGAAAGAGTGAAAGCCTTTTTTTCACTTTCCTCCCTGTGCCCTTCTTTTTTTGTGCCTCTTCCATTTCTTCGAGTCCTGGTCAATATTGGTCGACGTAAAATTCTCGCGAGTCAAAAGGTCCTCGTTCGCTCACTCACTCTCTCTCTCTCTCTCTCTCTGCCATTTCTCTGTAGTTAGCCGAATATCTCCGGGAGAGACTAAAAGTTCGTCGAAAAATCTCTCGAGAGGCCTTTGGTACATACGCGGGATGTCTCATTCCCTTTTGCGGACCTTAGGGTTGGACAAACAGCGCGGCATTGTGCGTGGTCCGACAGAGAGAGAGAGAGAGAGAGAGAGAGAGAGAGAACGAAAAAACGAACACCGAGACACCATAATGTCCGGCATTATCGTTTTCTCCTTCTCTCGTGACTGTATTGGCTAAATTCATCCCGTGGTCGAGCGGCACCGTCTTTCATTCTCGCAGAAAACATCTTTTGCCCTCGTGCCCTCGACTATGCCGACGCCCGCGGCGATCTTTTCTCTCGTAACGAATCGTTTTTCATCTCGAATTACTTTACGACATAAAAATCACGAGCGCTAAACGAGCGATATAAAAAGTAGAAATAAGAATTTTCATCAAATTTGTATCAATTACGGGTAATTCGATTAACGAAGCCCATTTTCTTATAAATTTTCTTTTTAATCGCGTCACTGACAAGAATTTAGATTCGTTCAAATCTACTTTGCCGATCCGTGTGATTTTCTTCACCTAACGAAGACAAACTTTCGAGATCTTATCGGCGGTTGACGACGTTGCGTTAGTCACTAGGGAGATAAAGAGACGAGATGAGGAATGACAAAAGAGAAGATCTTGAAGGGTCGAGAGCATCTCGAGAATAAGAGCGGCTATAGCGATGGCTAGGCGTGAAAGCGACAGGAGGCGAGCGCTGATGCGAGAAAATGGTGCTCGTCCGAGGGTGACGAAAGATGAGAATGAAATCCTTTCGGTCGAAGGACGAGTATCTATATATATATATATACATAGAAGAAGAAGAAAGTTTTCTCTCTCCATCTATCGTCATGGAGTTGTGCAGTTGGAGCAAGACCTATCGATTGTCCTCCGCACGTTTCATTCAAAGTGTCGATCATCGAAATTCTCTCATACCGCGAATATCTATCTATATATATATTTATATGTTTTTTGTTGGTTTCGAACACGGCGATTTATTGTTATTATAAAACTGAAATACTTCGAGCCTTGGGAACTTGGACTCGACCGAGCTGAGGTCTACCTGAAGGGTTTCCGAAGATCAATGACGCGAATAAAACGCGTTCGCGAGGCCCCGTTACATGAAATATACATCGTTCTCGAAGAATATCACCAACTTTACAGAGTTTATTAGTCCGAGTCTGTCGGCTGACGATAAAATATCGAAAGATGGAAGAAAATAAAACAAATAGGGCGAGAAGCGGTTTATTTTACGGCAATTTTGTCGTTTTTTTTCATGGGAGGAATACTTAGCCATCAATAATCGCGATAAGGGTGATTAGGCATGGTACCGTTAATCGAGCGATCGTCGTCGCTAATTCCGAGAATAGATCTAAAAAAAAAGGAAATTCAGCACTTCGACGATACATCGGGGCAAAGTGAAAATAGACGAAATAATTTTTTCTTAACGTCGAGTGTATAAAGAGAACGCGGGTCATAGTGAAATCGCTAAACTATAAACGAGAGTGTGTATTCCCGTCCGAAGTTACGACGAAGTTGTCCACTTGGAGAAAATATGGTCTGGCAGTTTTATCGAGAAAGACAAAAGAGAAAGAGCGAAAGAGTGACCTCGCTATCGAGACCTTCTCGTTTCCTTTGAATCGTGGCAAGGGTCACGAGGTGAGTTCGAGAGAGTCGATTGACAGCCCTCTTCTTAAAGAGTCCAAACAAGCTATATACGTACACACACACACACCCACCCACATATTACACACGTATATATATATATATATATGGTACATGGTACATAGTATACAAGAGACCATGTATCGTGCACTGTGGTAAATCGCCGGGTTGAAAATTGTCAGCCAGTTACAGTGGTCCGAGGTCGAGGGAGTTACGGCGAAGTCGTTCGGTTAAAGGACTTGGTTGGACGTTGCGCGTTTTATCGGGGCCGCGAAGTATCGCGAAAAATCTATAGATATAGCCTCAGGTAAATAGAGTCGAGTATGTAGGTGTAGTCGATACGAAGATACGATTCGAGGCTCGACTTCAAATTCACTTCCATTTGCTCGATCGTTATAAAAATCAAACGATAAATTTTCATATTTTTATCGATCGTAATCGAAATCGTTTCGAATAACGAATCGCTTTTTTAAAATTTTGTCAATTTTCGATAATACAATGTATGGGCTGCTTATTTACCTCTCTCTCTCTCTCTCTTTCTTTCTCGAAGCGTATATCGATAGTTTTCTATACTTTTTGTCCTCTGCTCGAATCGTGGCAAGGGTCACGGGGTGAGGTTTTGTTTAACGGTATTCCTCGTCCAGCCATCGTACACACACACACATATATATATATATATATGCACGTCAGACTGTCGATGCTAATACCCTGAGATACAAGATCGTAACTGCGACGGGCCGGGACACCATAGATCGAAGCTTCTCTCTCTCTCTCTCTCTCTCTCTCTCTCTCTCTCTCCCTCTCGTTACGTCACACGATCTCACGCTAATGATACCAACAAGCCACCACCGGATATCTCCGATCGATAGATCGTTTGGGTGGAATGTAAACGACGAGGAAAATAAGAGGAGGACAGGCGAGAAAGAGTGGAAGGAGGAAGGAACAGGGGAATCCAGAAAGGGGAGTGGATGATGAGGAGAGATAAAAAGAGAGAAAATAAAAAGTAAAAGAAAGAAACACGCTCGAGGAGGACGAGAAGAGGACACGCTACACGGGGGGAGAGGTCCATGTGGGAAAATGGAGGGCGACCTCGTAAAGCAAGATCTCGGATGAGGTAAAGTGTCCTCGAGGATGTGGAACGTTGAGATTCGACTCGCTGATATAACAACATTGAAGGATCGATAAAAACCCGATTAAACGGTCGATAAGTAGGCGTGTGTAGTCGTCGTAGGAGGATCTCGTTATCGTAAATAATCCGGATAATCCAGAATCAGTACGTAAAATTTATACGCAAAAATATATTAATCTTAATTATTTCGGAAAGATTTCAAATATTTTTTCTGTTTTTTTCTCTCTCTCCCTCTCACAAAAATAAAAATATGAACATCGTATCGCAGGTATACAGCGAATAATCCAGGGATCTGGGGAAATCCATGTGGTCATAGACAACTGTATATCTTCACTGGGTACGAGCCAGTGTACGATACGGTACCGAGGGAACCACAAGTGTGATCGTACCTCGTGTATACGTAGTCGAGACACCCGGTGGGTAAGCTCGAGCTCGTTCATGCACACTGTATACAATTTGAACGTTTAAGAACCCGCAACACGCGATAAGAGGGCCCCAACACTCCTCCGAGCCACTCTATGCTCTTTTCTTCGGTACGCTGTATACAACACGGTATAATATGTATTATGTAGTATGCAGCGAAGACTAGAGTGGAACCTGAGTAAAACAGAACCCTTCTCTCCTCCTCCTCCTCCTCCTCCTTCTACCTCTCTTTTCTTCTCTATTTCTCCTTCGCTCCGTGTCTCGTACGCCCAGCAACACTTCCACATAGTTCCCCTCAGGAGCACTTCCAAGTGTACCTACTTACCGCACGTGGTATACAAATGTATATACGTATGTATGGTAAACCTTGGCAACCCTCCGTACGACGGGTACGCGTGGGTACTTAAAGTCTTTTCTTTAAATACCTTTCATTCGCTCTACCGTGGCATAATACAATATATGTAACGTTACGTTTACCGAGCGTGCGAGCTACGGGGAGTCTGCATAGGCAAATATGTGTATATATATATATAGGCATAGATACGTCTGCCTGTTTCTACGAGGATGCGGCGCGCACACGACTTCCTGAAAATTCCTCGGCAATTTAATTTTTTAACGCGAATACGGCACAAAGAAAAAAAAGCTAGAATAATTAATTAATAAAAAATTAATTAAAGTTAATTGGAAAAAAATAAATATTAATTGTGATATTGTAATTAGGAAAATTAGGAGCGATAAGATCGATTGGAAAGAGGGCGATATTGTGATAAGAAGGGTATCGAGAAAAAGAGAATTATGTCGAAAGGAAATCATAGAAATGAGAAAGGTCAGTGAGTGCGTGAACCGCCACGTATGTAACGAAAAAAAAATTAAAAAAAAAAAGGAATGGCGAAGAAAAGGTATGCCTTCGGGCTTCATCTTCGAGTCTGGCTAAAAGGAGTTCGCGTCTTACACGGAGCGGAAATGAAAGGGTCGATCCTAGATTACGGGGCATTCTCGTTCGTGTTTAGCTGGAATTACGTCGTGCAGCCACGGCCTCGACCGGTGGGGGTCGAGCCGGAAACTCGACCGACGAATTGCACACCGTCAAGCCTAACTAATGATAGCTGCACACAAGTCTTAAACTCTTGTGTATATTGCCGCATTATAGATATACACTTCTATGTATATATATATATATATATGAACGTTCCAGACGAGCGAGATAGTAGATAACTCCCTTGGCCGAGTGATCTCGAGTATCTCGAGCAATCTCTCTCTCTCTCTCTCTCTCTCCCACGCCTTTTCTCAACGTTGTGTTTCTATACGAGAAGTATATTCTATTCTCTCCCCTTTCTTATTTTTATTTCTCCCTTAACTCGACTGCAAAATGATTTCCGGTTTTCTCGTAAATAGTAATACGACCTCGCGTCGTGCGCGATCCTTAAGAGCCTCTCTCGTTGGTAAAAGCCTCGTACGATGACCAACGCGCAAATATTACGAGTAGGTGGTATACACTTTAGGTGTTCTTATTAACTCGGCTCAACGTTATACAGTGTATATGTAAGAAGGGGGTAATGGCGTTTACGTTATAACTAATAACACGGCTTAAAGTTACGTGGAACTCGTATAAATACGAACGTCGGTAAATTTAATACGTTGCTTTTTCTTTTGTTTTGCTTCTCGAAACATTTATTGCCAGTTCTTCGAATTTTCTGCTACGTATTAACAAACATTAACATCAGTTCGAACATCTTATCTAATCGAATTATCCTCGATTTACGTATAAATTTGCGAACTCTTGACCCAATTCGTCCAATATTTAAATGTCTTCTTTTTTTCTTTTTTTTTCTTTCTATTTTTAAATTTCCTCTCGTATCAGATTTCGACACTGAACGGACAGTTTGTACCTCGTTCAAACGTATCCCCCCGATTCACGGTAATTTCTCATCGCGCATACCGAACAAAGTAACGCATGTGGCATCTAATTACGCTCGTAACGGAGAGGATAGAGAGAGGAGATGATTCACGAAGATAGGTAAACTCGAGAAGAGACCGTAATGAAGTACCTAATATGGGAAGATGCCTGGCGGGGGGTGAATGAGGAATAGGAAAGAGAGAAGGGGATGGTAGGGTAGAAACGATACTAAACTCACTCGCGTATTGGTAAATAAAGCATCGAAAAAATACAGAACGATTCGTATACCGACGAAACTTACACTACGAAGGATCCAACTGCGCTATAGTAATACTTATAAAGCATTATACGTTTGTACATACCGCTAAACGCTAAATCTCATCGCAGTATGCACAATCTACACACTAAGAAAATATCCATACACACGTATATTAACAAATATACGTGTCTCTTCGCGAGATCGCGACTTGGCACAAAAATACAAACTTCGTTTAAGCGTAATAAGGCAACGCGAATCCGAAGTAAACGTTTACCTGTGTTTACATAGATACGGTTATTATGGTTACTATATAGTAACGTAGACGTCCTATATTATACTTACATAGGTATATATATTCGTGTGTCGGTATTTCGTTGGAACATTGAATCGGAAAAATGTAGACCGCTGCTTTTACGATCGTACCGTGTAGGTACTGTATATATATCGTACATCTACCTTACATCTATAATATATGTTAAATCTGAGAATTTCAAAGTATAGACAAACTACGTGTTCTGCTGTTATATACCTATATATGCACATTTTACTTAACGTATAGGTACATATATATATATATATATATATATGTATGCACGTAAAAGTATAGACGATTCGCTCGAGTTCAGGCGAGTTCTCTCGTGAGCTCACGACAAGCCCGCTTCGTAATCGAGCATAGCCGTCTGTGTGCTCCATTTCCCGCGCGAGTTCGCGATTATACGGCGATATATCTATATCGGTAGGTATAAGAGTCGCGCGGAGAGTTCGCTCAAGAACGCTTCCACGATCCTCGAGACGTACGGCGCGCGTTGCGGGGGCGATGGCAGGATACTAAAGAGGAGTGGGTGGGGAGGCAGGAGGGAGAGAATCCCTTTACACGGTACAACGAAAGCCGAAGTTGTAGCTATACGTATATAAAAACATGTACTACGTTACTTTATGTACGAGATTGTCCTGATGCGAGAGTAACGGGAGGCGGCTGTAGCAAGAAAGAGAGAGAGAGAGAGAAAGATTCTCCTTTGCTCTCCGCGAACACCGCGAAGTGCGCGCGGGGAAGTTCACGAGGTCGGGTCAATGCGGCGCCGCTCTTGGAAACCTCACCGAGAGACACATGCACGCTGTATGCGCATTCAAGGAGATACCTAATGCATTTCACCGTCTTTCTCTCGGCATCCTCTCTCTTTCCCCCCAAGCTTGCCCCACCGACATCGAGCGTCGAACTTGAATGAATACGCGATCTTTCTTCGCCCGTTCGACCGATATTTTTTCTTATCGTCGATAAATAAATTTAAAAGAAAATATTTCTCTTTCGTTTGGAAATGCTTCGTTTCGTATACGTTTGTTGCGTGTACGAGAAGAGCCGACCGAGGCGGAGAACATTTTGCAATGAAAGTGGGAGAGACGAGAACAAAAGAGAAAAGAGATCGAGGACTTTACGAAGATTGGCGCAACGCCCGGATTTAACTTCTGACGAGATTAGTATATAATATATATAACGTCGTATGGTAAACGATAATACGCCTGCGCTGATACGGGCGCGGGTATCTCATTTCGGTACTCCGGTGAGATCTTACGGCCTGGTATATATATATATATATATATATATATATATTGTATAAATATATATATATATAGACGGTTTGGACCACTAATATAATTTTTCCATCGCGAACTCGCGGTACAGGCGCGACTCTTGGCACGTACATCTTATACAGAGCTTACGCTCTGGTATTACGTGAATACCGGCAGAACAATTCAATTACCAGAACCGTACTCGAGCCTCTATTGCGATATAAATACAGTGATGGACGGGGAAATTGTCGAGCGTTAAATCGTTAATATCACGTTTCAAATGTATTAGATAGCGTTCGCTATCGGACGCACCAAAAGAAGAAGAAAAACGTACGGAAGAAATTTAAAGAAAATCCCTCGGTCTTACGTCCAAATATTTTACATTCGTCGAATGATTTTCAAAATTTGCCCACTTTCTTCGTAAATTCGGGCGCGATATTCCCGTATGAGCGTAATATCGCTTCGTAAAAGTATTATCCCCACGGCAGTTGGATATTATAGCGACTCGGCGTACTCGGATACGTCAAAGATTTATAGCTTCCACTTGTATTTTCCGTGTATAATCCACCCGGGCGACTTCGTTCACCATCTTCTTTCGCTTATTGCTATCTTTTATGTATATATACAGATATACATTAAGGCACGCGAGGGCCAAGAGACGCTCGTCGCGGGCGTCAAGACATTCCCCGATGCATTTTCAATGCATCCAGTGTCGTGAACGGATACAGATGCATGACTGTGTGTGTGAGAGAGAGAATTGGCGAGAATGGTAGGATGGGCGTGGGGGAGGAGAGAGGACCGGGGGTATGATGCGAGAGTCTTCGAAGCCGCGTAATAGTTTCCACTTCCAGGGTCTGACCCGGGGCCAGGACGATAAATCGCATCGAGTGCGCGCTCGTCGAGAGAGCTATATCTCGCCTGGGCCTCGGGATATATTTGTCGGTCGGGGGTTTGAAGGGAGGGGGGGGGGTGAAACAGGGATGAAGCGAGAACTCTAACCGGGTCTTATTCTAGTATGCTCGCTCACCGTAACGCGCTCTCGACTCTTTCTTTCTTCGAGGCATATGCTGCACGTACGTTCATACGCGAGGAAATATCGAGAGCGCGAAGAGAAGATAAAAGGGACGAAAAGGAAAAAGGGCCAGGGGGGAGCGAGAGGCATGGGGGAGAGTAAAACGAAGTTGGCGAAACCGGCTCGGTGAACTCTCAAGGAAGACCGTGACGAGAATACGTTGACCCCTCGTATACTTTCCTCGTATATATGTAGAGAGAGATCTACGTTCGAAAAGTTATTTAGAAGGAATAATATTATTCACAAAAATCACATTTTTTCTTCGTATTTTTGAATTATTTTCCTAACATTTTCGGCATTAGACTGTTTCTTGCGTCATGTTCTAGTTTACTCGAGGGTCGGTATTGTTTATATATATATATTCTTCTCGTAGCTTCGCAACAGAGGGACACGCAGTCGACGTTTGACGATCGATTACCGAGCTCACGTGCAATTATCGCCGCTTTCTATGGAACAAACGTTAATTGTTAATTATATATTCGCGAGATAATTGCAGGATCGTCAAACGTTCGCTCGAGCTTCCTCGTCGTTACCGTAGAAGAAAAATACAAAGGGGACTTTGTCGAGAACGAATGTGGGACGAGAAATGTTTTCGAGGTGGATAGAATTTGAAAATTTAGTCAAATTAGAATTTTGGATTTTTATAAATGTTCGTTTGCCGTTTTCTCTTGCAATTTATCTCTGTTTCTCGAACGTTTTTTTTTGTTGTTTTTTTTTTCATTATCTATCGCTTAGGCTCGCGAAAAGCCGCAAAAGCACACGTAATAGTGAAGAAGGTCGTACCTCAGGTGACGTATTTTGATAACGTCGCGAAAAAGACCGTCATCGCGAATTTGCCCGACCATTTGCGTGCATTTAGTATCGCGAACAAAAATTGTTTTATCATTATTGCCACAGTCGGTAGAGTTCTTTCTCCTCGTCCATAGCAGGAACCAGTTTGCTTCTAGCTCGTTTACAACGCGTCTGCATTATTTGAAAAAAAATAACGCGTATACCAGTTTCATTTATTTTGCTCGGTATTGCTTGTTTTTTCGCCTAATTGAATTATATTATCATCGACGGAATGTTAGCCTTTGCGTTTCTCGTTGCGATAAGCGCCTCGATATTGCCTGCCAAGGTGAATGAAATTAATCAATGAATCGATTAAAACAGCAAAAAAAAAACAAAATAATAATAATCGACGAATTAACATATTTTTTGGTCCTTTCACGAATAAAAAAATATCGAATTATTTGTGTACAGGGTGCTACAAAACTGTTCAATAGCACGATATTATCGGAAGAAATAATATATTATCAAAACGAATATTTATCGGTGGAAATTGTTGGCGAGGGTGAGGATAGCGTTGTCTTCATGAACATTGATCAGGAAATCCAATCTAAGGACGATATTATGGTATGACGATAAACGTATAAATTATTTTTACGAAAATACATTTTTTAAACGGGATACCTCAACACTTTATATACAATATATAGACGTATATGTGTGGATAAAAATATTTTCTCATATATATACACACGCATATATATATATATATATTTGAGATTCGAGAAGACGAGTATATCCGTGAAACGAGCAGTTTATGTCGTCCACAGCAATATTCCACTGGTGCAATAATCCCGTGTCGTGTTTCACGAGCGAGTTCTCTAACTTTATGACACTCTCTACCCTGGTCGTCCGGAGAGCTCGCGGATATTCTTCTCGCTGTTACACCTTTCTCTATACACACATATATATATATATTTTCTATTTGACGACTCTCGTGTTGCCTAAGACCATAGATCTCACGGACCAGGGTACCTATCGCACGCCAGGGGGAAAACGTTTGAGATAAAAAGAAGAAAAACGAAAAAGAAAAGAAAACAAAATGCCCGTCGTCTTTACTGCACTTCCTAGATCGTTCTCGATCGTTTGGGAATGCTCGACGAGAGAATCGACGATGAGAATAAAAAATAACTTATTCACAGTTCATCCTTTATCATCGCTTCTCAGTTCTTTTTTTGTGTAAAAACTTTTTTGGTCCATGGAAAAAGATCAATGGAGATTGATGAATCATCCCTTATCGTTTCAGTTTAAATGGAAGTTGAAGCGCGGCGGTCGGATCGTTCCCGTGTCGATGCAGACGGAGGTCCATCTTTGCACGTTGCTGTGGAACGAAATTAACGAGCCCAAGAGCGTACAGTCAAAATACAGAATGTCGCAGGCCTTCAATCTTGATAGACTCGAGTGTCCCATCGCCAAGGTTTAAATTCGTAAAATAATCGATCCGATAATTCGTTAATCAATTTAGGACAAGAAAAATTAATCTTACTAAAAACATAATTTCAGAACACGGTGAAATTGGTACCGTGGATATTGATGAAGCATCATAATTTGGACGCCAATATGGAGTGCGGAAAGTACCATTACGAATTGTCACTGGAGAAGTGTCCTTCGTTCATGTCTTGCTCGCCTCTCATAATCGCGGATCTCGAGGTTTTCATGGAATCCGATCATTGTTACAATTAGATTTTTTAATAATCTTCAAATTCTTTTCCCAATAATATTTTTCCATCGACACTTTCGTCAAAATGTGTCGAAAATTTAGCTAAAATTACGAATTTGAATATTTTTACAAATGTATTAATCGACGTATCGGACGTAAAAGAGACAAAGAGAGAGAAAGAAAGAAAGAAGAAGAAAAATAAAGGGTCAAGAGAATAGGATGTCGGGGAAAGGACAAGAAGCCGAGTAATGGTCCAAGATCGTGGCTGAGAGGTCGGACTTGGCTGAACCGTACACGGAATCTTAGATTTTAGATACCCCGACGGAACGCGGGGGCTCCTGCATCGTATATTGCTTTTATATATATATATATATATACATCGATGTATCTTTGTGTGTCGGTGTGCTCGCGCGCATGCTCGTCGAAGTTTGTCTCGGCGAGCTCGGACAACCTGCCGTTGTCCGTTATGCATTATAATTGTGCATGACCGATCGTGCACGGCGATACGCTACCGATAATGGGCCGAACCATCGAGGGGACAGCGTTCATCACACTCGTTTCGTATATTTCTACAGGCTGTTCCAAAAATAATTTTTTTTCCTTTTTTTTTTGTCATTCAGCGCATCGTTTCGCCAACTTTATCGCGCTAACGAAACTCTGGGCGAGCTTCTCGTGTCGAGGGAAAGAAAGTCGGGTGGAAAGAAACAAAAAAAAAGAAGAAATTGTACGACTCGTCTTTGTCCGAGCGAAGGCACGATCGGCAAGAGGGATGGGAGGGTGAGAGACAGTCTCGTGTCCCGCAAGTGCCGCGAGGACTCGCGCTGACGATGCTGCGCGAAGAAGGCGATTCATTAGTCGAACAACACGGAAGTGTTGAAGACCACTCTCGCGGAGAGCTTCACCTCGCCCCTATATGCGAATCCGTGTGTGGTCTCTCGGCTTCTTTTCCTTCGTCCTCGTCGCAGACGGTATATATCTCCCCTCTGCCCACCCTCTCGCCCCCTCTTGTCCACCAAGAAGATTCCTTACGAGTGATGTCCACTGTCCGGGGGTCAAGCTCGACGAACCCCGGAAGAGATGATGGATTTTTCTTTCGATCCGCCTTTATTTTATTTTATTTTTTTCAATTCGACGATCTTATCGATCGCGCTATTAATTTAGACCGTGATGGAAACCTAGTAATATTTTCGTCGATTAAAAGAAAGTGTTTATCTCCGTAGAACCCGAAAAATCCTTAGCCTTGTCTTATCCGCATTGTTTTGCATTTCTCGATGTTGCCAAACGTCGGAAAGGGTCCTCGAACCTTTTAAGCCGAACCTCCGCCCGGTTCGTTCAAACAGGTACACGTATATACGGTATGAAGAAAAAAAGTTACTAAAACGACGAGTGCGAGACAAAAAAAAATGGGGAAAAAAACGAAAAAAAAAAACGAGACGCGATAACGTGGCTTCTCTTTGCCGGGATTCAGAAACGTGCAAACACGGAACAAGTCCAAGGAACGTTGGTCGTACCTCAGTTACAAAAATGGCCGTCGGAGGAGGGGTGGGGGGTTGGGGAGTAAAGACCCGTTTGGCCCTGTCGAGTTTGTCCGGTACCATAATGGCGTCTCTCTCTCTCCAACCTAACGCGTGTACATAAATATCTACAATATACATATATATATATATATATATATCGAATATACGTATCACGAAAAGGATTCGACGCGATCCCCTTATACACGTTCGCTTCATTCTCTCTCTTTTTTTTCGTTACATCTTCGTTTCATTTTACGCAATATTTAATTCTCATTTTTCAGACGGACTCACCGTGTGCTCCCGTCTCGTTTGAGTTGACGACGCACGCTGCCGCGGTTCCGTATAAAGTGAAGCGCGCCGGTGCCCAAACCGGCGACACCGTCGCTGTTTCTACCGTCCATTTTGTCAACGTTGGCGCATCCTCTGTTCGACGCGAGAGAAGTTGAGTACCACTGGTGGACGGTCCTCGGACCACCACGCGCCAAGTCCTCCATTTCAACGTTTCTTCTCTTCTCGGCTCGTTCTTCGTTTTTTGTTTCTTCTTATTATTTATTTTTTATTTTCTCTTTTTTAATCCGTCCTTTTCTTTTTTCCTCGGGTCTCCTCCCCTTTTCGCTCGGACGCTATCGCTCGTACGATCCTTTCCCCGACCGTACGAGGGAACGCACGGGGACCAGTCGCGGAACCAGGAAAGCATTCACAGTGACTTTTGTCCCTCGTTTCTCATCCCGCTCGATCAATCAGTGATAGTCGCAATAACGATTCTCGCTCATAGCGTGACGATCGATTTTCGCCATTTTACGTTTTCCATAATTCGTTGTTCTGGTGATATCGATCGTCATCTTGGTTCTCAAAATATATTTATTTTGTTAATTATTAATCGGAGACGAGGACTCACGCGTCGAGCGAAGAAACGATGCGATTTTCAGGATGAAGCTTCACCGGCACAGCGAGGTGGATGCCAAGGCGAACACTGATCTCACTCGGTTCCTTCGGCTTCTATCGTTAATAATGGCGAACGGATAAATGAGTTCGCTATTCTCTTGTCTCGTTCGTACGATCTCATGTTTCTAACCTTCTCTCGCTCTTGTTCTTCTTCTATACATGTACATACATATATATATATGTATTGTTGTGTGGCTCTTTTAGTCCTTTTTTCGTTGCAGTCTATCGGGTTCTCTCGATTCTCGCCGGACCTCTCTCGGCCTGCGCCCTGGCCTGGCGCAGCCTCTAACCTTATAACGGATCAGGTCGAACTTGCGAACCGAAGAGGCTAGCGAGCGGCTCTTCTCCTTCGTCTTCCTCTTGTTCTTCCTCCTCCTCCTCCTCCTCGCCCTTCTTCTTCGTACGGTTCGGCTGGTTCACAAGGCAGCGAAGAGCCTTTACGGTCGGATCGTGAAAACGAGATCGGCAAACTCGATCGAACCTTGCGCGAGCTCTCTCGCTACGCTCTTCTCCTCTTTCTTACTCGCGGTAGGCCCGACTCGACGATCGGCTTTATATTATATTATCCTGAACCTTGGACTTTGATGGATCGCAACACTTTGCCGGATAATATTAACATTCTCCTTCTCTCTCTCGCTCTCTCTTCTCTCGTCGACCTCTTTGTTTAGACGGAACTAAACGCGCGGGCTTCTCTTGCACCGTAGCACGATTATCGTGTCAAATTGTCGAGGATCTTTCGCATTAAAAAACAAACAAACAAAAATGGTTCGAATTTTTCGTACATAAAAAACGGATTTTTTTCCAGACGCATTCCGTTCCGTCGTTACCGCGAGATCGGGCGCTTCGTAGATCGTAAATTCGAGCGAGTCTCGAGCGTGTCTTATCGAGGTGTTCGCTGAGAGCGATGATCGATCGCAAATTTATGAGTGTTGTACGGCTCGTTCCGATCGGTATACGAGAATACGGTGGCGCGACGTCGAGAGTCGAGTACCTCGTTCGTTAAGTGCACCTTCACCATCGATAGCTCTCCCGCACTTTGTCTATATTTGTCACGAGCTCGATAACGACCTAGACCGTGAGAAACCGCGAACACCACGCGACGTCACGAGACTTCGCACTTTTGATCACGTCGATAACGTAAAAATCGTGATAACTCAACGTTCGATCTATCGACGCACATTGTAATATTCAAATCGATTCTTTCCTTCGAAATTCGTAACTTTTTATTCAATGGGTAAAAACACCGATCGACGTTCTATCCGTACGTAACGTCGGAACAAAACTGAGAGCCCACTGACCGAATGACCATTTCTTTCGAGTCCACTAATCTCTTTCTCGCTGGCAGTCCTTGGTACAGCCTCCTGGCGACTCTCACCGTCAACAGCCCCCTAAACTTGCTCGATTGCGCAACGACAAGTAGGCCCCGAGAGTTCCCCGACACTTAACACCATCCTTGTTTTCCCCTCTTCTCTCCTCTCTCTTTTCTTTCTTCACGGAGGATCTTTTTAGGGTTCTACCTGATGCTCGCACACCCACGTTTGTCGAAAGTGAGAGAGAAATAAAAAAATAAATAAAAAGGAATAGAATGAAAAAAAAAGCAGAATTTCACGTTGTCTCGCGAGAAAACGCGAGAGAGTGAGAGAGAGAGAAGAATAAAGAGAGGGAGAGAGAGAGAGAGAGAGATGCGAGATGATGACGACGACGATGATGACGATGCTGTATATAAGCGACTCCCTAATGTAACACGTCCGAGCAACGAAAGTTGACCGAACGAGTCTTCTCGCGTCTCTCTGTGTATATCCCCGGTAATAAAAGCACGTAGGTTACCGCGCGGCGCGTCGAGAGGGACTGCCCGGTATTCTCTCCATCTTCTCTTCACGTTTCTCCTTAGCTCTTTACCCGTGGTGAAGCTCGCCCTCTTCCCAACCGTCTTGCCTTTCCTCCTTTGCCCGTTCAAGTCGCGCCGCGCGACTCCTCGAGGACCTCGCCACTCGCGTCGACTTCTCGTCCACTGTTCGCTCTTCGTCCCACTCTCTCTCTCTCTCTCTTTCTCTCTCTTTCTCCAGGGGCCCTCTCATGCCCTGTGTATTCTCGCCACTACTGCGATGATTCGCTCTCAGGGCCCGTGCAATCTCGGTACCGGGCCCTACTCATCGCGATGCTTCGTCCACTTTCATTTTGGACCTCGTTGTCGGGTCTTCTGGACCCTCGCCCGTATCGGCCCACGTTCGATTATTACCAAATCGTTTGACACTCGACCTGCTTTATGTTCAACCGATATATCGGGCCTTATATCATCGAGCAACCGGGCTTACTCGCTCGTTCGACGCCTCCTTCTTACCTTCTCGCTGCTTATCCGCGACCAAACTGCCGCGTGTGTTCTACGACGAGCAACGAGAGTCTCGGGCATCGCGCAATAGCTCTCTCTCTCTCTCTCTCTCTCTCTCTCTCTCTCTCTCCGTCTGCGATATATACAAGTCCCTCGTGCAACAACAACGCCGTTGCCCGCACGGTTAATATACCTCTCTCGAGGCCCATGGGATCGACCATAAATGTCTTGAGAGCCCGGGGATCGAGAACGCTCTGTTAGAATCGTGGTTTATAAACGAGAGCATCGCTGAATAATAATCTAATAATCGTATATATGCTGCGATATACCACGGTAGAGGCACAAAACGAGTTCACATCGTGCGATAATTTAACACCGAGGCGCGTAGGTATGTAAGATGCGTGCGGTGCAGAAATATCGTTTGTACGTTACATCGTTGTTGTGTACGTTAGGCATATATTTACGAATCGACGAAACAATAATTGTCCTCCCGTATCTCGTAAATCGGATAAATTATTGAATGTTTTTATTGTCGGTAGGAAGAAAAAAAATTGTTAATCGTTCGAACATAGGCCAATGAGAAATGTTTTCATCGCGTAGAGCGAGATATTTACGATGAATCGGTGAACAAGGAGATTGCCGCGTGTGCGTCGTTCGTTCGGTGAATGAAACTCCGCGCGAGTACACACGATGATCGTCGCTCGCCCCCCCCAGCCCTCTCTCGTTTCGCCTCGCGGTACGTAATAATTACATCTCTCAGCATCCCATACAGACAATGGAGGAGAACTCGAGCGCTTGCGCACGGTTCATTAACCGTTCGATCGCGCAACGACGGGCTCTCGGTGCACGCAGTGCGAAAGTCGTACTAGATGAACGAGCCCAAGAAATCACGGTCTCCCGAGTTCTCGGGCCGCTTTGAACTGTGCGTCGTTTCCCCTCTCTCTCTCTCTCTCTCTCTTTATACTTCTCTCATAATTTTCTCCATTTTTTTTCAGCCCTGGTGTTGCTTCTTAGCTTCGGGCTACGAGCGCGGTTCAAGACACGGAGAAACTCGAAGTGGGAAAAGGCGTGGATCAACGCAAACCGCGATATCCGTTTTTCATATTATTGAAAAATATTTCAACGCAAAGTTCCAGAAAATCGAAAAGACGAGCACGATCTCTTTCGTATCGAGAGTTGGTTGCAATTTGATATATTTTTTGTGATCTTGTGTTTTTATTCTCATTTTGGAATTCTAATATTTTTGGTCTCATTTTGCGTTGGCGTCTTTTTTTCCTGTTCCTCCATCGTCTTTGCTATTTCCTCGCTTGGCCTAGTCACGCTTTCGCGTTGTGAGAACTCTCCAAGACCCCCGGAGGCCGTGATTTCCAAGAGCGTGCAACGTATTAGCCTACTAATTGCACGCTACTCGTCTATGTACTCCTTCTCTCTCTTTCTCTCTCTCTCTCCCTTTCATCATGGTGTCTCTCGGTTTCTCCGATGGTTCTCGAACGAGTCGTGCGTCGAGCTCGATACCGGGAGGGTTAACGCCTCTTTCTCATCGCTTCTTCGCGGATGTATAACACGCGGTCATCCCACATCGAGTCGAAGGAGCTCGGCTCTTCGAGGCAGCCGGGACCTTGCGGTGAGAGCGATGAGAGACTCGCTGGTAATCGACGTACGCCCCCGTGAAAGTGTCGACGTTTAAACAAGAAGATAAAAGGAAGTATATGTGTAAAGTTGAAAGGGAGAGAGAAGAAAAAAAAACTAGAGAAATAACGATGGAAGACGATAAGAAATACCGATGCGAGAAAGATCGGCGTGTTGACAAGTAATCCGCAGGATTCGTATTTTAACACCTTGCCGTCCGAGCGATTAAGGCCGCGCCACTTACACGCGTCACGTATCCTCCCTACGTTGCTTCACTTTTTTCTTCTTCTTCTTCTTCTTCTCTTTCGACCAACGAACACTCTCGACCAAATGTCATTTTCACAAATAGGAAGATCGTCGTCGACGTTGTCGCGACAACGACGACGTGCTTTAACTAAATAAAAGCGTCGCAGGGATTATTCTCCTGACGGAAATTAATGAATAAATAAGAGAACGCGGATAACTCGAAGAGCATCGCGAATCGACGTAACCGTTAACCGTCCCTTGACACATTTATCCTCGCGGGTCCTTCCGCGGTAGAACGCCAATAACTTTCTCACTACTGGTTGACGCGTTACGTGACATACTCTCGTTGAGCGTGAACCTCGTTTTTTTTCTTTCTTTTCTCGCGGACTAAATGCACGAACGAAACGAGATTTTCGAGCCCCCACGCCAAACCATATATTTCGTCGAAATGAACTCGTACCGAGAGCGTCGGGACTCGGGAGCGCGAATCTTACCGTATAAGAAGTTTTATTCTCAGACTACTTTGTAACGGGGAGAAGTAACCGTCGTTAATAAAGGACACCCTCTTGCCTTTATAAGCGATATGACAGAAGGTCGAGGACTCGCGAGCTACGATTCCTTTGTTAAACCGTAACGTTCTCGATTGTTCGTGGGTCCCTCTCGTTGCATTTATCGTTCACCGCTTCTTGTTTCTCCTCGAGCCCTTGGCGCACGCTCGTGACAAAAAGTGAACAGCTTTCGAGTCGAGGAAGAGGAAGAAAGGAAAAAAAAGCACGCGAGACCAACAGTCGTCCGCAGGAGTACGCGAGAGACGATTGCTTTTGCGGGTTGTCCTGTGAGAGCGCGAGACGCAATTTCTAAAGAAACAAATTAAGACTCTCTCTCTCTCTGTCTCTGTCTCTTTCGCAACTGTTCGTGGCTTCGAGACGCGCGCGCGCCCTTTCTGAAAACGAATCGTTGGGCGTGCTTCGAGCGTTTATACCTCGGCAAAGCATCGTCCTCGCCACCACCGGGACATCCTTTCCTTTCACACTCGCCCTCAGCCCTCGTCATCCTCCTCTTCGTCTCTCATCGGTACACTAAATTGTATATACACATTGGTCGTACGTTGTATAGGCACGTCCGTATTCCATCTCGTCATAATTCTCGAGCGCGAGATGCGCGAGCAGCACAGACGCGGTCGCGTGTCGCTTGACGAACGATATCCTGGCACGCACCGTCCGACGCTGGACGCGCGCTCTTGAAAAACGTCGACCGCTATGCTAATTAAACGTCTAATCAATATACTTTAGAAGAGGCGAGACTAGAATTTATATCTCCCTCGTGTGTCTTACGCGTGTCAACGGGTGTTCGTCGCCTCATAAAAAATACCGCGCGATACACCCTTCGTCCCTTTTTTTGTTTTTTTTTTTTTTGTTTTTTTTCTTAACGACGATCTTTCCATTCCATTCGACTGTCGCGCATCGCCATCTTTTATTTCTTCGCGATATACGATACACGATACCTTCCTCGAATCTCAGAGACGTACCTACCGAGACAATTCTCTCGTATCCATCGCGAGCTCGTCGTATATGGGTTGGGCTCACCGCCGCATGGATATGTACCGTGCCAAAGCGTGAGGCACGCGAGGGCGGTGATAAAAAAAGGACAACAAAGACCTCTCGGCGATATATCGTGAGAGACGCTTGCGGATCGGAAGTGAGAACTTTGCCGCTCCCGCTTTTGCGACCGTTCTGCTGCCGCTCCTGTGCCTTTTCTCCGAATACACGAACATCGTACCCTATATACAGTATTCTCGGGCCGGGTATGTGTATGTCGCAAGCAGCTTTCTATCTCACACCCACGCGTGACTCTCGCTTCGTCGTTCTATCTCTCGTCCCTATGCAAAAGAAGTTTCTTCGCTGATGATTTTCTTTAAGAGCGCGACGAGCAGGACGAGAAAGGAATTAGAACGTTCGAATTTAATAGCGATAGCGATATTTCTTCGTCGGTGAATAACGATTTGTCGAAAATTTCGACTAAGCCGTTTGAAGAAAGCGTAAGAGTTTAAGGGATAAAGGCGAGACGATGGCTAATATGGATCAGGTCGAGTGCCGAAGGCAGGTGAGCGAACAACGGGCCCAACCCAACTTGCCGATTATAAGTGCAAACGCATGCTCGCGACGATAAGGAATCGTTTCTCGGGCCTTCTTTACTCGAGAAGGTACATCGGAGCACTGGCAACCACCCATCTCGTCACCCCGATAATCCGTGGAACGCATAATAATTTATTATTACCGCGAGGTACAAGGAAGATGCTACGCTCGACGACGAGACTTTCCTCTGCAAATTTATCAAGGATCGGTGAAACAAAGTTCTTCAAAAAGACAAAAGTTTTTTTATGAATTTTTTTTAACGAGAACAACTCGATGATAAATGACATTTTCAAAATAATCGACTTATATGAATAACGTTGTAGAAATTATATCGATATTTATTCGAAGCTTAACTTCGAATCGCAACAACGATCGTGTCATATTTGCGGTAGCTTCGTATCTTGCCGGGTAACTCACGCAATAATTGAGTAAACGAAGAGTAACGGGCGTTTCTCAATTTTCGATCCTCGTAACGGTACAATTGCAACCGGGAACACGCCGGGAGCTGCATGAACATGGCCGACCAATTTTAGCTTTTTAAACGTTTTACGAAGCAGGATTTCGATATTGCCGAAGATACCTGCGTTATCGATGTTTTGTCGTTGGGACGCGATCGAAACATCCGTTTCGTTCGAAGTAAATAAACGTAGGTATTTGGCTCACTCCGTCGATCATTATTTATTTTAAAACATTTATTCTAGAGTACAATGCGTTAATTAAACATCGTGAAAGATCACTAATTGCTTTCCTAGAAATACGAAAGTAATTGTTTTTTGTCTCTCGTTGCGCGAGAATGTATAAGTATATTTTACAAAGGCAGACACACGCGTACACTCGACGAAACTTCGTTAACCGATTTCAACTATGAGATATATTTGTTGTCTATGGTTATATATATATATATATATGATCGTATACCATTCTCATATAATATTGTTCGAAATTATATTTTTCATCTACGGTATAATAATCTATCGATTCCTATGTTCACTAGCTATATATATATATATATAATATTCCACATACGGGCAACAATACCCGCCGTAATTCTTTAGCGTTTCTATGTACAAATACTGGTGGTTAAATAACGATATTAAGGAGCTGTCGTGCCAAAAAAATACAGCGTCCAACACTCCGCAAGATATGTGTCCTTGGATGATGAACGATTATTTCGTTAAATAATAAAAAATAAGTTTTTTTTTCTCGTCCCTTGTTTCTCAAGGGACCGCACGGTTATCGATATAGCGAGATATTAGCCTCGCGTTCAAGACGCATTTTACATCATTCGCTAAATTTATCACCGTGCGCTACTCAAAGTCTGAAGACAATCCCGTTCTACGATTATAATTTTTTTCTATCCTCGTCTCCGGGAGGAATTTTTCTCGAAACGAGGATTTAAGAAATATTATATTTCATTTATAAAAAGAAAAGATCGCGTCGCTTATTTTACCGTAAAAATGTGCTTCTTTTTATAAAAAAAAAGAAAGATAAACCCAGCAACTATGAACAATGAATAATTAGTGAGATTAACATCGTCGTTGCGACGTGTCATTATTTTTTTTTTACGGGAAAAAAAATAACAAGTTCTACTCGAAAGATCGAGACCGAGACCGCGTTTTCGCTGCGATAAGAAATATTTTCGTCAACTTATAAATAATGTACAAGCACCATTATCTAACGTAATACCAACAAGCACTCGTGTTTCTTTTTTCTTCGTACGCCATTCGCTCGTTTAATCTATATTTATACAAGTGTCGCGCGACAATGGCAAATATCGCTTCTCGAAAAATGTATACAAGATCTTTTCTTTCTTTCTTTCTTTCGCACACGAGCATTATCGAATGGACATCGCGCGTTCTCTACATGCTACGAATTAATTTATTATCATTAAATGTTTATGTATCATGGCTCGGACGTTTGTAAAACGCCGTTATCTCCAATTGTCACTCCGTTTGCCGACGAAATGTGAAAAGAAAACAAATATAGAAGAGCCTCCAACATTTTGCAACGTAATAAATAAACATATATATATATATATGCATTTATATATATATGGCTTTGAAAACCAGTATGAATGGTCCACCGAATACAAAAATCTACGCATTTTCGATTATTGCGTCTCGGTCGAGCCATGAGACAATTGTTTTCTTTCTTCTCCGTGGTATTACAGAAATATGCAAACGATGACGACAGAAATATTACATGGTACGTATTTGTTGAACTAAAAGATCTCTAACATAATTCTTCGTCGTATCACAAAAAAAAGTAATATAATCGTTAAGATCGTCGTAACGTCGAAACTCTAACAATCAAAAAACCGATATTAATTTAATCATAAAGTCTCGCAATAACTTTCTAATCCTCGTCACTACTCGCGCATGCTGCCAGCGCATAAATTACAATATTTACAACATGACCGATACTTGGTATGTACAGGTATTCAGATGGGAACAAGACTTTGTTCGTATTTTGTGCGTAGCACATCTCGTTCGTGAGTACATTGTGCATAAACCTGTCTACGTCATCAACGACAACAAGATGAATCATTGCACCCTCATAATGGACGGACGATATTTCGAGCGGAGCAATGAATAACAGTTTTGAAATACCGAATGGATTTTATCGTAAATCCCCTTAAAATGAAACTTCATACGTAAACTTCGCCCCTCTTGCTACCAGGGACGTTGGTTGCGTTGGAGGCACCAGCGAGAAGGGAAGAATTCGTGCTTGCGGGTGTACTCGTTCTCCTCAGAGGTTCGTGAGTCTTCGTCCTCGTTACTTCCCTTCCGACGCTTCCCGTTCTGTGTCTACCTTCGGGAAGCGATTGTTGCCCGAGAGGATCGTAATTGGAAATGGTCTGTCTACCATGTAGCGTTCCGTTCTGTCCGTCGAGATTCTGAAGACCCGGCGAATGAGGAAGTGACATGCTTCTGTCCTCTCGCACCTGCATCATCAACGGAGGACCGGGCAACGAAGCCGATCTTCTGGCTCGCGCCTCGGCATTCGCTCTCTCCTTACCCTGAGTCGAGTTCGGTGTCACGACGTAGCCACTCAATTTTTCGGGACTCATGAGAATCGGCGACCGTTCGTTGTAGCTGTCGAACGTCGGTGTCGATGTTTGACTTCCTTGGAAACTCACTCGATCACCGATCAGCGGAGTCGATCGTTCCTCCTGTCCGGCCACACTCCCGCTTCGACTGCTGCCACTCGCACTTCCACCCGAACACTCCTCCTCGCTGGTGTTCACCTCGGTCAGCGTTGCCTGCAATCCATTCGGTGAATGCACGTGTATCCTAGGCATTGGCGAGGAGGTCGTCGTCACGAGACCCAATTGAGTCAATTGGCTCATCGTCACCGGTGTCAGAGTCATAGGAGTGACCAAGCCGGCACTCGTCAAGGTAGGCGAAAGAACAGCCTGAGCCAAGGCAGCCGTTCCACCTTTCCCGGAATTTGGGGTTCCCTCGGTTTCCGCTATTGGCGAAAGAACAACCTGAACAACGGGAAGTTCCGGAGGATAGTGACCATTCGCTGGAATCACACCGACGACTCCAGCACCGATGTTCGCTGCGTTGCTGGCTGACAACGCGAGCCTCTGCTCCCGGTCAACGACCTCTTTCGTTACATCCGGTGTTGGTATTCTCGGACGATTTTTCAGGGACACGGGTACCGATTGTAGCTTCGTCATCGTGCCTGGAAGAAAAAAAGAAGGGAATCGAGCGTTAGACTTGTGCCTGGTGGATGTCGAAGTTAAGATTGAATTTTACATGGCCTCGAGGGACTAAATGTGATAACGGTGAACCGTTCGTGTGGAATTAATTGCGTCATCGTGAGATGTCTACCGACTATGGGTCGAATACAGAGAATAGGGACAAGGTACTTTGATCCGAGCAGCTCGGTAGCCTGGTGAGAACAAGTGGTAAAACATAGTCAGGGAGAGTCAAAAATTGATTGGAAAATCGAACTATTCTTTATCTCGAGTGATCAAAGTCTCGAGAGAAAAGAAGTGAACCATTGAGATAATTGATTTCACGCGGATAGTTTCAACGGCGTTTACGACTTCTCGGTCAAACTGATTCGCTAATGTTACGTAAATGTTACACGAATAATCCGACTCGTGCACTGAAACGACTTCGAGCTTTTCTCATCTTACGCCGTTGAGAGCAAATTTAGCGACGTCCTCGCACCAAAGTGTTGATTACTCAATCCCGATACACGTGACGTCGTCGTCATAATTCATGCAGCTTCGTTAAATATCCTGTCGTATTGATTTTACGATGATCCTAATCGACTTTAAGAAGAATCGTGCCACGACCGATTTGCCGCTATGTTAAATAAGCTGTCTCCAACTATCGTATTACTTGTCAATATATTTCTCTGTTCTATAAATATGTTTCTTACTTTGACGACCCATTCGTTGACTCCTCACGCTTTTTCTTCCCACTAGACGATCGTAGAGCGACATTTTTGGATTCGAATTGTTAGTTTGTGGCAATCCACCGGTTTCGGGACTGCTGTAAACGCTATTGTGACGATTCCTCGTGAAGAAACCACCGCCACTGCTGTAAGTCGTTGATGAACTTCTGACCGACCCCATGCGCGTTATTTGACGCTGTAGCCAATTTTTTCGACGCTCGACGAGTGGCGTATCGACGCTTTCCTGACAAATTGGAACGATGAATTTTTAATCAAGTTCACGATTAGCGACGTTTGGAATTATATTTCGTAAGTTTATTTTTGTAACTTACATAGTCGGCGTACATGTCGTCCTGATGAGCCTTTCTATGCTGACTGTGATTATGCATCTGATTGCCCAGCATTACATTCGCATAAAGCGCGTCGCTCTCTTTGACTTTGTAACGCTCAGCAGAACCTTTCGGTTCCTCTTTTCGATATTGCTCGCTTGCTAAGGTATAGGGCAAATCTTTGGGAACGACTTCGTCCCAATATTGATCCTTGAGAAGCTCAGGATGCTCCTCGTGCATCTCGTCCACTATCATGTAGCCAGCCTTTTGCAAAACAAAAATACATACATTTTGCGTAATCGAATTGCCTTGGGACGAAATTTCGAGACAAAAAGATGCTGTCACTCACCTTGATGTGACGATCGATCAACCAATTTAGTTCTATGTCATCGTCGTCCTCGCCGAATGGATTGATGAGCACCTCGGCGACTTTCAGCCAACCCACGTAGAAGCAGAACTACGCATTCAACAAAATTACTGGATGTTCGAACAAAAAAATCTAATTTATCGCGCGTAACGGTTCGAAGTCTACACTTTTTTTTATTCTCTTACCTGAAGAGTCGTGAAGACCGGAAAATACATGTCAGGTTCCTCGTATTTTCCACCGGGACTTCCATTTGGTGGACGCTCGACGAATTGACGACCGAGCAGAGCCGAGAAAAAGTACGCGTACAGCGATAAAGTTACCACCTAAAAATGAAAAACGACATTATGATTAATTGACATTTCCTTCGTTTTATTATTTCTTTAATCAATTTGTTAATTTAGGAAAAAAGAGAAATTACACTTTCTCCGAAAGTATAACGATTAAATTTCGATTAAAATTTCATCGAAGCTTTAAACAATGAAAAGAAGCGTCATGCTTAGGCAACAGAAATTTGTTTTTGCCGTCGAGATGATTTTTTGCATATTTTCTTCTCATGACGTAATATCGAAGCTCGTGGGTTTAGTGATAATAACATTGGCTGTTTTATTTCGTAGAGACGAAAGATCAAAGCGAAACGAAACGAGGCTGACGAGTCATCGTCGATCTTGTTTACCGGTCCCAACATCTGGTAAGAGGAATAAGTGAGATCTTCGACTCCTTCTCCCTCATCTCCTGAATCACGAAATATATGTATCAAGGTCTTTTATTTCAGACGTCACATTATGCGCATGAGAAAGGTCGCCCAGGCGGCGAGAGTCGATCTGACGATTATGTAAAAAGTCTCGGTCGATCGGTGCCCTCCTAGATGGATATTGAATATTCGCCCGTTTGATTTGCAAAATAGATTTTTACTTCGAAGGACCATCAACGATTCCTGTCTTTCTTTTTTTTGCTAATCAAAGATTTCAAAGAATATTCGAAAATTTGCCACGCAGTTTTCGTAACGTTTCATATCGTACATTTCTATACGTATACAATCGTCGCGATAATCGAGACGTGAGAATAAATATGGCGAACAAGGTGCCAGAGACGGAAGTACTTTTAGCATCGACGATTGTAGTATCGAAAATTAGTCAAAGGAAAACAATGAAAGAAAATACCAAGGAGAAGTTAAAAAATTGATTGGAAAATCGAATGTCGCGTTATTCCAGGAAATTCGATTCACATATCCGTTGTGATAATCATTATAATCACGTGCTCGTCACGTATCACCGAGACGGCTCAAATTGCTCGCAGATCTTCCTCGTCTTCGTCTCAACGCCAGAACAAGAAGAAGAAGAAGAAGAAGAAGAAGAAGAAGAAGAAGAAATAGCTACTGCAGGCTATCCGTGTATACATTTGCGTGGCAGTGGCGTCTTCTTGGCGCCACTGAAAATAATAATGGGCCGACCCGTCTGCTAGGGAAGTTAGACTGATGAGCAATTATCGTTGCACAACTTTCGACGTAGGGCACGAAAATTGCAAGAAGAGGGAGGAGGGGAGCAGTGAGTAAAGCAGCAAGTGTCTAATTGCGAATGGAAGAGTGAACGAAACTACTTTCCAGCGAAGAACAAGGATTCGTACGACCCTCGTGTACGAG
This sequence comes from Netelia virgata, assembly GCA_951802705.1. Taxonomy (NCBI): domain Eukaryota; kingdom Metazoa; phylum Arthropoda; class Insecta; order Hymenoptera; family Ichneumonidae; genus Netelia; species Netelia virgata. The sequence continues at coordinate 1,385,894 of OX637866.1, read as the reverse complement.
AGGGACACGATGCTCCTAATTCCCATACCGTTACAAAAAATACTTGACGTTTCACATAAAAATGTTGGGTTAAGGTGAAAACGTAATTGCACCGCGGTTTTTTATTGTTATTGTTAAAAACATCGACAAAATTTAATGGAAATTTCTTGCGTCAAACGAGTAAAAGAATGTCAAAAATACCTTTTTTTTCTTGACAATGGAACAATTCTACGTATTAAGTTTTAAACCGATTGGAAAAAATTCAAAGAGCGCGCCAAGAAGGATAAACAATGTACAAATTGATTGGATTCGCGAGGCACCCGAGTGGTATTTCTGACAAAAAAAAACAACAATAAAAGCGGATGAAAAAAAAGTATATATATTTCTACACTCGACGTTTGACGCGCATATCTTGTGTAAACGAGCTACGCAGCTGGGTAACAAACAACGAAAACGATCTTCGCGAAAAAAAATGACGTAGCTTTTAGAGAGCTCTGGCAGCCGTGTTATTATTTTACTACGTGAGGATAACGAGCTGTCGGAAGTCGATGAAGTCGTCAAGACGATTCGAGAAGATCGGCGAGAGTAAAACAGTCGGGTGGAGAAAAAATGCAGGAACATCATTCCAATAGGATGGAAAAACGTCACTTGGCAAGATATAAATAGTAAAAATAAAAATATGCGAAAATACTCGCATCATCGCATATTTGACATTACTTGGGAAAAATTCTCGGCGACGATTATATACCGATGAAAAAATTGTTTGTCGAAATAAATAGTACAATATAGAAGAGAATCTAGTATGAGTGGTATGGCGACGAGAATTTAAAATCTTGTAAGACGAGAGAGGGTCTTGGGTTTACTCACCTGTGTGTAAACGAGAGGAACGCAAACGGTGTCGTAACCGATTAGAGCACCTAGCCGCTTCCGGATGTCGCTGAGCTCGACGAGAAGCGTCTGAACAACCTGATCGCTCGTTATCAAGGATTCCTTCCTCGCTCGATTTATTATATTCGTCGCCCACACGAGTGGCATCCAGTACTTCGACATCGCAGCCTTTTTGTTCATCATCTCGAAGATTTTTTTCTCCGACTCCATCATCAGACCTGGCGTAAAAAGAAACAAGAGAGAAAACTGTGATCAGAAACAAGTATTTTTATTTTTATTTTACTTGGATAAATTACAAGATTTTCTTTCAGTTTCGTCGCATTTATATTTTACATTTCAGGTATTTCTCGAATTACGTCTTGAAGGATCTACGCACTTAACGAGATTCGTATACGCGAAATGTCCGCGATTTTATCACTGAATTAACTTCTCTTCTTTTCTATTCCTATTGATCACACTATTTTGCGTTTATTTTATCCGCATATTCTGGATAGCCACTAATTTTTTCAAATTAAACCGTCGATAATTGCATTTTAAAGGAAAATTATTTGGGACTCGTTAGAGGATAATTTTAAACGTAATCTAGAATAATATTTTGTTTATCTTTGTAATTCAACGTCAAAGGAGATGGACGATCTCGGACGTCTCGACATGATGAATGTTATCGATTAGGCAAATGGCAGAGCCGACGATCGGATAAGACGCGACTCTCGTGTATATTTATTGCCCATTCCGGGCAAGGATACTGACGTGGCTGGATAATTGCGATGATGCGCCATCGGCTTCTATGCGATCTCGTAAACACAAATAAGAACCGTGGCTCGAGTACGAGAACGAAGAGAACGATTGAGATTAATACGTACATGCGAGAATTTCGAAATAACAACAACTCGCTCGACAAGACAATTAAAAAATGTATACGACAAAACAATCATTCTACTTTAACTTCATTTTTTTATCATCGACTCCATCATTTTTTAAATCGTTATCTACTATAAATTACACCTTTCTTTTCGTAATAAATAAATAATCGTAAATCTCTCAAAACGTCTGGAGGTATGCCGAAAAATATTGAATCGACGAAAAAAAACCCTGTAATTTTCCCATCAAGCACCGTTAAGAATATCGTTTAAGCCCCGACGGTCAAACCGCCGGGACTTGTAACGAGTAGCCAGAACAATTACGATCGTGCGAAGCACAGGAGAGCGATATCTCTCGTTTCTCGTCGGTCGATAAATAACGGAAAAAGGAGTTTTAACGCCCGGCGCCACGGCGTCCCGGAAACGAGACGCGGTCGCCAGAGAACGAGATGAAAGTTCGCAATGGTTTTACCGCCCATGAAAGTGAGTCAGGTGTTCGTGTCGATGCGTTTAAGCTCATTAGGAACACCGTGCGTTCGGCAAAAATTGCAAAAGTCACAAAACGAAAAAATCGTTATTAGTTATAAATAGAACCTGCGTGTTTATTATTTCCGTGTCCTGATTAACTATATACGACGCAGTTAAATATATATAAATCTATTAAAATGAAGAATCATATATTTCTCAATAGAACAAAAAATTCACGATAAATAATTTAAAAAATCGATAAATATTTGTCCATTCTGAATCGTAATGAAAAGAAATTACTGCACAATACGCACGATCGTTTACGTATGCGAATCCTCGATCGCTGACTGTATCAGTCGAATAGAATTTGCGTAACGACGAACGAGGGTATTCCCCCTATCGAGAAAACAAATATCGTACAATGTAGGTCTCGATCTTTTCGCAATTCTCTACGTAGGCATTCTCATTATTGACGCATTCGCGCCAGCCGGGTAAGGCCCGATGATTGAATAATCTTTTTTTTTCATAAACTTTGAGATTTTTGATTTTTAAAATTTTTTTCGTAAATATTAACATTTGTTTTAACACTTTCGGGAGTCTCTGGGTCATTCCGTTTATTCGTCGACCCATTCATCGTTCGTGACTCAATCCTCGTTAGGAAACTTCGTGGCTCATCTCGTTGGCTAATGCACGCTAATGATTAGCTCAAACACGAGGCTGATCTCGTGAGTTCATACGGTCGTTCGCGCGACAAAGAGGAGCAAGGAGGAAACAAAACGAACGATACCGTTACAGCCGAGTGATACTTTTTTTCTCTCGACAGTTCTCTCGATGTACCGCAATATCGTTATATATATCTATATATATACATATACGAATTAACTTTGAAGTCGGGGCACGAATATCTACCGAATATTTCGTGAGATTTTTCGTGTCGAAAGTTCAAGACTTTTTTTTATTTTTTTGTTTTTCGATGAAAATGTCGGATAACAATTATTTCGTATTTAATTTACTGCGTCGTATGTAAAATTTATTAGCGCAGTAAAAAAACCGTATTAAAAAATTTACGATTGTAAAAACCATTTTTTTAAAGGGTACGCGAGACTTTTATTCGCACTCGCGCTCTCCCATTGCGGCGCATCCGGAGAGCGATTTGCGGTCATCGGAGGGACGATAGGGTGCACAGCGGGTTATACGGCTCGGGTTCAAGAAACTCGAGAATCCTTGCCTGAGCTGGGCAAGGTCGTCGTGAAAGCGAGGGAAAAGAAGAAGAAAAAAAAGAGACAATAACTAAGTCGGTGTTCTCGAAGTTTTTGCTTACCGGCCACTTATCCACCCGTTGCTCTTTTTACTTTCCCTTCCCTTCGCTCTCTCGCTCTTCGGTACGTAAGAATAAACGTACCCGAAGAGGATTCAAGGGAAAGATATTCTCCGAGTTGAAAACAAAAATATTGAAACGTACAACTTTTTTTTATTTGAGAAAATCCAAGGGGGAGGATTTTCCAAGCTACGATAATTTGTAGACAGACACACACATATATGTTTATATATAAATACACAGCTGCATAACTAAGCTTCTTCGCCTTCCTGTGTTTTGTTCGCGGACACGAATAAAACATCGTGCTTCGCCAAGAAAACCAGTCTCACGTGTCTGTCCGCAGCTCGTACCACTGTACGTCCCTAGTTGCACCTCGGACATTCTCTTGGCGGCAACGGACAGCTCTCTTGTACGTATAATACGTATACAGATATATAAAAGAGGGTGTACACGCACGTCTAGTCCGTCTTGTGTATATTTATGGCTTTGTGTGTCTCAAACATGACCAAGTAACTCGTCGTCTGGGCCTCTGGGTCATAAACTTTGAACGAGAAGAAAGAGTTGTGGCTATGCGAACAAAGGTAAAAGATTGCAACAACGAGTCTTTCGTAAACGATTTTTATCGTCGTTAAAGCTGCTCGAGGTGGTTCGAGGGGGGCGAGATCCATCGAACGAAAGTTCTGTGGATAAAGCTGTGTGAAAAATATTGAATCGCGATGATCGTCGACTTTTCGATAAATGAAATAAACATACGTAATCTCAAATTCCATGAAATAATATCTTTTTTATATTTAGAATTAAATATATCGTCCATATTGGCGGCGTCCTCGCCGTCGCTCTTGGTCTCGTCGCTACGTGAGCCGAGCGACGGCGCCTTCGGTGAAAACCAGCACTCTGATTAGGAAATATTCGCGCGTAATTAGAATCCTCGTGAAAATACAGAACGCGGTTGTTTCGCGTATGCGAACGGATTGTCAATAAGAAGAAGCTCGATGCCAGAAGGAGAAAATTCACGATTTGGCGGAACGTGCTGTGGCAGACTATTACGACGGTACAACGAATTAAAGAGTGCAAGTGAAAACAATCCGTCGTACGAACGTTCGCCGCACTACTTAATTAATTTTATACTGATTTTATACGCTTGATGTCAGTGTTTCGAGAGAAAAAAAAGAAGAGAATACGATGAACAAAAAAGAAAGAAACAATTAACATTTCGGGGAAACCGCGGGTATGAAAACCTCGTCCGAAGTGGTTTTTTTCTCGACGTGACTAATCTCACGTTTGTCCCCACCCTCGAGACCGATACGCCATTTCTACTTCCAATTCCGAATCTTCACGAAACGATAATTCATCGCACGACGCGTGATTACACACTCGTACGGGATGTTTGAATACGAGTTCTCTTTATTCGACCTTCGTCAAGGTCGTTTTCAGCCCGTGCGATAGTCTCGCGAAGAACCTGAAATCGCGACGATCTCTCGCGAGGTGGATATAATATACCCACGCAATTTTCGAACGTCCCTCACGAGAAGGGGGAATAACGGGTCGACCGGACGTTTCTCTCCTCTCGATGTGCCCGACCGGCGACGAACGGTGCTCTTTCATGGGCGCGAGAGATCTCCGGCGCACCGCTCGCGATCGAGCGATTCGATCGGTTCGAGCAGATCGAGCGTGCGCCTGTACATACACAACGTCGCAATCTCGCTATCGCGATCTTCGCCCGTGTCTCGTTCCTCGGTCTCTTTCGCGACTCGTGGCGCCGATCCAGAAAACTTTGATCGCGTTTTATCGAAAAAGAAAAAAGGAAATACCGAGGTCTGCCTTTCGATGAAATTTAATCTAATTCGTCGATTTTTCTCGTCACTCGCGTTTTAATCTTTACTTCACGATTCGCGAGACTAGAGGCGCCACTCGGTTTCTATCGGACCAACGGCGAAAATATAGACCCATCGCGGCGCCTCTCTCGGGGACGTCTAATGCGAATCGTACGCACACGGGCGAAGAGTTGTCGGGGCGTGTAAGCGCGAAAGACCGATCTACGTAATTACTTTCTTGCGTGTATATATTTATACGCGTGTATATTACGCCTGGAGTGCTTGACGATCGGTAATCGTGGAGAAACTACTCGCGGGAGCCTATTTGAGCTAAATATAGGATACCAAAGCCTTGGCGCGGATCGTTCCGATGTCTTGCGAGAAAGAGAAAAAAAATGGGAAAAAGATCGATGAGCGCCAAGTTCTCTTGATGTTGGGCGTGTGATGGTCGTTGATTCGAAATGGCGGACGAGAGTCGAAGCCGATCGAGAGGAATGATAACGATGATCTTGAAATCCGATTACGCATTTTTTTGTTTGTCGTTTTTCAATTTTTATATTTAACTGCTCGAATTTTAGAAAATTGTTCATTCGTGATTGATATATCGTATCGAGTATCGAGATTATACAATCGATGTATCGAAATAATTTGATGTTTTCGTAAAGATTCAATCCGTGCGGATAAACGTTTCCTATGCAATTTCCTCTATTTCTTCGCAAATGACAGAAATTTTGTCAAATAGATATTATACAGGTAAAACGCGATGTCGGTTATGTGCCTGATTTACTCGCTTCCTGAAATCTTTGATTTAATTCTTCCTGATCCACATAGCTTCGATACAATTTTAAACCCAACGGGAAAATCCCCATTTTCTTTTCTCTCGTTACGTTCCGAGTCGTGAATTTTTCCTTCGCTGAAATTACGTTCTTTCCGCGTTACCGATGCATTTTTTTCTATATTTTGTTTGCATACCTACTCGGTGCGTTAACGACGCGCCGCAGATTTGCCCGTGAGGCGTGTTCGCTTTTTCAATGCTACTTTTCTCTCCTAGACTAAGTAAGTTAATTTTCCCGCACGTTTTGTTTTACTTTCGTCGTGTTAGAATCAAGAACTCGAGAATATTGCGTCCTTAGAGAGCGTCACGTTCGCGGATAAGGAGAATCGGTTAAGGACGTCTCGATTCCCTCGTCTACCATTGGCAATACTCAATCGTACCAAAAGCTATATAAACGATTCTTGGCAATGCTTCACCCACTTGGTAAAACTTGGTGCGAATTATTACGACAGGATCGTCGCAATCTTCGATAGTTTTAGATATTTTTCTTCGACAAACCGCGCTCTTTGCTTCAAAAATAAAATAGGTAGAAGAAATATCACGAACCAGTAGAAAAACAAAAATATCGCCAGTGAGGAAATTGTCGATCGCTCGCCGCAGAAAAATATTAAAGGTTGTGTTTTATCATCCGCGCCAGAGATGCAGCGAGCCTAGCTCGGACACAAATATGTCTGGCAAACAAGACTCGATATATGCCGGAACGAAGATGGCGGTACTTCGAACGTGGTTCGAGAAAATTACGCGCGATGCACGACGAACCTCCGATTCTTCCGTTTGCATATAATATGCACCGTATCATTAACGGTTATGGAAGTCTCCGTCGCGAGAATAAACGCACAAATACGATTGGCCTCGAACGTACCGTATCGGCATCTCGTCGATTCGCGACGAAAGAAAGACGGGGGAGGGGAGGAAGAAAAACGAAGATTTGCAATTTTTTTCCAACCGAATCAACTTCCACATTGCAACGCATACTTAGATAATTATTATTGATTATTAATGTCGGTATTCGACAAAACAGGTGGCCAGGAATAGATAAGCGTCGAGGAACGCGATATAACCGTGGCTCGAGGAACAGGAGGAAGGAAAGCGGGTGTCGGTGTATTAGAAACGAAATGGGGCATCGGTTAGAAAAATAAAAGAGCGAGGGAAAAACTCGATGAAAAGTAACCGTTTATTATTTACGAATCAACGGGCGCGCGTTATATTTATCACACGTGTATATACACGTTAATTATCGTGTATTATTTTGATCGAGTTAGATTCCAGGAATAGATCGACGTCCACGACGATTAAGGAAAATTATGAATTACGTTTTTATCAAAAAAATCAAAATAAAAATAAATGGAAAATAAAAATATTCGACATTTATAAAGGACGGGAGCGATATATTCAAAGGAGACGGACGCATGGAAGGTGAGAGCGGTGTTAAATATACACAGCCCGGAACAAGAATTACCCGTTTATTATTTATAAAACGTTTCGTCCATCGCGACGTATAATTATATTGTGCGATAAACAGGAATAGAACTCCGGGAATAGATTCCTGCATCGAGTTTTCCTCTTTCTTTCGATAAAAGTGTACCGTGCACTTTACGGGCAAAGTAACGTCTGTCGCGATGGTGATAGGTTCGAGAGGACGATGAAATGTTAATACGAATGAAAAATGAGATAGCCGGGACGACCGGTGAGCACGAGGAAAAATAGGAAGGAACTCGATGGCGCCGGCGCCATTCAAACACTCTACGTACTTCGTTCTCATTTTCAACGATAAAGACGAGACTAAATCCGACCGCGAGATCTCGATAAACGCGGTAGCTGATAATTCGCGTATCGTAATTGATAATTAAATAACGGCGGAATTTTATATATATTTTTTCCGTCTAAATAACACGGAAATATGCTCGTTATTTCAATGATATTAATTGCAATTCCGTAATATGAAAAATGATGACAGTCCGGTACACGCGTAATTTAATTGTCCCTGCAAGCATAAATAAATTGTACGAGGCTTTGCGGTAAGCTGTAATACGATAGTACCGCGACATGAGTCACGCACGTCAAGAATCAGCTCCAAGTGGCAAATTCCTGGGTCGTTTATCGAACAACGTGCAGGTCGGAGTCGTCGGGTTACTTTGTTCCAACACGTAAATATCACGTATTCGTGGCCATATCTTTTTCTCAAACGCTCATTAATATAAAAAAATGTCTTATGGAACTCTTGGACGTTGCATTATTAATGGGACTGTCTGGTGCAGTGTCATAATAGTTTACGATTCTTCTTTTTTCCCTGAACTATACAGCTGCTTTAATTTTTTTGCGATAATTTCGTCGAATTTAATTTCGATTTAATAGTAATCGATAAAATGCTAGATTATTAGAAAAATGTAATATTTTCGACCTAATCGACGGAGATCGGCGCGAAATGAATTTATTTTTCGTCGACTCGATCGCAGCTTTGATATATTTTTTCGTATCATAGATCTTTATTCCGCATTCCTCGCTTCTATTGGATCGTTCTTCTTGACGCTTCTCATTAAATCGACGTGCTAACGCACACTACGTGATCGAGAGCAAACGGTGGAGATCGATTGAACGAGAGACAGGAATGTACTCATGGAAGATTCATTCGAACGCCCGGATTTTCTGAATGCTATTATCAACCGGTATAGATATATTTATATATTTATGAGAGACCCCTGAAGATCATATTCTCTCTGTTGATTTTTTTTCTGCCGCGACCGTGGAATTTCGCAATGAGCAAAATATAAAGAACGTCGACAGGTCACGTCGATAAACGACGTAAGACCAGATCTCTTTTGCTATAAAATATACGGCGATATTGCTACGGGAGTCGCAATGATCGAATATAACGAGCAGCAGGGAGGATGCGTTAACGAGAATAAGACAGTGGACGGTACGCGTCGACGTTCGCGGCTTCGTTCGTGACGAGCATCTGGGAACAGTACGACCTCGAGAATCAACGATGTATGCCATGAGATGCATGGCGATATTTTTCATTTTGTTTTTCAAACGTTATCGAGACACATTTTTCATACGTCATTAAAATATATTTTAAAAAAAGGTCAGAGACCTTTACGATTTAATAATAATCATTTCAAAGATCCCACTAGGATATCTGGTAATTAATAAATCGATCAATATTGTCTGACTCACCGACGTCGACGATGTGCTGAAGAGTTGGAAAACGTTTCTTGACCCTCAAAGAAATTCTCTGGAGGGTAATGACGTAAGCGAGAACAGCGTACCTCACGATATTGCGTCTCATCAGTCGACCTCTCTCGTCCTGAAACAATTTTTTTTGATGAATTCAGGAACGGCATTATTATAGATAAAATATTTTCTAGAAATTTAATTATTCATCTATCGAGTTTCCCTCTCGGCGACCGATATCACGTTTCGGGAGATGCGACGATTTCATTAAACTCGACACGATCCGGCATACGTCACACACATTCAACGGTAGATCGTCGTGTCGACCTGTGTGAAAATTCGATTTCAACTAAACCGAAAGAAAATTCGAGACACGTTCGATCCTCGATCGCCGCATGAGCGTTAAGCACTTTCCCTTTCTTAGGTCTTGGCTTCGATTCAGTTTTTTTTACGATCAATCTCGCAGTTTTTTGCCTCTATCGTTAACAAATTTTTCAATTTATCAACGCGTTACGATATTTTCGAGTCCGCGTATCGTTAATTTTTCAACTCTCTTCGTCACGTTTTTCGAATCTTTTTTTATTCGCAAATTCGAAATTTACTCGGAGCTTCTTTCGACTTTTCTAAATATAGCCCATTATAATCGCTGTCGCGCGCGCGCGCGCAGCGTCTCTCCTTTCCCTTTCGCCACCGAGGAAAGTCCACGAGGAAGGCGCGTGTTCGTTTCGCACGAGGTGCAGCCGAGACGATGACGGAGATCGTGGGCTCCGCGAGGCGACGCGCGAAACGTATCAAATACGAATCCATGGAAAAATCTTCTCGTTCGAAAACTATTATTCATAATCGCACTAAATCGTTAAAAACAAAATTCTACGCTTCGATATTTGGTTTTAATTAATAGTCGAATTGATCGATCTTAACATAAAATTTATCAACAGGATTCGATTGTTTTCACGGATCGGGAAATGAATCGCTTGGCGGCATCCGCGGGTGAACATAAAATTATCGAGGCACGTATTAATGGGTTTCCGTTGCCGAGAGCTACGTTCGTTAATACCGAAAGACCACGAAACGAAAGTAAAGGATACTTAACCATACGGGCGAACGAGAGAGAAAAAAGGAACAGGAGAAGCACAGCTGACGCGTGTATAACACATATTACTCGGTATAACCGCGTACAAGAGTTGCGCAACTTTTAACGATCGACAATCGTTTAGGCGCGATCGTGGTCTTTTCTCGTTACGAACTCTATTAATACGCATATATTATGGATATCTGGTCTCTGTTACCATCGATCTACCAACCTGGAATATTATGTATACGTCCCGCAACGTGACTCAACGATGAACAATTGGTAGAATGCGAAAAAAATTGTTTAAATATTTTTGTTTTTCTTATTCTCTTTATTTTTTTAGCAAATTTAGAAAAATATGAGGAATGAAGATGAATGGAAAATTGATCGTCGATCTTTGAAAATCGTTTCGTTGCTTTTGTTCTCCTCGAGAACATTGTCCTTACTTTCACTTTGATCAGCATTTTGTGTCGTCGACCAGAGACTCGAGCCGATAGTCAGCAGGATCTCTTGTAACTTTTCTACTAGCTAGGTATGGCTATCGAGCCTGGAACGGCAGGAACCGAACAGGGACACCGAGGTAAGTATCTCGATCGTTGTACCTCCCCACCCCTCGTACTGACCGGTGGTGGACGCGAGCGGGATGAGACAAAGGATTCGCAGTCGTTTCTTGCCCGGCACGGTGGTGATTCCAGCTTTCTATTTTTTGTTCTTTTCTTTCTGTAAAACTACATCCCGGACTCCTCGAGAACAGGACGAAAGAGCGACCGAGAGAGAGAGAGAGAGAGAGAGAAAGAGAGAGAGAGAGGCTATCGACCTCGAGAAAATCTCAACGAGCGAGGTCATAGATCTCTCGATCGTCGACCATTCGTTTATTACGTTTCTTAATATTATTTTCATGAATATTAATCTAATCAAGTTTTTACCATTTTTCTCTATCAGTCAGATTTTTAAAACGTGTCAATTTTTTTATAATACCTGGATGTTTTTTAATGAATTGCCTGTAATACTTAGTTCAATGCACGATATATGTATACAGATATTTATTTCAGGCACGGTCGGTAAACTCATACTTGACGACGCGTAAATGGCCGAACGATTAGCGGATAAAAGATGATGTCCACGAAAATGTGTGCCAAGGCAATTCTTACCGGCTATGTCTAGGCATATTCACCGACTGACAAAGGGGATCAATGGTTGTTAATTACGGCCACTGGCGATGCAAAGTTCTCCTGCGAATTGTTGGAATTTAGTTTTTTACCCTTTTTGTTTCACTTTCATTCCGTTCTCGATTCTAGACCGGTACTTATATTTTCCGGCATTGACGCGATATTTATCGAAATGTGTCAGGTTCGAATAAAATCGGTAGTACTTTTATAGAACGCAATAGAATCGATAGAGGGAAGAAAACTCGATAAAGAATAATGTTTAATACAAACTCACGTTTCCAGGTATCGCCGCGCTGATGAAGAGAGCGAGATTGTCGGGCCAGGGCAACAATTTGTATTGCTCCCACCACCTTTTGACAACGAGACTCACGTAGAATCCGAGAACGAACGACATTGGTATCGATTCGCTTGAATTCCCAAAATAATATCGAATCTTCTCGAATATCCTGAAGAAAAAATAAATTTTGTCAGTACTTCTTTTTTATCAATGCCAGAGTCACGGTGTAAAAAAGAAAATAATGTAACAGCGAAGAATAACACTTTGGCAGTCATTTGAGGAAAAGTGGTTCAAGGCTCGTTGCAAACTCAACGCTGGTACAATATCGATACGAAAAAAAAGAAAAAAGAAAAAAACAACAAGGAACAAAGACCAATCGTCATACGTTGAAATGTATTAGCTCGTTTTTTAGGTTCGTCCATTATCAGGCTCTTCGCACATATAATTATTCATTGCTGGCAGGCGGCTTCCTTTATCGCCTTTCCACAAGTGGATCAAGGTACTGTCACAAACATTACCATTTCGGTTACATTCAGCATTGTGAAACTTATGTGGGATTTTCCCATGATAGAAGAGACCTACAAAATTTCGCTTTTTGTAGGCTGTACGAGTTAAATGTCTGAAAAACGTTTTTTTTTTTAATATTTTTTATGATCGTTCGCAGTTTAGTTGGAAATTCAATTTATAAATTCTCGCCAAGCATCCACCTATGAGATTTTTTTTCACTGGAAGGATTGCCGAGCCCTAAACCGGCTTTAAAGTCTTAAATTTAGCCAGGACGAATCGAGGAAGGTCCTCACTCTCGCTCTCTCTCTCTCTCTTTATCTCTCGTGGCTCGCCTCGGCCACAGGAGATACATAACAAGAGTTTCGAGCTCTCGCCAATTTCTTTTTTCTTTTTTTCATTTTTATTTCGCGTCTGCCTACTCTCCCGCACTTCTTCGCCGTTCAGACGCAGGATTATATGCTTATATTTCTTTTCGCTCGTATCTCGAACGAACTGACAGCCTATCCCTCTTAAATCATTTTTTTATTTTCCACCACGCGGACCAGACTTTGAAACGAAACGCGTTCAGCGTCTCGGAGTTTCGCTCGTTCTCGTAGAGACGCCATACGTTTCACTTCTTTTTTTTCCACTTACTCCCAATTGTATCGACGTAACGCGACTCTATCGATAAAAAGAAAAAAAGAAATATTTATACGCCGCGAAATCATAATGTTATTTTTTTCATCGGCGATCAATCAGCTGATCGAATTTATAGCCTTTTTTTCGTGAAACCTCCGAGAACTAGTAGAATTTCGCGAATCTTCGCCCGCTCAAAATACAAAATGAGAATTTAACGAAAATTCAACGTCGTAAAAGTGTCACGAGGTTCGCGTGAGCGAAAAAATTACACGGTAATATTCATCGAACTTTATCGCGATCCCGAGCTCGAGTCGCGAGATTATTTTTTTTATTGCATTTTTGCAATCAGCCTCGTAGTGGGCGGCTGTGTGTGCGTGCGTCGGTCGTTCGACCAAGGTCAAATTCTCGCGCGTCGATTTATCGCGCATTACTTCTTTAAGGAGCAATCTTGAGTCGAGATGGTATTTTTTTTCATTCGCGACGATCGCGTCCGTCGCGAGTTCGATAGCCCTGGCCAATATACCTTTCGAATTATGATAAGACACACGCGCAGCGACGCGTGGCAATTGCGTAAGGTCAAGGTCGTGACGACGCACACGCACGGATTTTTATCAAAAGAGGGAAAATAATGGAATAATTCTTAATATTTTCGGAATTATTGACTCACCTCTGTTGGTCCTCGGTGAGGACGTATCGATATGTGATGTTTATGAGGTAGTAGAAGCTGAGGTAAGCCAGCAGCTCGCGCCAAATTAATTTATAAACCGAACCGCGCCATCTGAAAACAAACAAAAAATACAAAATGAAAAAAATTAACCCATGCGCCAAAAAAGTGCACATTTGCGCAGTAAATAACAAAGCAATATTGAAAAATCACCTTCACGGTAGTGACAGTAATAAATAGGTACATAGGTCGTCTGTTTTACCAAGTATCGTGGATATTAATAGTTCCACTACGACTTTTTGCACTTTTTAATAAACGAAACGCTGAAAATAACGACGCGCGATGGTTAATTTTAATTTAAAATAACGATGAGAATTTGATCGATAAAAAAAAGTGACGAATTCCTGTAATTCGGGTGAAATTTTCATGAAAAAATGTGCCGGAGTTGTGGTAATGCGATCGATTCTCGGAAAATTCCACGAAACGTTAGATGTTTTATATTCGGTAAAATCATGACGGAAGAACGTTTACCGGATATCCGTTGTGTTGATTGGGAGGTGTCGGGTTCGTTCGTGTCGAAAATACCGACGCGTATCTCGTCATTAACGTTACCAGCTTGTAATTTCATAACACGAGTCTCGTAGAGTCAATAAAATTCATTGGCGAACGACGATAAACAATGACGTCGATCATTGTTTTTCTCTGTATTTTTTAATAGGCTGTAACAAAAAAAACGTATTGCGCAATCGTGATACTTTCGCGTTGCGCGTTTGCGCAAAATTGCTAGACAGCTGTTAGGAAAAGGAGAGACTCGTGATACAACTCGGTGTCGAACCGTGAAAAACAAGCAATGCGAGAACCGTTACCGAAGGTCTCATTAAAGCCTAACCGGATCGATATTTTTCATAACGGAAATATTCACGCGGGTTTTATATACATATGGCGATGTAGTTCCGTAATAAATTCAACAACGCCGCTGGTTCAAGGTGGCTGAACCCGTATTTGAGATATTTTCGTGATCTCGTGGCCTATCAACTAAAATCTCTGATAAAAATATTGAATTTGATTTAAATGAATTGAAAAATTTAGAAATATATAAAATTGTAATATTTCATAAATTTCACGGAAATTCCTCGGATCCTTTCGTTCGAGGATTCCTACGTATCCAGGAATTCTCGCGGTTGGCTCGATTCGAAATCTCATGTACGGGGGGGAAAAAGCCCCCTTCGAAACCGGTGAAAGTATGCGAGAGGCTTCTCTCGCTCCAGACACCACGAGCGAAGCGTTTCGAAATTTCGTTCGAAATTCCGAAGCACCGAACGAAGTCGACGATATACGACGGTCTCTTATATTTGTACAAATTAGCGTAACTCCGAGAATCCAAAATCAAAAGGATCAAAGTCGAGGCGAGTACCAACGTTCGACACTTGCGAGATGAATCCCTGGAATTGTCCAGTCGAAGATTATATTTTTCGTTCCAGGAATAACGATCGAATTTACGACACTTTCCTTGCAGCTTTCAATTCGCATATTTTATCATCGCACGGCCATGAACTGTCCGAACGATTATTAATGAATCGTACAAATCATTAATTCTCCACATGATACAAAATTCAACGAGAAATCTTGGAAAAACATTGAAAATTCTTGAAAATCTAATTTTCACAATAAAACAAAAAAACAGATATTCAAGGGACAAAGCGCGTGCGTGGTTTTCGTTAGTATGTCAGTGGGTCACGGTGTGGAAGATATTTTCGTGTGGATAAAATACGTATTTTTCCTCACTTGAAAAAGCAAGTGCGAGTCTTCGTGAATGCGTTTCCCATCTCGACGTAACTCGCGCACGAGTTAACGATCGAGGGATCGATCGCGAGTATAGAAAATTATCGAATCGATTATATCGTCGCGCCAATTGCAGACAGGCGACGTGGAGTTGTTTTAGTATGTAACGCTTCTCGCAGAAGCAGAATGCTATATGTTAAAGAGGAAGAGAGAGAGAGAGAGAGAGAGAGAGTGACAGAGAGAAAGAGAGAGAGAGAGAGAGAGAGAGAGAGCGAGAAGGAGAGATACAGAGAAGAGAGGAGACTGTCTGACCTTCGTGTGCTTTCAAAACTTTACCGATCAAACGCGCTTCGATCGCGAGAGTCTAGCGAGACTAGTAGCGAGATCGATTGGAAAAAGCCTTGCGTAGCTCCAGACAGGGACAAACATATATATATACATATATATATACCACTATCGTCGACACTCCGCTCATTATTTCGCGGTCATTTGCATGCGATTGACCTATCGGAGGTCCCGGTGTTTTATCGATCTTTAAATATCATGAGACGATGAGTAATTAATTGAAAAACATTCGATTAATTGATCGAAATAATTTAATGGGTCAAATAACGAGTTACGGACCTGATTGAAGTAATTGTAAATAACGATTTATGACATTTGAATAAAAATCATTCGGATCGTTATGCAAGATGGAATTAATTAAAGAAAATAAAAAGGATCAATTATGAATTCAATTTTCTTGCATCAAAGCGTATTTCAACGTCAGCCTTCCTGTATTTCTTAATCATCGACGCAATTTCACTGATTCTCGTGTGTTTGTGTGTGTCTCTGTGTGTGTATGGAGAGCGAAAGATTCACCGTCGTTTACGCACAGTAGCCGCGTGTTTCGATCGTAAAAGCGAAGAATCGCTTCAGCATCTCCGCAACTCACCGTCATTCTCTGAACCGCTCGAGCCAGTACACGTGACGTCTATTGATCGCCAGCGTGACGAACCAGCTAAAGTCGATGAACGTCGTGCAAAATTGTTTCTTCGCTCGTTTCAAGCTCTGTTGCACTCTCGAGCTCGTTCGATTTCCATTATTCTACTCGTCGGTGCATGTTTTTTTGTTTTCCTTTTTTTCCTTTTTTTTTATTCTCCTCGAAACATCAACGTTTTTCCTCAATTTCGGAATAAATTTTGTAAATTGTTTTTTTAACGTTTTAGAAGTTATGGCTGTAGAAAATTGGCTATTAATTTCGCGAAATTTTTATGGGAATTATTCAACGATCGTTGAATTCAACGAGATAGAACTTCGAGTTTGATTAAGAAGTGTCCATGATACTCGCGCATTCCCTCCTTCTCTCGCTCTGCTCGAGCCGTTCTCTCGCACGTCCGTATCGCTGGAGAATGCTAAATATTGCTGAAACGTGAGTCACCAGCAGTTTTTCTACAACACACTGCGTACACCGGTCTTGCACTTTTCCCCACTTGCACGAAATTAATTTCTTCTCCTTTTTTTTCCCCTCGTCGCAAAATTTATTAATTTTCGTTTCGATCAATTAAATTCGTACTTGATTAATAAACAAAAACAAAACAAAACAAAGAAAGCCTCTTCAACGTGATTAAAATTGCGGCAACTTTCGACGTTTCAAAATTCATCGACTCTTCGAGCCTTGACTCGTGGCTCGTAAAAATCAATTAAAAAAATTATGAGTTCAGGGACTCGAATGTTTTTTTTTAAATCTCCGATGAATTATAGATAATGCGAGAACTTGCAAAATTTTGTCAATAATTTCGTTATTTCACGCGCAAGCGAAGCGAATCGTGCCGAGGAGTTCAGGAACCCCGAAGATGTTTTTTGTAAATCGTTAAATCGTGTAGCCGTGAAATAATCGAACCACCGCGAACGATGCGCGGTCGTATCGTCGTGACCTTTTTTCCTAGATTTTTCTATGAACTTTTATAGTTCCAGTGATTGCGGCCAACGGGCCCTAGGCGAAATGGATAAAAACGATCGAGTGCAGACACTGCGATGAGGTAAGAGGAAAAAGGAGAGAGAGAGAGAGAAAGAGAGACAGAAAAAACGACGTTCGATAAAACGACGACGAGCGCGAGAGAGCCTAGACCTCTCTCGTACTGCTCGTTTACTTGCGCAAAGTAACGGTCCACCGGGCAAGGCCCGTCAAGGACTCGACATAGTCGCGGATCGCTCGTCGATGACTATTCCGTTTCACGAATGACATTATTTATACGGGAAATATCGAACCCCTGTCTTCGCACAATTGTATAATTCTCTTGCGATCGAATTAAAAAACGTTCTCACTCTCACGACCGCGACGCAAATAATTCGTAAATCGGGAAAAATAAATGATCGATCGTTCGAAAGAGAACCGATACGATAAAAATAAATCCTGTTTTATATTCGCAAGGACAGTCGATGCTAAATAAGGGAACTATGGAAACAATGGATTTCCGGCCTCTTAATTGGATTACGAGCGCGAGAGATGAGTCGTTAGTTTAACTTCCCTCCGGGTAACGTTTTTTTTTTCTTAGATCTTCTCTTCGCAACGAGCGGACGTACGATGCGTTTTAATTATTCACGAGGGATGCGTAACAACGTTGTGATCGTTAATGATTCGAGAGAAATAAGATAAAAAATCAATTATTTTCGTAGAGAGTGAATCGATCGAGCGGACGAAAATTTTCAACTTGTTTCATCCACCTCGCCGTCAACGAAATTTCAAGGGGTCATAACTCAGCTTTCCGTTCGACCGATTAGCTCGTCGTATTTTTAGGACACCAGAAGTAGATTTACAGAATAATTTTTGATTCATGGAGATGTCTCGTATAGGATGGCCGTGAGAGAAGTTTGAAAAGCGGGGAAAAAAATGGAAAGGGACATTACTACTCGGCGGGTTTGTTCGCTAAGCACTTATTTGTCTGTCTCGCGTGGGCCATGAAAATAATTATGAAGCCTGTACGCAACGATCAGGATTTGGTCGAACGTCTTACATATCGATGAGGATGCATATACGCGGGTATTTTTTTTGATATACGTTTCGCTGTACGAAGGAACGAGCGATCGAAACGAGCCAGACTGCGACGACAGTGACACGGTTACGAGGCAGCCTTGTATTTGTCGCGTTCCTCGCAGCGAGAGACCAACTGCGCGCTTTATAAGCACACGTTATTATGCGTTTCAGGTGCGTATTACACGCATATACATACCATCGGTATAGCTATAGCGCGTTTCTTGTTTCACTCTGATCACTTTTTCAGCCTTTTTCTTTTTCTTCAATTTTTATGTAATTTTGCATTCGAGTAATTTCGAGAGTCATTATGGCTCTGACATTTTTGTTCCTCGATATTATTTCCGGCACGTAGCGTATAGGAAGGAAAATGGAAATGCTCGAATTAGGTAAATGTCGATAAAATTTCTCGCGTCCGTGAAAATTATTTCGCGTATGGATCTCACGATTCTTCGCGAGAGGTGGATAATAAATCTCGACCTCGCGGAGAGCAGTCTCTTCCGACCTCGTACGGTTTCCTGGCTCTCTTCTCGCCGGTGATCGGCTAATTACCAATCGGAGAACCTGAGGTCGATCGTGTTCGCGAACCATCGTGATTTACAATGACGAGACGAACGTGGAATGTAATTAAAAGAAGAACAAAAAACGGAAGAAAAATCGAGACAGGATGGCGAGCAGATTCATCGAAGCTACTTCCTGTTTATTGGGACAGCCCCCGGCGGCTTTTTCTTTACATCGAGGAGTCTCATCGCGCGTATAATCGATCGTTCGACGTAGCCTCGGAAAACCTTCGTCGTACACGCACCGATAATTAACCTAATTAAGGAACTAAATAAATCTCCCGATGGCGTGGAAAAACATTATTCGCGGCGGAAATCGTGAATCTCGAAAAGGACGACATTGTACGCCTTGTTATTTACGAATGCATTCGATCGGTAATTAAAGCTTGAAGAACGAAACAAATAAGTGTTTCAAGGGACTGGACGATTGAAAAATCTTCTTCTTCGAAACGTCTCGATCGTCGCGGAAAAAGCGAAGCGCTAAAATCGCTCCGCTTCGACGGTTTTTCCACAAATCGTGATCGACTCCTCTCCGTATAGTTTCAAAGTTGAAAGATGTAATGCCTTAGCACGAAACGAGCAAGGTCAGCACGTGGCAACAAAAACGTTGCATAACTATTGCCGCAGCTAAGAGCCGGTCATGCTTCGCGGAGCGATGCCATGCCGATCCTCGACTCCTCCCACGTCCCTTTTTTTCGTTTCTCTCGATAACGATTATAGCGACGATGGCATTTCCCCGAATTTACTATAAATCTGTTTTTACGAAACGCGACAATATAGCAACTTGTTATTTTTAGCGACGAAAAATTGCCACGTTAAATAACAAAAAAAATCATTAAAATTGCTAATTAAATTTGCGAAAAAAAAAGTATTCTCGGATTACAGTGTAGACAGACGGTCATCGATAGTTTCGTGCGAAGAAAAGAAACAAAAATTGGTCGACCCTGCGAGGCGTTTAACCCGCGAGACTCACGCACACGCGCTCGAACCCTGAATAATGGCCTCTTTCTCTTCGGTTCGTCCGTGGTCTTGCCAACCGATCTCTATGTCTCTCTCGATCAAGGACCAATGGAAACTTTTGCAATTCGTGTGGCCACATGTGTCTCGTCCGTGCGGAAGAGAAAACGAGTTTTGGTGTGTACGTCGCGTTACGAATTGCGTTCGTGCCTTTCTCTCTCTCCCTCGCGATGAGTGAACGATTGCGCGTGTATGGCGTGCAAAATTTTTAAACTCTACGACTTGTCACTGACACTCGGGCGAGTGCCTACAGCTGTTGAATTTATACGAAGATCGATCAACGAGTGCACGAACGAATTATCCAATGTACAAGAAAATATATCAAATGTTTTCTAGTACGTAAATTATCGATAAATTGATCGATGATTTTATAACGATCGTGGATCGAACAAAATCACGAGCCCAAAAGTCAATGAATAATGAGAAAATAAATAACGTAATATATATGTAGAACGAAAAGACCGAAGAAGGACGAGGCCAGATCGAAAAAAGAGTAACGAATGCCAAGCTCGTTGGTGTTTTGACCAAAGCGCTATTGAATAAATTCCACGAAACAAAGATCGGCGAGTGTTTAGAATTTCGCGAGGACCCAGGAAGTCCCTGGGACGAGTCCTACCCATCGCCCTCGTGATTTTTTTCCTTTTTTTTTCTCGACGACTTTTTGTTCCCGAACGAGGACGCCCGTCGATCAACGTCAATCATCGGCAATGGGCGCCGAATAGTAACGCCGAATGATAATAATCATGATCGTTATAAAAATCTAAGGTGAAATACGACGATGATTATTTGGGAGCGTCGATGAGCAAACTCGAAAAAGGAGGTATCGACGATAATGAAAAAAAAGAAATAAAATAACGCCAAGTACGAATTGAAATAGAAAAGTTTTTGAAACGAACGAGTTTAAAATCCACGGGAGAGTTTGTTACATATCGAAACGAGTGAATGGGAGTTTGTAGTGAATGGGAACGAGACAGAGGGAGGGAGAGAGAGAGAGAGAGAGAGAGAGAGAGAAAGAGAGAGAGAAAAGAAAAAGCGATTGAACTCTCGGTGTGACTCGAGGAATCAGCTGTGGACACGTGCGCCGTTCAACAGCCACTATATATATGTATATAGGTGCATGTATATGGATGTGTATATGGGTTGCATGTAAATCCCCCTGAGGCTGATGTTCGCGTTTCTAGGCAATTTCGTAGCGGAATACGCTCCACACAGAACTCGTCCGTATATATATACATATATATATATATATATATATATATATATAACACAATAGCATGAAATACTGGAGATCCGAGAGTCAAGCGTGGAGTTATGTGAACGCACTACTGGAAAACTCTAAGCGCACCGTTGCGTTTGTACGCCAGTCGGAGAACTCGTGTCACCGGTGACGCGCCGCCATCGCGATCCTAATAGAATGTCTCTGGGAGAGAGAGAGAGAGAGAAAGAGAGAGAGAGAGAGAGAGAAGGAGAGAACCGAGAGTACCGAACGAAATGTATGTCAGACACCGAGTACAACACGATACTCGATAAAACAACCATTTTATCTCAAAATCGACGAGCCAATTTTTCCTTTTTTTATGTTTTTTACGACACGATTCGAAAGTCAACGTCTTCGTGCGTGTTATGTTTAAAATTATGTTTTTTTGTTCAAACGCAGCTCTGAATAACCACGAATAAAAAATCGATTTATAAAAAATATGTGTCTGTGTGTGTGTGTGTGTTTTAATGCAATTAGAAAACTCTCGGTTGTAAATCATCCGAATGACTGTATTATAGATAAGTGTGCATTCAAATAGGCGAATAGTGCGAGTATGTCTGGAGTATCGGTGGGGGGGAAATTCGTGTCACACGTCGAGTGCATAAAATACATTTTAACAACAGACGCAGACACAACGTCGGTACAATTTATTATGCATTCGCTGTGTCCATTTTCCTCGTGTACAGACATTTTTCCAACTGTACTTCTCGTCACCCGATAGCGGCTGATTCATAGTGGCGTTGACTGAGAATGTCACGGTAATATGTAATAGCGGCGTGTAATTAGTGATGGAAGAAATACACAAAAAATAATGGAATTTCTTTCTCAGTGAAGAAAAAAACAAATCTTTTTTGCATTTATATTAGATTTATTAACGGTGAAAGAGATAGGCAAGGTGCGTCGCTTCAACTTTAACATCCAATATATTTATTAATGCTAAACGCGAGTGTCCACTCGATCGATGGATACAACGGAAGAAACCGGAAGTGAGCGGCTGTTGCAAAGTGATTTTACGATATCTCGAAGTCTGTCCGGACTTTCCTCGAAGGAACTAGCTCGAGACTCTCGGCGCGCGATAGCCTCGCGTTGCTGGAGTCAACTCCGTGGCGAAAGATTTTCTATTCTCGTCTAGAACGAGGATTATTTATAGAAATGGTGTTAAGGTGGGGGAATGTTACACCGGATATATACATATAACGAAGCTTTCTTTCCTTTTCGCACGATAGTGCAAGGAACGAGATGAGAAACGCGAATATATGTGTATATATATATATATATATATATGTGTCCGAGGCGCGAGAGTGCCGCAGGAAAGCGAGCGCGGAGTTCCCGCGAAATACCCACGCGTATCAGCACGATAGTTCTTGTTTTCATCGAACGGAATTTAACGAGATGACCTTCGTGGGCGTTGAATTCGAAACGAGATATTAATAGACGAAAATTGATCGATCGATCAATCGATTGGGTAACTGGCGAACGATAAATCGGTGATTATTTGAAAAATTGTGTTTTTTTTAAATTTGTTTAATCGATTCTCTCAATAAAATCGTCAAGATTTCTCCGGACGTGGACTTTAAGCTGAAAACGCTTTTTTTTATCGCCTTTTCGCTTCTCGTGCGTCATTACTTGTGTACCTTCCCGAACAAAGATCTGAATAAACAAATCCTGCAGCGAAAAACAGGGTGAAACGTTTTTATTCGCGATCTTTCGGATATAAAATATTACCCGCGATCGAGCGATACGTACTATTTTTGTTCTACGAAATAGTTCTAATATTTGTATTCTAACTCGGGCGATAAGAATTTTTGATAAGCGACGTATGAAATAAAATTTGAATCGTACGAATTAAAAAATACGTCATAAAATAATGACGATCGAGATAATTTAGCGACGATTTATCATACCGACTGTGCGAAGTTATCTAGTCAAATATTGATAGCGAATATTTTACTCGGAAGATGTTGGATCTCTTTTTTTCTTTCTTTTAATTATTCCGCTTATACTTAATTTTATCGGACACGCCTGACTCACGCGACAGCCCACGCGTATTTGCACAAGTGATCCTGCACAATCGTCGTCCCGTGTCTTGTTTTCATTCGGACGCGTTATCTCCCGTACGAAAGGCAGAGTTGCATTTTTCAACAAAGTTTTCAAATTTTCTTTTTTTCTTCTTCTTTTTTTACATAAACGTTATCGGGCGAGCAAAAAAATTACAACCGAGAGAACGAAGGAGAGAGAACGACATGGCTATAATCTTTTTTTGATGATTCTTTTCCAGCATTATGATAAAAAAAATTGCATTTTGACACGCGCATCGGTTTAAAAAAAACGATTTTATTCGAATTATCAGAATAGTCGTCGAGCGCGGGTGAGAAGCGACACGATCTCTCGTTCACGGAATCGCGATGATGTCAGTGACAAGATTGCTCGTCCTTTGCTCGAACTACCGTCTCCCCGGGCTAATCGAATACTCGTTATTCCCTCGTTCGGGCGATTTAGTCGTCTCCCGTGTTTCTCATCGGTATTAAAAATATCTCGAGAGAAATACGCGGTACGACAATATTTTTTTTTGTATAAAGAGTTAATAAACCGGGTGGTTGTTGGATCGGTGGATTGAAATTTCCATAAACTTCGCGTAAAAATATAAATATCCATATATATGTATATATTGGAATAAACATCGTGTAAAATGAGCGAGGAGTAGTCTAAGACTCGTAGACCTTAACGTACAAAAAAAAAGTAACATAATGTCGTATCAAACGATTTTTATGTTAATTCCAATCGCGTCATGCACTACAGGGAAGTAATTTGGTTATAAAATCGATAAGACGCTCGTAATCGATAGATTCGTTCGTCGCATTGTGAATAAGATGTAATATAAAGGACGATAAATCTGGTTACTAACTTTAAAATGTTGTTCGAGGCGATTGCCTACGCGTCTTGCTAATCGTAAAATTCACAGCTGACGGGCTCGCATCACGAGAGCTACGAGTACGAGAAGTGCGATCCGTATTTCATGTATACGTTTGACCGTAAAATCGAGGCTGTGCGAGTGGCATATATTTATCCATGTGTCTGTATACATATATATATAAGCATTTTATACGCTTATACACACATATATACATATAAGTGTATAACACCACACCAAACGACGCGCGAAGTTACGAGTCGAAAGTTAGAATTGTAACGTTGCACAACAATCGGGAGTGCTCCGCAATATCGCAATATCTTCGTCTCGTACATGACCGACCATATATACCGTCGATTGTGGGCGAATTCACGAAGCTCTCTTCAGAAATCGCTCTTTCTTTTCTAACGCGAAAGTACTTGGAAGTTATTACTAGAATGAGAATCGTCGTGGTTGGAATGTTTATAGGAATAAATTGATTCTATGCTAATTGAATTTCAATGTGAGGGGAGTGAGAGGGGGGGGGGGGGGGGGGGGGGGTGGGAGGGAGCCGCGAATAAAAAAAGCGTTAACATGAACGTCCCGTCAACGAAATCACAGATGACTGAGTTATTCACTGTTTCGTCAGTGTCGCGAGACCCCCCACCCTTCTACCGTATCACCCGGCGAACAATAGGCATCGAATGTCGAACCCAACCCACCTGACACATCTGTAACCAACTAACTTGGTCAGCTCAAGCCCACCATTGTGAATTAAAAAAATCACTCATGTCCTTAATAAGACGAAGCCATGTGTAGAGAGGTGGGGTTAACGGTAATTAAATATTATTCGATTAATAATCATTCGAATCGACGATTATTATTCGATCGATGATTTTTTTTTTTTTTTCTTTCAATTATCTCTTTATGTAAACGCGATGAAGACTCACTTGATAAGGATCCTCCAGAAACAGCCGAAGCTGGATCCGTTTGGCACTTCGCTCGCGTACGACACAGTCATTTCGAACAATTAGCTCGAACGACGTACTTTATTGCGTTAAAAAAGAATTTTGCTTTTTAAAAGATCGAATTTCGTAGACACCGCGACGCGTGAGACCAGCTCGCTGGTCAGCGCCCCAAGTCCTCGTGAGGGACTTCCGGTGGGACGTTCGAACGATCGGTCGGCCGATTGACGAATAATAATAGTAATAATAATAATTAGAAAAAAATGATTTATCACTCGCGCACATGCGGTGCGCGGACCGCCCTTAACCGGGCCTCGGATATTTTATTTTCTTTCAATTATCAATCTTTCGACCTAATCGTTATTGAATTCTTGCTACTCCCGCTTTCGTTTCAATAATCACGTAATTTTCTAAAATCGACGATTGTTCTTCGCGCTTTCGTCATCGATAACACCATTACTCCGTACTTTTTAACGTAGAACGAACGAGAATTTATAATTGGTGAATGTTAATCGTATAAATTTGATAATGTCAAGCGAACCCTCGGGGGGAGTTCGTCGTGCTTGACCAGCTGACCGACGTTTGCCGCGCTGTCTGGACTACTGACTGAGCTCCACTGTCGTTGCCCGAGCTGAGAAAACGGGTGAACGGGGCCCGAGGAGACCCGCTCTACCACTGCCACCTCCACATTTACGACACGAAACGAGACAGCGAGTCAGGCTTGTGCTTCGTGATAAACGGGCCCGATCGTTTCTTCGAACGACTGTTCTCCGTAACCATTCAAATTTTCCACATTTTTTAACGCATACTCGTACCAAAAATCGTGTCAAAGGCCTAGAAAGTTGATTTTTTTCGTTCTTCGCGCTGTGACAAATATTTCTCGATGCAAGCTTTTTATGAGGAATTTTTTCGAGTTACGTCTCGTATTCGATTTTTGTCTTTATCGAATTTTAAGTCGCGGGTACTTCGATCGAACGATTACTTCCCTGATACTCATCGTATATCGCGTATGGGCTAGAGTACTTTGTATAATCGAGAACAGACGCACCTGAAAGTCGCGGGTACGAACCGATCGCCATCGGCTCCAAAACCGGTCACGAGCTCCATCTACCGATAACCATACGTATCTCTCGATCACCTTGCCACGGCCTAGCCTGCGGCCAATTTACGACCTTCCCGTGCCATCCGGAATCTTGTTTCGTACGTGTGAGAAATACTCACGATCTTTGAGACAACGATAAAAATCGTCAAATAAAACCGATCGATCGATCGATTGAATTCTCATTCAGCAATATCCTTCGAGACTTCCGGATTGATTTAACGATCGAGACGCGTTGCTTGCGTTTCTTTTTTTTTTTATATTGTAAATTTCGTTATAAAAAATTGCGTGATCATTTGTAAATTATTTTCTACGAAATTTCCCCTATAATCCGAGGGGTTCGTGGCGTTGAGTCGTTGACTTTTATTTATTGCGAATAAAAGCGATATGTCTCGAAAACCCATTGGTTGGCAAAAGTGCGGGTCGATTTGTAAACCCTTCGCTCGCTTCAAGGATAACGATAAACCCGTACGTATCCTTCGGTGAGTAATGCTACTGTACGAAGCGAGTATTTTGTACTATACTTCGTTATTTTTTATTCAAATGTTTACATTTTTCTGTGACATCGCATAAACACTTTTTTTTAAAATACTTTTCCGATAATTGATTTATTAAAGAATCAGAATGTTTTTGATAAACAATTGGGTAAAGAATGTAACAGTAACCAATTAATTAATCTTGACGCTTTTCTGAATATTGTAAACGACATCGGCCGAGGCTTGAAATAATTTCTTCTCGTATTCGGTCATTCGCATTCTGATAACTTGGCTCACTCCGTTTTCGCCGATGGTGCAAGGGAGGGAGAGGAACATTTCGTGACAAACGTCGTGATGTCCCTGAGATTAAACGATGACGAGGATGACAAAGGTGTTTCTTTTTTTTCAAATTAAACGTTTCTATATATTTTGGTTCGTGTGAGAAAATAAACTAACTTGTATAAATGTCGATACCGATTTTATACGTTGACTGTTGCACAATATGTCTCTGGTAATGTCTGCTACGGAGAGGCCAACTGCCGTGTTGGAATAACCCTTCAAACATCGAACAGTTGGTCCTCTACGAAAAGCGATAAAATAATTGTTTAATCGATCGATCGATTCATTAATTATATCGTTCGATTGCATGGATAAAAAATTACGCTCTGATAACGTCTCTAGCGATGTCGTTCCATCCTTCCTCGTCGGTCTCGAGGCCGATGTTCGGAAGAATATCCCGCAGAAGAACTCCCGAGATGTTGACGCTGGACCACAAAGGTACTAAAGGAAAACATGTAAATAGAAATTCATAACGATCGTTATCTCCAACGACGGACGGCCAAGTTGCGTTCTCCTTCCCTTTATTAGTTGCGGTGGACGAGTAATAAAATTTCAATTTCGAGATACCGTTATATCATAAAATTGTTATAGATCAACTTACAGTTCCGAGTTACGTACGATCGGCGATGAGACTAATTCAAAATAGAAATCTTTTCAATCATTTGCGCAATAAATGATCACGTTCGTGCGAAGATATAAAAAAATGCGATTATTCATTTAAATTCCTGCCTAACAGAATTCTCAATAGATTTCCTCAATTTTCATATAAATCAATGAGTAAGTAAAAACCAATATCGTTTACGACTCACCTTGGCTATCGCCGTGCTCACCGATGATGAATCCGTGAACCGAACTCGGCGCAACGCCGATTCGATCACCGATCATGTAACGGAGTCTCGCAGTGTCCAAGTGACAACCGCTACCGATTATCCGATGCACCGGAAGACCGCTGACTTTCCACGTTACCCAGCATAAGATGTCGACTGAAATCAAGAAAATAAAATAACTTTCCAATTGGTGAATAATTAATTTTCATTGGTGCGCAACGCGTGTTTGCGTGTAAATTAAGGAAAATTCGAGAGACCTGGATTCGCGACTATGATAAATACGGCATTCGGACTATATTGTACCAACGGTGGTATGATACTTTTGAAGATATCGGTGTTACGCTGTACAAGATCCAATCTCGTTTCCCCCTTTTTTTGACGAGCGCCCGCGGCCACTATGACGACTTTAGAGTTGCTCGTCACGCAAAAATCTAATATTTTTCGAAAACATTTTTTATAAATAATATTTTCGAGGCTAATTCTTGCTTCTTTTTAATGAGAATTTTCACCTGTGTCGTACTCGATGTGAGGGTCGTTTATGAACGCACGGCTGTGAGAAAAATCCATCCCCTCACCTTCGAGCTTTTTCGGAAATGCATCGACGATGGCGATGTGACTGGTGATTTTCTATTTGTGTAAAATTATAACAAGAAAAAGAGATGCGATTCTGTAAAAATACGAGGGTGAAGGATCGTGGAGAGTTTTTACCTGGAATAGAATCGAGTTGGCACAAGCGACGCCTACCATACCTGCGCCGACTATAGTAACCTTGTTCAGCCCGTCTCTCGTCGGCTCCGTCACCTTGCACAGGAGATCTTCTCGCAAGCATGGCGTAGGCCTGGGTTTCGAGTGAAAATACCGGCGGTCGACAATTGAGATATTCGGAGAAATGTTTTTTTCAAGTAATTTTAGGAAAAAAAAATGAACAAATATATCAGCTCGAGTTTGCTTACTCAAAACTGACCGCTCTTTGTATTTCCTTTTTGTCGGACGATTTTTTAAGAACCCTCGTCGATCCTTGACCTCTCTCGGCGAAGATTTTTGTGAGAATGGTCGGTGGCAGGCCGCAGGCACCAGGGGACGTGAAATAACCCAGTTTCAATGACGGAATGATTTTTCTTGACAAGAGGTGAATTGAGGGATTGAGAAATTTGCGCATTTTTTCGCAACACCCCGGATGAGAATCGAGATTCTCTCGATCATCGACGAAACTTTAAATGCACGAATACTCGCGCATAGCGCGTGAACAATTTGTCTCGAACGATAAAATGCGCCCACTTTTTTTATAACTCGACGAACGACGGGACGACATGTGGAAAAATAGGTTAATAGCTTTTTTAAAAGGATTCCATGGCTACTCGTGATAACGCATGGACATAAAAAATAAAGTGCGTTTTATTTGAAAATAAACAAAACAAGGAAAAACGACGAAACTCGATGTTGACTCGTACACACAATATTTATTTGCAACACACTTCACATACACGATCACGTACACGATTAGACACAGTCGCATGATTTTTCCAAGATCATTGGGTTACAGACTCGTATCGTGGAATCGAGTAGTACCGAAAAAATATAATACTTTGTTTTTTTATCAATGTTCATTTGGATCATTGTTTTAACATCAAATGCACAGCGAGTCAAGGTGTCGCGGACACGTTAGTTTCAAAATATATAAAGTCACTTTTCCAGTAAGGATTACGAGCGAATCACTGGCAGTAATAAATAGCACACGTACGTCGAATACAAAATTACGAACATGAAAAAAAAAAGAGAATAATTATATAAACGTCGAAAATTTTAAAAATTTTAAAACTGGTAGCGACCATAAGTTTTGTCAGTGGTGTTTTCCCATGAAAATTGCTAATACCTTTCGAGTCAGGAAAATACTGTGAGAAAATTGACCACTCAGGATTCACGACTATATCGACGATAAAAAATAAGAAATATAAAGATTAAATTAAGCAAAAAGTATCCTTAAAATTTGAGATCGGCCTGGACATTGGCCATCGTCGTAGCGGATTTGTGAAGCAGCGAACGCTCTTCCTCGGTGAGTTTCTGCTGGACCACATAAGTCACACCATCCTCTCCCAAGGTGCAAGGAACCGAGAGGAAGACGTCCTGGGAGATCCCGTGAAGACCCTGAAAAGGAATTTTGTTGTTTAAGAGAAAACCAAATAAACAAATAAACATTTGCAGCGTGTAAAATATTATCGATACAAGCTAAGCCCAGCCCGACAAAATATTTCTCTCTTAACGATCATTGGTAAGAGAAAATCCTGTAATATTTTTCTGTGCTACGACGAAAATCGAACGTGGTAGAAATAAAATGCAAACGACCCTGAATTACTTACGGAAACCATGGTTGAAACGGCATGAACTTGATTGGAATTTCGGAGAATGGCGGACGCGAGATCGGAGATGCTGAGACCAATGGCCCAAGACGTGTATCCCTTGAGTTTGATGACCTCGTACGCGCTTTGAACTACCTGCTTGTGTATATCTCCCCAGTTCTCTTTATCCTTGTCCGTGCCAACGGTCTCGTCCAAATCGCGAAGACGAACACCGGCGACGTTGACCCCGGACCAAACGGGAACTGACCCGAAACAAATTTAAACACGTTGCTCCTAATGTTATTAACATTAAAAAATGTACAACTCACCACTCGTATCCCCGTGTTCGCCAATGATCCAACCGTGACAGGAAGTTGGCGCGACGTTCAGTCTCTGGGACAGCAAAAATCGAAAACGAGCCGAATCGAGATTCGTGCCGCTGCCGATTACCCGATTTTTCGGCAAACCGGATAATTTCCAAGCGACGTAGGTCAAGATATCGACGGGATTCGATACGATGAGAAGAATTGTCTTTGGACTATATTTGACCAATTGGGGGATGATACCCTTGAAAATATCGGTATTTCTTTGAACGAGATCCAAACGCGTCTCGCCCTCGCGCTGTCTCGCACCGGCGGTCACGATGCAGATGCTCGAATTAGCGCTGACCGAGTAATCGGTGCTCGCGTTTATACGCGCGTTCTTTAAAAACGCGCTACCATGCTGCAGATCCAACATTTCACCCTTCAGCTTTTCTTCCATTACGTCGATCAAGACTACGTCGCTCGAGACGGCCTGAAATCAACGAATCGTTTGAATCTTATCACACACCTGCTCGGACGCGAATATGTTCCGGTCGATTCTTTTTTTTTTGCGAAAATATCTTACTTTCGTTAAAACACTGAAGGCGCAAGCCATACCGACTTGGCCAACGCCAACGACGGTGATCTTGTTCCTTCCGGTAGCCACCGGTTCCGTCACTACGCTCAAAAGTTTGTCCTTCAATGTAGCCATTTTTCGTTTATCTGAAAAAAGTAGGAGAATTGGTAAAGATAAAATAGGATGACCTTCGTTCGGTCAAGGTCACGTTGGGTCGTATCGGGGTTATCGGTAGGAGCGGCGCGTCTCCTTTATTACAGATGAGAATAAATAATCGATAATGGCTTTGATGAAATTGCATGATTCACGGTTGAATGAATTTCAAAAAAGATAATTGATATTACAAAAAACAAAAATATTGAGTCGATCGAAAGAATTAAAGCGTGAAATTTTTTCAATCCTGGCAAGTTGAATAACCTCACGTACGATGCGCAAAGAAGAAGCTAGCTCGGCACGAGGCAATCTTTTCTTAGCCGATGAACCAAGAATAAATTCTATTACAACGCACGAAAAGAATTGGGAACGTGCGAGCGAGAGAGCGAGAATAAAAGTTGGTTGACCTGAATATATCATGTGCCATTGGACTATAGACCGTGTGTCAATTTATCAATGAATTACGAGGCCGAGTGATAGCGTAAGATATAATGAAATGTATCAAATTCGATAAAAATTATTATCTACAATAGAAATAAAATAATTATTAAAACTTGTTATCGAAAAAAAATAAACAAAAATCATTAAATTAAATTAACGTTGAACTTACCTCTTCAAGAAATTTGTCAATTATCCTTCGTTGATTAACTCTTGTTCACTCTTATCAAACTGACGCAATATTTGGAGAGCACGGACTACCGGCTCGTCTGACAGTTCGAAGGTATGTGCTGCCGAAGGTGACCTTGTCCCTCGTTTTATAGGAAACCGGCGCGTGTAACGTGCGCGTTCCCACGTTAAGGATATCCCGGAAAAGTTGAGAGTATGATAGATTATCGCGAGAAGGTAAAAAAAAATAATAATAATGCAAATTTAAATCAATTGCAATGTCGATTAATTAACAAATTTTTTCGTTTAAAATGTTGTAACGCGCGTGCTACCGGCGCGAGTTGAGAATGTCGACTGGCACGTAGGCGAGAAGCGTTCGGGCACGCCGGATCTCGCGGCTCGCGCATGCGCGGACTGGCTTCGCCCTTATCACGTTAGTGCGAGAGAGATTACATCGTTGGAAGAGGAAGTAGAACACCGACAATAGGCGAAAGAGACAGAATTTTCTTTACTATTTTACGAATTCACGCCGTTACTGGTCGAGAAAAGAGAGAGAGAGAGAGAGACAGAGCTGAAAATTGAAAATCTCGTCTTACAGGTTTCACATTTATCTAGGCATATGATTAAATATTAGAAATGTTTGTTTCAAAGATGAGAATCTTTGAAAAGAACAACTTTAGTGATTCAAGCGGCTAATAATATTATATTTCGAAAAGATTAGATAAACCCGATTTTTTTTTATCGTTTATCTTATCAAACGTCTATTCGTACTCCATTTTAGCCCTGGAAATCGCATGACCACGTTACATCAGCGTGCGTAAGATGCAACAAGCGAGATCCTCTCGTCGTATTACGTGTAATATAAATCCCTGGAAATGAATGAGCAATTTTTTTGAGGAAACGTCTCGTGCAACTGGTGAATCACGTTGAGCAATCCACGAGTGTCTCGACACGTCCTATAACGTATATAATGACCCAGTTGCGTGTGAATGTTCGCAGGTGGTGGGATTTCCTTGCCGAGCTGACGCAAAGAGGGTCGATGGGTTTGCAACTTTTGTAAACTCGCCTCTCACGTGTTTCGGGACTACGTGCTCCTCGTCACAAACCTCGAACACCTCTCGCAGCTGCGGAGGCTGGGACGTCTCGTGGTCGAAGTTTAGACGACGGAATTAGAAACTCGTGATTTTTGAAAATTCGGCGGAATAATCTTTACGTCAACCAAAAATAAACTGCATACAAATATTTCAAGCTGCTTTTTATTCAATACAAATTTACAATAGATTAAAATAAATAAACGATATTAATAATTGTTAAATTATTATCAAGAAATTTGAATTATCTTTGTGGTTAATTAAAAATATCACGTTGCATATATCGTTGCAACGAGGAGGGAGTAGAGGGGCGGTACGATGCATGCACGTGGTTGCAACAAGTGCTCGCGACACGCGGCTTCGGCACTTACGCCTCAAATAAAAATGTGGTAATCATCCAGCGTGTGTATAATAATCATCGGTTTAACATATACGAAAAGATCGCCGTACGATCGTCGTACCGTGGCGTCTCAATTTCCATAACGAATATTTAAAATCTCCCTTCGTTCCATCCACACACACACACACACACATACATACACACAGCGGTTTACTTCGACAAGCAAAATTGCCGAGGGCGAGACACGCTTTACTCTCGAGTACCTACTGCGAAAAAGTACTGAGGGAAAGCCGCCAAAGTACACCGTATATACAGATATATATATATATATATCTGGGGTTATATATATATTGGGGTACGTGCATATGCATACATGTTTATGTATACATATATTTATTTACATACGTTCGCATGTAACTCCGGACGATCGGTGGTATAATAGAGCAATTTTGCAAATCGTCTCGCTAGGCAATTATTTTGAACCTCGGGTCTCGTTGCAAAGGGTTTCGCCAACGAGACCGCGATATGGTAATTACCCACTGGAGACACATAACTCGTATCGCCATTTTTGTTTATACAGATATATATATGAATATATATAAAAATCGGATCTCTTCATCTCCGACGTGAACTCTGTAGGGGATGATTTTTTTCTTCGAGGTGCTCGCGCAATTCTATTTTTGATAGGACGATTTTGAAAGGGATAGAGGTTGAAGAATTCGATGCTAGAGGTCTCGTCAATGTACACCAGCAACATCATCGAGTCTCTCGGTCGCTAGAAGAGGCATTCTTGTTACCACGATCGACAATGCAGAAAACTTTCATCCTCTTTTAGTATTTAACAAAAAAACCTGCGATGACATTGAACAGTGAACAATTATTTAAGAAGAATTAAAGTTAAATAACGAATTGAAAATTTGAGTAAAAAATTGTGTTTTGAGTGTACGACCCTTAGAAAATTCGAAGATATTGGAGCGTGATAGATTTTAGAGAAAAACAATCAAGAAATACAAAATTCGTGTTAATTCTATCGATCCTGACATTTAAATATTTATCGACATTAGGATCGAGTCTGGTTTCCATGGACGTTGTAGCGCGCAATCTTCGTTGCTCGAAGCTCGAGCAAATAGTACAGCTCGTAATTCATCGTGCGAGGGCTAACATTGCAATATGCCTTCCAAGATCGACTCTACACCCTCGAGGCACTCACACATATACTCGAGTCTCTCGCAGAATCCTTCCTCTGGCTCTTTCCAAGCAATGGTCCAAGCGCCAAGGGTTGCAAAAACAACGAGAAAGAGAGAGAGAGAGAGAGAGAAAGAGAGAAAAAAAATAAGTGACGCGAAGAAACGAGACTAAACGAAGAGGGTATTGCGAACGACGAGGGCAGATATAACTATCGAATCGAATCGATGTACTCTCGCACGTATATACACAGATATACGTCTATACGATACGTATATCTATGTATATTAGATATCCGCCACGTCCAGTGGGAGTTTCAAAGTGCCGCGGGCGACTGCTATATTTGCTATATAGCCGCTCTCGCGTACTACGAGATGGAAGACCGTCTCCGGCTGGTATCATAACAGCTGTTCTCATGCTCGTGAACCTCGCGCGAGCCCGGATGGGTTTATAAATCATGATGCGAGAGGTTTTCCTCTCTAGCACTAGAGAAAGGAGAGAGAGAGAGAGAGAGAGAGAGAGAGAGAGAGAGAGAGAGAGAAAAAGAGAAGTCTTCTTCGGACTCGCCGCGAGGACGAATAATCGTGCACGCCCTCGACGCGTCTACGTACATAGTCGCGCGGAGGGGAGATGGGGGTAATAAGGATCACCTAAATCGCACTACGATAGTTTTCAAACAATATTTTCCCCGGACCTACGTGCGTTACGCTGACTTTGACTAACGTATATAAATATCGGTGCGAATGTTCGATAGAGTGGAGGGTGTACGGTGTATGAGCGGAGAAAGGAAGGCCCGGGGGTAGTGTAAGTCCCCGTTGTTACTCTTTCCCACCTCGACGATTAACCGACAACTGGGGTCGCTCACAATCACCGGCTATTAATTACAATCAACCCTATCTTTTCTCACTAGACCCGAACGAAAGAGAAAAAGAGAGGAGGAAATAAGCCGATATACGAGACGTTTAATTTCGTATCGGGAATGATTTTTCTTTATGCCGAATTTTTTCTTCTTCGTCTTTGCAGCGAAGTACCAGTCAGCGGTAATAATAATGAAAATCGATCGACAGCTAAAACATAGTGTGGGTTTTCGGTGGTGCATGGCGAACTGGAACACCGACGATCAGACAGTACAGCCCCGATTATATTATGGAGAAAGACGTCGTGTACGTTGCCATGAGCTGTCTTGGAGCTCTGGGTGAGAATCGTCGCGAGCGATCGTCTCGATCGATCGACTAACAATCGATTGTTGACTTATCATCAGGTTTTTTGAATCTCCATCATCGGAACGCGACCGGAAATGCCGGTCTCGAGGATCAGACTCTCGCTCTCAAATGGGTGCAGGCTAATATTGCGAATTTTGGTGGGAACCCGAAAAATGTTACCCTGATGGGCTGCAGTGCCGGTGCTATGTCAGTTGAGCTACATATTTCACACCGATAGCAGACTTGCATTTTATTCCCAACGATCCCGTGATCCGTGAGATCAATCGGGTTTCAACGATGTGGACGAATTTGGCTAAATACGGGTAAGAATTTATCGAGTGATAAGATCGGACATTTTTCAAGATATTGAACGACGACGATAAGGAAATTTCTTTATAGAAACCCTACACCACATTGGGTCGATTATCGTCCACATTTGGGTATCACCTGGCCCGACTCCGGCCCCGAAGGAATTGTACTCAACATCGGTTTTGAACTCTCGATCGAGCCGAGACCGATCGACAACACCACGCGGTGCTTGCAATATCTTCAATCGCTGACTCTCGCAACGGTCAACCGATGTTCCTGAATATTCACAATTTTACAAAATCAATCAGGAATGATATGAAAAATATTGATGACTTCGAGAATTCGCAGTTCCGTAAATCGCTCTGTCGGTATTTCGATTTAAAGGCGATTCAAGGCGCCATGAAGCAGAGCGCGTCAATATCACCAACGCTTCGCCCACCGCGAGATGTCGCCACCTGCTGGAAATTTATAATTCATACAAAAAATAACATATATATATAATTTATTTTCGAACTTAAAATTTATTACGAAATGATAAAAACGACAAGTGTAACAAAGGCTATTCAGAGAGTAATGTACATTTTTTTTCTATGAAGATAGTAAGCGACGCACGTCCAGGCCGCGATATCCCAAAACGCAGCGATCAATCGCCATGTGTGACTATTCATTTCGCCGTAATTCCAACTGAACGGAAATGTATTGTGCCACATTCGACCAGCTATGTACATCGCTAGGGTATTCATGCCTGTGAAAATGTTATTAATCATTGTTTAATAATGATATTTAATAACTCAATCAAATATCATAATTAATGATAATCGATTGTACCAGGTACTCGAAAAGGCCCACCCCGCCATACTCTAGTCACATCGACCAGAAGATATGTCATAGTTAATACCGCTAGACTAAATGCTGTGGTGGCAAAAACGAAGGACAATGACCTGAAAAACGAACAAAATGAAAAGATGCCAAAACAAAATTATTAAAAACTCGCGTCATTGATCGAATGAATTTCCGAGAATTACCACAGGTTCTTGTTAATCGGAATGGTATTAGTGAAATGAAGAGCACAACCGGCCCCAGCACAGATAAGTCCCAGAAACAACCATCTGAAAACACGATCTTTCCAACCCTTATGAATGCAAAGAATCTTTCCCGTCTGAACGCCGAGGAAAGCTTGAAATATCGTCGTCAGGCAGCCTGTTCGATAAAAATGAAAGTATTTATATTTCATTTTGGTAGAAAACAAAAAATACGTTTATTCACTTGCCGAGAATTCCCTCGGGGTCGAAGGGCCCTGAATGATAAACTGCGTTGACCGTTGAATGTCTGAAAAGATGATCGGTTCCTAATACGATTTTGTCTATGTAACCAGCTGCACCTCCTGTGCAATTCGCGTATAAACCATCGTCCTGTATTCCTCCGGGTCCAAGATAACCCCTGAAGATGTTTGTTTTTTCACCCTTATTACACATTTTTGTATAGTTACATGCGAGAATTGTCATTAACGGTTTAACTCACGTCGGACAGCCGGGTACGGGTAAGTAAAACGTTATCCCCGTGTGTACTGCGACTATAACGATCATCGCGATCCACTGAGGCAACAAAGCTATAAAATCTGCGATTTTCGAAAACGTGGTCGACGTCTTGTACTTATCATCGATTCGTCTGCTCAAAAACGTGTACAAAATACCAACAACGAAATAAGCCACCCCCATACGCTGTAGGACACCAAAAATTCGAATCCCTTTCAAATCTCCCCCGATACCCACGGCGCTCAGTGACATACCGATCAAGAAGAAGAGAAAGCTCCGCTGCGAATTAATATTTCACTAATCACAATTACGAAAATGGCTGCAGTCCCTTCATACTGAGACCGCTCTCACCTTGATGATACCTCGAATCATCGATAATCTCGAAGTTCCACGCGCGAGCTGCGACGAGAGAGACATGGGAATACAGATCCCCATTACCCAAAGGAATCCTGGAAATACCAGATCACCCGGCAGTAAACCGTTCCAGGTCGTGTACTCGAGAAACACGTAGCCACCTGCTCCGTCGATGACGAATATCATCAACAATATAGTCATCCTGATGACGAAGGACGATAACGAGGGATGAGTCGCGAAGAAAATAAATTTATATATAAAATTGATGTGCCGCGTTACTTTACCCTCGAACGGTATCAATGGCTAGAATGCGCTGTTTTTTCTCAGACAGAATATTGTCATTGTTATCGCTCGTCTTATCGGGACTTGCATTTCGTCGTTTGTTTCGAAACTGAATTACGCGTGCATTGACGAATTGAATAACAAGCAGCAGACCAAGGACCGTACCGAGTATTATAGCGAGGCCTGAAATTAAAGTGTACACCTCATTTTATATCATTTTTCGTATCAAATAATAGCAATTAAAATGAAGTAATTACGTGTATAAGGATTAGTAGGCTCGAGGATCGTATCAAACTCGCAGCCTTGGTCATTCACCCTTAATTCGTAAATTCCATATTCTCCCAAATTAGGCTGGAGCTGGCAAACTATATTACTGAGAAACAAAATCAAAACATCAAATATAACCCGCCGATTTATTTCGTGATTATTTATGAGAAAAAGGAAAAAAGTTCAAGTACTTATCGATTGTTGCCGATCGGTATTCCTGTATTCCAGAGTCGTTGTAAATTCTCCAGGTCACGGACTGCGCGGTGCTGACTGTGAGACTCGTGTTCATCCATCCCGGTAAAATCCACGAGACTTTAGCGTAGGGACACTTGGCGAATACGAGAAAGAATTAATTAGTCGATTGCGTGAAACAATTGAAAAACAAACCTACCGACACACAATCGGAAGAGAGCGAGTAAAGAGTCGCGTTACAATTTTCTTCGTTGGAATTTAGAAAAACGCAAGCCTCGTCGAGTGCGAGGTTGTTCCAATTACAGCCCTCCCTATTCATTTTCCTGATAAATCTTCTTAAAGTCAAGATGTAAAACACTTTCTTATTCCTTATTTAATACTAATATTCCTTATTTGCTACTAATCAATGGTTTAACGTATAGTCACGAGCGAGATGAGTCACTTAAACGAAGCGAGCCGCGAATGTACGAGTGAAAAACTGCAAATACATAAAGTCGCAAAGTCGCACTGTTTACCTCCTAAATTTCGTAACGAGTGCGTAACCAGTGTTCAAATTGTAGATAACGCAATGGCCTAGAGGTCACGCATGGGTCACGGACAGTCCGGGAGCAACTTGTATTTGTCCATTTTTTATTTCATTCAAGAAGATTTTGATTATTCAAGGTTATTCAAGGTGCTTAGTGGAAAGTGCGCAACCATTTGTTTATCCCTGTCTAACGAATAATTTTTCTTGAATAATAAAATCATCACGCTGACGCGTATTACGTCGGGTTCGACTAATTATATAAAATATACTGTAGCGTGACAGCGTTCGCGCTCCCCCCACTCCAGCAGACCTGGACGGAGCCGCGCACCACCTATAGTTCCACAGATTCACCATAGATGCCCTCGCGCTCGAACCCCCGAAAGCGAATATAGGTAATATCTTTACATTGACTGTCAAATTCACAACAAGTAGGTTCGTTTAACTAAACTCAGATAGAGGGACAAAACAACATACTCTCAAAATGCTCTCAAAATGCTCTTAAAATAA
This sequence comes from Netelia virgata, assembly GCA_951802705.1. NCBI lineage: Eukaryota > Metazoa > Arthropoda > Insecta > Hymenoptera > Ichneumonidae > Netelia > Netelia virgata. The sequence continues at coordinate 1,346,261 of OX637866.1, read as the reverse complement.
AGATTTCACCTAGAATCCACTCAAAGTGGGATCACCTTTGAGACCTGAATCGACACGTGAGTGAAGAGACGGTGATAACTAATGAGTGGATTCAGAAGAGAACTACTATATTGATTTCGACTAGCGCACCGCAGTACGGGTGACCAGTCTCGAATTATTAGAGGAAACATAAGAAATAGAGGAGGACAGAATCTCGGAGAGAGTACCAAGACGCTGTACGGAGAAGGAAGCAGATAGAAACGAAAAACAAAATATATATATAAAAAACAAAAAATAAAATAAAATCACAAATTACCGTATGAAAACCTAATTATAAAAACATACTCTGTACAAATATGAATATTTAAATAAACTTACCTTTTTACTTGTACTCTCTGTTACATGAGTTACATTAATTTAGCTCCTGCTCGAGTTTCCGAACCAAAGAAAATAATGAAACACCATTAACGTTTCAATACATGTACAATAAAAAGGAGACAAGGGAAAATAAAACGTTCGATGGAGTTGGAAGAGTGGCGAGGCCCGCGGTGGCGTGCGTCCCCGTCGTTACTCTTCCCCACCTCGACAATTAACCGACCACGGGGTCTTCTTGCAATCACCGGCTATTAATTACAATCAACGCTATCTTTCCGCGCCGGGCCTGAGTGCGAGAGGGAGGGAGAGACTAAGTATTCGTGCATTTTTTCCTCTCCCAATTGTCTCCCTATGAATATCTATACTCGGACTAAACAAAAAAATGTGCGATCCAAGGTTTTTTTTTAAAAGATTGATGACTATCGTCAGCCGACTTCTTCTTTTCTTTTCCAGCAAAAAAAAAGTGCAGATAGCGGTATTATGGAAACGCGGCGGAGATAAGGGCGATCCGACGATTATCGATGAAAATTGGCACTAATCGCTCGTTCGTTGATAACATCACGAAGATACAAATGTTACGATGCACGATTACATAAGGAACGGTCGTAAAAAAATCATGGAAGAAAAAAGGTTCGAATGAGAAAGAAGGGAGATCGTATAAAGAAATCGAAAGATACGAATGGTATAAAAAAGGGTATCGAATCGTTAGCGGGTCTAAAACGAAACCGAGCACACACAGGTTACCCCCGGGCGTTGATTAGCGGATATCTTAATTACCGATTGGCCGCACGGCCTAATTAAATCGTAACTCAATCAGGCTCTTTCTCCCTCTCTATTTCTGATCGTGTGTGGCTTCCTCGCTGTTTCTTCTCCTTCTGCCTTCCCCCCCTCCCCTCCTGGACGCTGAGCTCTATTCTCGTGGATCTTTGTTCGCTCGGAAACCGCGATTTCACGATCTAACCTTTCCGATCGAATTAAATAAAAATAATAATAATGATACTTTAACGTCTCCTCCCATGGGAACGAAATTATGAAAATATCGTGCAAGTGAAATTCGAAGTGGAACGACCAATTCTGCCGTTAATCGTGCATCCACGAAGAACGTGAATATATTTAAAATGAAACCTCGATCGTTGAATAAAAAAAGATGCAATAAAAAAAATATTCGACAAGATATGTAACTGTAAGAAAAGAAAATAAGATAAATATATGTATGTCTACTTTTTATGCTCATACATTGATACGCATGCGTATATGTATGGTGTAAAGTATAAAAGGAGCGCGTCGAGGGGCAAGAGAGAGAGAGAGAGAGTCCGCGGGAATTATGTCATTACCCGGGCGCGATCGTGAGGCGAGGGGATGCAGGTTTATAAATTATGGTCTTCGGGGACGCGTCATCGAGATAATACAGAAAAATGGGCCTGGGCCGCTCGGAAGCCGCCACTACCGCCGACACGAAGCCGCAAACTCTTTTCGAATATTCTTCATATATATATATATATATATATATGAAGAATATATATATATATATATATATATATAGATATGTATAATCACACTGTCCTTAAGACGCGACTCTCTCGGTCTCTCTCGTTGCGTCGTTGATGGCGGAACAGCATTGAAAATTCGTTGGGTGCAACGAAGAAGAATATTTCTCCGCACAGTTTTGAGATTCAGTGCCCGCGGCAACAAAAATCTCGTTCTCCCCCCCCCCCCACCTCCACCTCCTCTACCGGCCACCCCTCCTTTCTACCCTTTTTCTCCACACTATTTTTTTTTTCTTCGTTGAAAAGGAGTTTGCATCTTTTTGGCAGTCCTCGTTCTTCTTTCTGTCTCCCTCGTCTTTTTGTTCCCCCTCCGCGGCTTTTTGAACGTAGCCGCGCAAAGTTCGAGAATGAAGTTGTGTATTGCGAACGAGAAAAGTGTGATACGTGGGGGGAGGAGACGAAGGCAGAGGGAGAGAGAAAGGGGGGCGTGAATAACTGGCCCGAGCGGGGTAACGAATGCCCCGCTGGCGCATTCGTTAGCGGGGTGTATAATGAATCACCCAAGGAAACGGGACACTCTCTGTCGTGTGCTGGAGAGTTTTAGGGCTAAGTACAAAACGTAGAAAACAAAATGGAGAATACTCAACACTAACAAAAAAAGTATCACATTTTATGATTTTTTCGTTACCACGAAGAAGTTTATCGCTATTGTTGCGATTATTATATTTTGCCAAATGTATTTATCGATTATTTCAATGGATTTATTTGTTACATCGTATTAATATTTTTTCATGCCAGAAACCCACGCACTTCCGCATCGACGTGAACGTTTTTTCTCTCTCGAAGGTAGAGAGGAATTACAAAGTACAGAAAAAAAAATTGCGATCACCTGCGTGTCGCGCTCGTTCTTCAGGATTAAAACGAATTCACGTCGGATTTTGCCTTACGTGAGGTGAAACCGTAAACGTAGTAGATGCCGTTATACATACGCGTGATATATGAACGGTGTGCAGTACGTCCGTTATATACGTACCTGCCAAGGTGGGCTCTTCGTTGTCAAAATAATTTGCCGCCAAAAAATATACAGCGTAGGAAGATTTTTTTGCAAATACGATCAACTTTCGTACATTTTTTGTTTGTTTCTTTAATGATTTAACCGCGATGACGAAATCATTCCAATTGATCGAGTATCGGTTTTTGAGCCTCGTAAATATTTTTACAGGATTTCACGACCAGCTGTTGCTCGTCCTGTGTGTAGAGATGACGTACGTAAGATTGAACTCCATTTTTGCCGACGACACAGGGCAACGACATGAATACATCCTTCTCGAGACCGTGACGACAGCCCTAATTAAAAAAAAAAGGCATCATTTTGTTACCAAGGAGTAAAATTTTTATCATGGAATCGGTCACCTGAACAAAAGTGGAAACTGTTAGACAGACGCAGGTGTTTCTAACGATTGCATCGACGATTTCACAGGCGCATATGCCGAGTCCCCAGTTGCAGTGACCCTTTTTTCTCGTCATCTCGAGACTACTGTCGATCACTTTAGCGTGAAGCTCCGACCAGCCCTCGGGATCCTTTTGACTTCCGATGTCTTTATTTATGTCCTTGAGTCTAATTCCCATGACACTGACGGTCGACCAAACTGGTACTGGGCTCGAAAAGATCAGAGCTCGAATAATTCTTCGTAAATTGCTTGGATTATTTGTATACGCGATTACCGGAAGTTGGGCCATTTTCACCGATGACGAGGGCCTGTACGGAACTGGCCGAGACGCCGAGTTGACGCGAGATAAAATATTGTAACCTACAGGTGTCGAGAAATGTACCAAGGCCGATAACACGATTCGAGGGAAAGCCGGAGAGTTTCATCGCTGCGTACGACAGGATGTCCACTAAAAGGGTACGACGATCATGTTATTTAATTACGAGAAAAGGCTTTTAGACGAGTTCCAATTCGTCGCAATGGGAGAAGTAAGCGGTTCTTGCACCTGGATGCGTGACGATCACGAGTATACTGTTGGGTGCGAACTTGCATACGTTAGGTATCGCGACTTTGAAGATTTTCAAATTATCACCGAGCAAGGAAGTCTTGCTCTGTCGACTCTTGTCCGTACCTGCGCAAGCGGTTATCACACAAACCGCCGCACCCCTCGCTAAACTATAATCTGAAGATATTTTTTTATTTATGTATATTTTATGAAAAATAAATTAATTAATTGGGTAATTAATTAGTGAAAAGTTCATTAATTGATTAACCTTTTGTACCAACGATTTTCGGGTTTCCCAACAATCCTGCGATGTGACCGATGTCTTCGGCTTCGGCTTTGGCAATGTTTTCGTTCGTATCGATGAAGACCAATTCCGATGCTAAGCGCTGCCAAAAAAACAAAACAAAATAAAGAAACATATTCAAAATTCTTCGTAATTCGATAATTGACACAGGCCTGACGAAACGTCGATATCCATTATTCCTACTTCGTTAACCATCGAGGCTTCTCTCTCATGACCCAGAAGGGGACAAAGAGACGATTCTTGTTTTATTTGTTCTTCTTCGAGATTTCGTTTTTTCTCTATTTAATTCTTTTATTATTTTTATTCGATCCGGTTCGAGAGGGACCGCATGAGGAATGCGGTTAACGCTGATGCATTAATGGGTCGGCTAGGGTTGGGGGCCGACATCTCGCACTCCCGATGGTTTCATGCTCGATTGATCGACGCACAACGTCCAGGGAGTGGACGAGAGAGAGAGAGAGACAGAGAACTGGAGAGACGGAGAGCGATCGTGCTCAGCGAAGAATTTAATGCGAAGGATCATTAAGGTCGTCCTGGTTGATTATTTTCTCAAGATCTCTTTCTCTCAGCCCCTGCTATCCTTATAACCGACTTTTTCTCGTATCGAAGAAATATTTTTTAACCCGTCAACTTTTCAGAGAATGAACATTCTGATATTATTCTTTTTCCATCAGAGGGGATGATTTTCTTTTTTGGCATTAATATTTTCCATGCGAAATAAACATTGTCGGTACATCGGATTTCGAGTAACTACGTAGCGAGTTAATATTCTTCAACATTTTCGTCCGACGGCGTCCATGAAGGAAGAACCCTCTGGCTGTTTTGGCTCGACGTACGCGCGTATACTGTTAAAGTTATGCGCCACGCGATAAGTCATTCCTGAGTAATTACGCCGCTGGACCAGCCTCGTATATATTTGAAATCCCTTCGGGCATTTTTCGTTGTGCCTTCGATACGTTTCGCAAGTTGCGAGAAGAGCGAGGAAGTCAACAGACTCGAGAAGGGAGTTTGGGTAGGAGGAAGGAGAGGGCTTTTGAGGTCCGTGTGTTCCATCACCACCATCACAGACATATTTTTGATCGTTACCGTGTATGCATGTGTGCGTGTGTATTTTTCAGCGGCGAACGGTTGGCCATTCATTATGAAATCGCAAACGAGCGTGCAGGCCACTTTCGGTAGCTGGTTTCGGTAATACCCACGTGTGTATTAACTCCAATCCACTCACTTTTCTGGCCAGGGTTACACCTCTTTTAACTACGATATCCTCCTCTTTATCTTTTCTTATTCTTTTTACTTTCGCGTCATGATTTTTGTTACTCATATTATCATACTCGAACAGATTTCGGGATTTATCGGGCAGCGTTTCTTAACTTTCACGAATCTGCTGGTGAATTCTCTCTCCAAAGTTGGTGATGAAAATGGAAGTTCCGAATTGGCAAGATCGACGTTACAAGTTGAAAGTGGATTGCAGTTTTTTGGTGTACGACAGCTCGCTGGTAAACTCGCGGTTTGACATCTGCATCGATTAATTGTCCGGTAATCATCGCACAAGCACGTGGTGGAAATTGCGAGAGGTTTTCGTGGACCGATCGATGGACAATTGTGCTCCCTTGGAATTTCTAAGCATCGTGGAATTTTTCGACATATTCCAGACGACAAATATCGGTGCAAATTTGGTCCTGGACAGATTTTTGGAATTTCGAAATTGCAAGAAATTGGAGGGCATTTTTTTCTGTCGAATGAAACATCGCAGGATGATAAAGGTCTTTGAGGATTTCCAGGACACGGCGGGGAAATAATTTTGCGTGGACCACAGGCCGAAGTTGGTCTTCCAGGACACGGGAGTCTTTTGCAGGACGCCTTTGTTGACAAGGGCACGGGTGACCTTGATCCTGTCGAAAATCCTTGCTTAGAGCTCCCAGGACACCCGGAAGGACACGAAGTGGTCTCGTACTTCGCTATTATCTCTTTGATGCGTTCGGCGAGGCTTCGACGACCCGTCGAACAGCACCGAAGATCGTTCATCCTGTCATCTCAAGGTTAACGAACTCGTTCTAAGGGATCATTTTTTCCGACGTCGTTTCTCGCGTCGAAATACGCGAGGAAACCGTGATTTTTGTCACTGCGAAATTTATTCGCTGAATTTTGATCGTTTTCAAAATTAACCTAAAGGACTAATGACCGGTTGAGAATTTAGGGTTATCGCTCCGCATTGACGAGCCAGCTGTCGATCCGTAACCGGTAGCTTTTTTTTCTCGCGTGTGCGTCATATATAGGGAGATTGATTTTTTCAAATATCTCGAAAGAAGAATAGGATCGAGGCGGAAGGAATAGCAGAAGGTCCTAACAAGTCCAATATGCCCACAGAAACGTGTATGGTACGAAAGGGACGAAAAGTAAGAAAAAGAGGAAGAGGAGTATAATAGCGGTCCCGGTGCAACCCTCTCGTATCCGTTGTCAAGTGAGCCCACTGGTCATTTGTCCATAAATATACACGCATGAATACAACGCTGGAAACGGAAACGAGGGCCAAAAATATGATTATACGTCCACAAGGCCACTTTCATGCAAACGCGCGGAACGAACCCATCGTTTCGAGTCCCATAATGGAACAAACAAAAACAAAAAAAAACAAAATATCATAAAATTCTAATAATTTTCTAAAAATGAATTACAACTTTTAAAACATAAATAAACAAGGAAATAACGAGTATATGCGCGTATAACGAGTAACGTGTTCCACGAGATTGATGACTCGGTGTTACGAGAGTGCGAAGAAACGCCAGAGAGACAAGACGGAAAGACACGGCTTCTGGTGGTTGGATGACGATGCGAAAAAACCGGAAGGAAAAAAAATGTAAAGAAATTAAAAAAAGAAGCGTGTCACTACATTACTACGATAGTGACAAGTACCACGAGGATATCGCGAGACACAGTGAGAAAAAGTTTTTGTGTATGAGATTAAAAAGTTGAATTTCGGTACGTGGACGAGAAAGAGTGTGTGTTTGTGTATGTGTGAGAGAGAGAGAGAGAAAGAGAGAGAGAGAATGGGGGGGATAGTGTCGTAGCAAGTGCGATAAGAAAAGTCCGTGTGTCTCGTTCACGTTTCTCCGTCGTGGTCAACCCGAGGTATGGATTTCAAGGCTCTCAAGGAGATCCCGGAGAGACTCTCGAACGGAACATAAATCAGTCTCGGAAAGCGCGAGAGGGACTCTCACTTGCCTTGCGGGGGCGCAAGCCGAGAGAGGACGACGTGTAAATGCTCGCCTTACGATCCGATAGCGCGACGAGCGAGCGAGACGGAGAAAAAGACAGAGACCGAGAGAGAGAGAGAGAGAGAAAACAGTCACCAGCAGCAACACCAACACCAGAAAGGAAGCTCTCTCGTTTCTTCCAATCTTCTCGCTTCTCGTTTCTTCCTTCGTTTATTTCTATTTTCTTTTTCTCCTCCGAGTGCGCACAGGGCTTATTCTTATTTGGCTCTCGCGATTGTATTCTTCGTAGATGATGTTTTTTTGTTGTCAGAGGCGGGCGTGAACGATTTTCAAATGAAGCGGATTTAAAGCCGGTAAATTACTTTACATCTGATTCGTTGGTGTTTATACCGATCGAGGACTTCCGGATTATCGTTCCATTTTCTTTTTTCAATATTTATATCGATTCGATGTTTTATCGACTAATTCGATTATTCTCGTTTATTTATTTTGTGTTGATTCGCATTAGTCGTTTCGAACTCGTTCACGAATGTCACGTCGCAACGAAAATATATTATTTTCCACGCCGGTAAAGCGATACGAAGACGCGATAAGATCGTGAAGGAAGGAAAAAAAACGTCGCTGCGTGTCGCGGACACCAAAGAACTCTTTGAGAATACGAGAATTAATAACCGAGTCTACCTTAGAGAGCGTATGAAGAGCTATGGTACGCGTGTGCGTATATACAAGATGTGGGTCAGTGTTGTAAAGCGCGTGGGCAGGAAAGCGCATCGATAAAGTAATGGAGCTCGTCCTGCGTGTGTAAAAGAAAGAGAAAGAGAGAGAGAGAGAGAGAGAGAGAGAGAGAACGAAAATCTACGGGTGCGGGCCGTGAGATTCATGATCTAAGATTGAATTTCCAGGGCTTATCCGAGTGGCCGATCGTCCCTCCGAAACGTGTTAGAAACGGAATAATAGAGATTCGTTTTGACCGATAATAGGACGGAAAAAAACCCGAGTGCCAGAATTATCGGACAGGTTGAAGATTCGATGGGGGTGGAAACGTCACGAGAAGATTCTTTTTCTTATCGAACTGTCTCGAAGTGGATTGTTTAAATATTTTTTTTATTCAGTTAACTATTAATTATTTTATTAAATTAATAATTTTAAGCTTACTTTGTAAAGAATCGGAATTGCTACAGCAACACCGGTGTTACCGCTGCCAACTATGACGATCTTGATGCGATGATCGTGCGTCGAAATTTTATCTTCCGGCTGTTTCGTCAGCAGAAACGTCGCTGTGTTTCCGTCCGCGCCCGTTTTAGGAAGTCTCTCGTTCATCGTTATCGCGCGTTAAATTTTCGCCGCAGCCACACAAATCCGGTCTTACGTGGCTGGCCCCGAGTTCACCAGGCGGCCTCTCATGACCCCGAACTACCCGGAGAAACCGACTTCCGGTACGTGGATAAAAAAAACGGTGACAGAGCCGCGCGTTACGTATATCAAGAGGTTAATGTCGGATGGACGAAGGTAAAAACAAGCGAGCAGGGCTCGAGTTTCAAGCTCGCTCGAGCTCGCGGCGATTGCGTCCAATTTTACATTCGAACCGTTATTTTACGCGTCAACCCGTCAGTCTCGAGTGGCGTGTCAACTTCCCCCCCGTCTTCAATTTTAGCCAATTGTCAAATTGTGTCTAGCTTCAGGGGCAAAGAAATATTTTTTAAAAAATGCAGGTAGTTCGAGATGTAAAAATATTTAGACCGAGGCAGGAAGAATGATTGCGTGGAAAAAAAATTAATCGCTCGGATTCGAAATAAACGCGACTTATCAAGAATTCAATTTCGTTATAAGCAAACAAACAAAAAATTAACATCCGAGCGCTCAACTTCCTCGACCGTTCTTCCTCCAGCATGTCGTAGGTACTTTTTGACTCGGGACACGAGGTAGCTTTCGGCTAGAATATCGTGTTTCGGTAATGGATATATAAAAGGTGGATAGCGAGAGGTCTATCAGCTGTTTCGGTGCACTTAAATTCGTATCACACAGATGGGACGCGTCTCTCGAACATCCGACCGACCGCGAAAAAGGAAGCAAATTTTTCATTTCCGGTTTCCTACTTATTGACTTTCGAACGACCACGCGTTTGGCACGCGCGTGGAAACAAAATATTAATCCAACGAACGATGAACGAATTCATCGTAGCTCAAAATTCAAAATAAAACGGAATAATAATAAACAGTAGAAAATTCTCAGGAGTGCATTATCCTATCGTACCGCTGCATATAATATACATTTTATCCATTCATACGTGATCGATAGCCAGATGCTTGAAGCACATGAGCTATCGAGCGCAGGTGCTCTTATTCTTCGTCCACCTTCGCTCTCCGTCTCACTCCGACTCTGTTCTACGAGCTAACTCACGCTGAGCCCCTTACCTTCTCCCAGTGCCGAGTCTCTCGGGTTGAGAAGATCGAGAGAGAGAAAGAGAGAGAGAGAGACGAAGACAGAGAAAGAAAAAGAAGAAAGAGGGAGTTAGAGCGAGATTCTAATTTCCGATAGACCTCGTACCGATCCGAGTCATCATAATCCTACGTGAATCATCCATACTCGACGATCTACCTACCAGCCTACACCAACATCGATTGATTTGATTTATTCCATCGGTAATCGATAACGAACGAGAAGTGAACAAAAAATATATTCTCGCAATCTTCGAAACGCCATTTTGTTTTCAATTTACTGTCGATATTATTGACTTTCAGGTTTTTTTTTCATGTAAATTCGATCGAACGATATAATCGTTAAAAAAAACATCGATCATTCTCAATGACGGTTTTCTCGTTACGGATTAACGAGAAGCGAGCGGTGGACAAGAGGTTTCTTGGACACTGTCGATTGTCGTACCGGTCGAGAGCAAAAGTCTCCTCAGAGCTCGTTGTCGTCGCTCGTATCGCGAAGAATACCGGAGTCACGAAGTGCGTTACGAATGCTGTCGGCGCACGCCTGAAGCGCCGATTTCTCCTGATCTGTTAGGCGCTGTCTTACCATGTGATGCACACCCTCTATTCCGAGAACGCATGGTACCGACATGTAGACGTCCTTGTCAGTCCCGTGGGAGCAACTCTGCATTGTATTCACACATATATATATATATATATAGAGAGAGAGAGAGAGAGAGAGAGACGCGTATGTATAACAAGCAAAGCGATCCCTCGCGGTAAGAAAGTGGCAGAGAGGACTCGGTACCCCTTAGGCCGGTCCCTTTTCCGTCTTTTTTTCCTTTTTGCATCGAGTACGCGTCGATATTCCTCGACGACGTTCGCCCCACCAGGAGTAACATACGCACGCCCATATACACCAAAGGGCAACCGCGACATGACAATGCGCGAACAAAGCACCAGAAGCAAATGTATCTAGCAAAAACGTTCGAGGATCTTACGTGAATGTACGTCGAGACGGGCAAAACGACGCGAGTGTCTCTAACGATCGCGTCAACGATCTCGGCCGTACAGACTCCCAGGCACCAACAATTCGGTCCTTTCTCGCCTTTCATAGCGTCCAATTTTGCGTCACTTTTTTTTTATCGTAATAATTATTAATCGTGAACGGATAATCATCAAGGATAGAGAAATATTTTGTAAATACCATCGGTGAATCGAGTTGGTGATCTCGGCCCAATTTTCCGGATCGTCCGATTCGGCCATGCGGGGATTTATATCGCGTAATTTCATGCCCGATACGTGAACGTTTGACCATACCGTGACTAAAATAGAAGAGAGAAAGTTATAATTTATTAGTATTATTGGATTATTCGATCGAATATTAATTAATGATCGGTTACAAATTCGTATGATGCAACGAGATGGGAATTCGTTTGCCTAGTTTGCATAAAATGATCATAATTTCATCGATCGTTTCGTGAGAGAGGATTGATGATCCGGTGTGAAACGTTCGATGAAAATTAAGTATACTTTTATTTGAATACTAAATGAGAATCAAATATTCATGTGTGTACAGGAATCGTTTGATTGATATATTATTGATTATTATTGATCTATCGATCATGAGAACCTGAATGATCGCCATGTGCACCGATGCACGTGCAGCTTATCGAATTGTTCGCCAGGCCCAGTCTCTTGCTCAGATAATATTGAAATCTCATCGTGTCGACGAGTGTTCCGGTACCGAGAACGCGATTCGAGGGAAATTTCGAAATTTTCCACGCTATGTACGACATGACGTCGACCGGTTGTGTCACGATCAATAATATCGAGCGACAAGCCAATTTTGCAATCGCCGGTACGACTTTTTTGAATATCTCGAGATTATGTTTGATGCTCGGAGACTCTCCAGGTTTTCGTTCGCCCATGGCCATTATCACGACCGCCGAGTCTCGGACCATCGTTATGTCTGTAATTTTTGTTCTTGCGTTATTAATCAATAAAATAAATAACAATTTTTATTGTAGAAGTTTTCGTCGAAGTTTCGATTTTTAAAGCGTGTCGCGTTGAAGTCGTTTTTCGAAAAATCTCTGTCTTTCACCCACGAATAACGGTACTCAAAAATTTCCATGAAAAACAAAACACCGCTAATAAGGAATTACCATTCCTCCCTGTGGCGAGCAGAAACCCGTTGTAAAAGAAATTAGAATTCGTCTTTTCATTCTCCTGGCACTTGTCTCGTACCAAAAAATTCTCGAGAAAAAAGGTGTCAAAGGATTTTTCGTGACGATCGTGAGATTTCGAGTTGGGGGGAAAAAAATGGTGAAAGACATAGAGACATTGGAAGAAAAGTGTGTAGGAAGATGAAGAAAAGGACGTGGGATAGCCACCGTAATCCCGAAGTCGCATCTCGACCGATCGTGGAACGATAAACGAAAAAGCCCGTGCTTTACGACCCTGAGAGCGATATACGGCAAAAAGAAATGTGAAAACGCGAAGACACGCGCACGTGGGTAAGATCGGTTGACGAGATTAGAAGACTCTCGTCTCGTACAGGAACGTTTCCTTCCCTCTTCAATTTAAGAGAAAAGAAATTTGGTATGCGACACTCGTCAACTTTCCGATAATTTTTCAAAGCTAAATATTTGGGAAGCTTGTGACGTTGATGAGAAATTATGATTCACCCGAAGTTCCGGTGACCAGAGGATTTCCTAAGAAGACACCGGCGTGAGAAATGTCCTCGGCCTCGGCTTCGGCCTTGGACGAGTCTTTGTCGATCAGACAAACTTCGCTGGCGACTCTCTTAACAAAACGATGATTATTATTATCGATGTAATTATTTTTATATTCTCAGATCGAACGTACTTTCATAAGAATCGCCACTGCACAAGCCATTCCAACTTTTCCAGCACCCACGATACTAACTTTAATCCTGTGAGGACCCTCGCACGATTCCAAGGGGGTCGTGATAAGAGCATTTTTCGTGCTCGACGTTGTCATGACTAGTTTATCAAACTATTAAAATAATCAATTATATCGACGAAAATTATGGATTAAACTTAATATTGAAATTCTTACAGGTAAATCATCATGATGAATTTCTTGCTGAACCGTAGGTTCATCAGGTTTTTCAATTACGTTATCATCGCTCGCGATAACCTCGATTGACTCCTCATCGACGGGCTCTGCGACCTCATTGGCCTCGATGATCTCAACGACCTCAGCGACCACTTCGTCTTCCATTATCGTTATCGAAAAACAAATGATCACTAATTCGCAACACGATTATCGCCGATATTTATTTTTCTCTTCCTAGATTCGAAATTGTCGTTAGCTCGTTAAGTGCAAAGTATTACATGCGCGATAAAGGGAAATATGACTATATATATGTGGATACGTTTATACCGTGAATGTGAAACGAAATAACCCCGTGGCGTATGCGAGGCTTCTTGGCGGGTTTCGCAAGGCAGTGAAATTTATACCCACGAAGAAACGTCCGATCGCTTTATTATCGAGTGCCCGACTGTACGATCGTCTTGACTCTTAACACGTCGAACGAAGAGAGGTACGAGAGATGAACCGTTGGACGGGAAGACAAGTTATTGCGCACGTATACTCCCACGACCTCGACATATACATTGCATATGCAACTATATAGATATATATATATATAACCATGTGTCAATATATAACACAAAATTCTTTGAATCGTCTTGCAATTTACGGTACGCCGAGATCGCGATAAGTTCCCGTAGAGTTCCAAGTCCGAATAAATCTGAAGTAAAGAATTCTCACGAGAATAAATTTCGTTAACCAAGAAATTTACTATTAAATATGAAAATATCATCGGGCTGAAGTTGGCTGAATTTCTGTATATCGAATTTTTTTTGTCGATGATAAAAAAATATAAAAAAATTGCCAATCGTTTATCTCCGTACCGAGAGATCGCAATGGGATCAACGTACATATGTCGTACTACGAGATCGAGAGAGGTCGTAATTCGCGGAGCGCGTTCGTAATTACCGTGTCCACGGTTACATCTTCGCCTTCTCGCGTAACCAAAGCGACGTGGGGTGGTCCCCGTTTGTCCGATCCTCGTGTGCGAGAATGTCTCGTTCCTCGCGAACTTGTTTCGTAAGACTCTGGAGCATATGGGTCTCTCTCTCTCTCTCTCTCTCTCGGTCGGTCGGTCGGAGTTACACACGCAAACGAGTAATCGAGCAAAGCGACCGAAGAAACGGACGAGCTTCGCTCTGCGTTATGCAGATTATGCGCGAGAGTGCCCGACCAACGACGGAGAGAGCGAAAGGAAGCCGCCTCGCGTTCGCCCTTTTTCTCGCTTCTCCGTTTTCTCGTTCATTTTCTTCCGGGGTTTTGTCTTTAATTTCATTACCATGATTGATTCATCATCGTTAATTTAATTTATCGAATAATATTATTATTATTTTTCTTCGATTTTTCGATCGCTCTTGTCACGAAACTTATCGTTAGAAACATCGAAGATACGTCGTGAGCAGTCGCGGTGGTCGCGCGCATCCCACAGCGCGTCTTTCAATTTTAACGTTAATAATCGACGTGAAATAAAGTAAGCTAAATTAAAAAGATTTTTAAAAAATGAAAGAAAAAGTACATAAAGATAAAATAAGGACGAAGGTACGTCCTCGTGGCTGAGGAAGAACGAGGGAGAGAGAGTGAGAGCGAGCGAGCTAAGAGGGGATTCCCCATTCATCAGGGCGTCGATCGATATTGCGAATGCGGCTTAACGACGGTGAGATAGGATCGAGAACGACCGGCAGCTCGGTTCATCCACGGCAGTTTGTGCCTTCTTCTCGGCGCACAGAAGTTATTGAATCCCGTCAAATAATATACGACCCAATAATGTACGAATAGTACTGCAATTACGGCGTTCGCGTTGTTGTTTTCTTTTTTTTCTTTCATTTTCTTTGCGATCCGTATCTAAACGGCCGAGTTTGTAATTTAGTAATCGTTTTCTATCCCTTCCACCCGATCGTACGTTCTCATTTTTTCGCGTATTTTTTATATTATTATTTTTTCCACTTTCTTTCTTTATCGTACGATCGACGTGATTTAAAAATTTCTCTCTCACTTTCGCTCACGAAAGGAGCCGACACTCACGGACGATTCGGGGTGAATTTATCGCGATCATTTTTTGTCCTTTTTCTTTTTTTTTTTTTTTTAATACGGAATGTTGCATTTTGTATTACAATTTTATTATCGAAATTCATCATGAGAAATTATCGTTCTCGAGACTGTCGCATACGTTTTTTTATTCGCGCGCCCTTTTATATAGGAAAACTGGTATGCGCGTCGATATAGTCGCGAAGTCCCGGGGACTATATACGTCCGTGTATCTCGTATCGGCGGACAATGCATGCCACTGTTGTTCCATAACGCGGCAGAGTTCCCCACCAGCTGACACAAAAGCATTTTGCCACGTCGCGACCGGAATTTTAATTGGCTATTTGTTGGCACGATTTTATTTTATTTTTTCCCTTCATTTTTATTTGTCTACCTCAAACCTTTCTGGTGGCGCCCCCATTGTTCCCATTTTACGAGGGCGTGTTTCGCATGAGCAATCGATACGTCTCCTCATTTACGAATACGCTTTGAGCTCAATTAAATGTTCTCTCGTTATCTTACGAATTGAATTATTTTTCGTTTTTTTATTTTATTTTTTTTGATTTCGTGCTCGATAGAATTCTTTTTCAACCCTATCGACGTTCCCACGTGACGGTCGATTCGTACGAACGTATAAGAAAGGATCACGTGTAAAAAAAAGTACGCAATTCTCGCGATCGCAAAACAATCACGTAGAGGGCTTGATTAATTTCGATATAGGTCCGAGGGGAAGGGCCAGTTGGACACACGAGAGGATCGTTTACGGTCTCGTCGCCCGCGCGCAAACGGAATCGCACGTACGTCGCATTAATAAATTAGGAGATCGATCGAACGGTCGAGCACGTACGCGACTTCGCGAACAACGACCAGAGTCGTTTTAAGTACAAGTCGAACAAGAAATATATGTATATAGTTACTTACGGAGAATGAGGGAGAGAGAGAGAGAGAAAGAGAGAGAGAGGACGGAGAGGAAAGACGGGACGATATGCTCGAGCAGTGGCCAGTTTGTGAGCCCGTAAAAGCGGACACGAGAGAGCGATCGAGGAACGTGAAACGAGGGACAGGATTGCGCCGGACCCCCGGCTAAGGATAGCAACCCTCGTGCTTTTTGTTCATCCCTCTCTTTTCTCTCTGTCCTCACCGGCACCAACGCGACGCACAATCGACATCGCCACTTATTCCAATTAAAATTGCATCTCTATTTTAGGCCAACGGTAAGAGAGACACCGTAAACGGTTCGCGAACGACTCTCTCTCTCTCTCTCTCGCACGAACGCACCGTACCTTACTGTATTTCATCCATTTATCGTCTTTAATAATTCGACAATTTTTTAACATTTGTTTTTTAACGAATATAATTTGAAATTTATGCGAGGGGCGAAATTTTACCCGTAAGAAAAATAATAACGTCGGTGGATCGCGATAGAAAGAGGGAGAACGCGTGTGTCCCGAGCACGCCGACAAGAACCGGCGACGAGACGAAGAAACTCCGACGATGCCAGAAGCACGGCCTCTTCGCCCGCCTCCTCGCAAAAGTGACTTGAACTCTCCGCGAAGAGACGCGTTTTTTGGCGTCACTCGGAGAGAAGGAGGACGAGAAAAGTGGCACGTGGCGTCCCAGCGAAGACCCGGGCGTGGACACGCGCCGATATAATAATGAGCAATGATGTTTTTCGCTCGAATTGGTAGATATTACGTTATTATCCTTGTGCGTCCTTTATATAGATATATATACATCGCAATAATACGTCGGAAAGCTCGCGATGCATTTCTCAAATGCCTGAGACGCATCGTTTCAAAATGATTATCCGCGTGTCTTCATCACGAACTTTATATTTATAACGCGCGTGCCCGCGTCTTCGCATTTTATTTCAATAACATAAATCGATCTTTCTCGATTCGCTAACGATTAAAAAATCCTTCGAAATTTACTCGGTCCGTCTCGGTCATCGAGGAAGAGAGACGAGCCGTTGCACGCCGTTTACCTCGCGCACTTTCCTGCCACGTTCGATTCCGTGCAAAAGCGCATCTCGTAGTCGCGCGCTCGCGCCTTTGCGCCCGTTTATTCCCGCTCGGGTATGGCAACAAAATTCTCAAACTCGTTTTATTATATTGCCCCGACGATATCGCCGTGAGTCGTATATAGCGTCGGAAGGGGGCGAGGCTCGATGCACAATTGTTTATGCCCGTGTCCCGCCCTATCGGACGCATCGGACACACACGGGATATTCTTCCTCTCTCTCTCTCTCTCTCTCTCTCTCTCTTTCGCTCTTCTACCTACCCAGCATATCGGCGATATTAACATCGAGGACCGAATGGTTCGCAACAGGTACAACACGTGGCAACACGAAAGCCCCATAATGCACCAGAATCGACATTGCGAGTAAAGAGTTTGAGTTCGAATCGAAGAAAAAAAAACATTGCTTCTCGACATTAGAATAAAAATTTCATCAATAGTGCTGTATATATAATATTAGTGATTTATATATATATATATATGTATATATGTATGTGTATATGCAGAATGTATGGGTGTAGGACGAAGGTGGTTGAGCGGTGGTGAATTGAGGTGGGCGGCGGGGAAGGTGGAGCGAACGATAAAATCGCGCCCGAGCGAGAGAACGTACGTTATATACCGTTGCTATCTCTCGCTCTCTGTGTTTGAGGCGCCGTTCCAGCCTCCTCGTCGTTACTCTCCCGCGTATATACCCCTTTTTCTCCCTTCGATCGCACTTTTTTCTTTTTTTTTCTTCCCTCCGTCTTTCCACCTCTTAACTCTCGACGCCTCTCTTCCTCTCGTCTCGATCGTTCACAATATCTTCCCGTCTCGCATTTCTCTCTTCGAAATATCTCATCGACACAGATTTTTATAAATAACGAGAATTATGACAACAACAAAGAGAAGAATATATTTAAGACATTTTGTGAAAAAAAAAATGTTCAACTCCGAGATACATTGTACGCGCTCCTATCTTCGTTTTCTTCCGTCTCTCTGCCTCCTTTTCCACCTCTTATCCTTCTGCATGGCATAAACGTTATCTCTCTCGCTCCCTCCTTTCTCTCTATCTATCTTTTTGCGCACGACTCTCGGGGCGCGCGAGAGAAAATTAATACTCCAAGAGTACGGGGCCATAAAGCTTCCCTGCGACGCGGTAATTACGTATGGAGGGCCCCTTCTCTCTCTCTCTCTCTCTCTCTCTCTCTCTCTCTCTCTCGCTCGCTCGCTTGCTCGGCGAGAGATCGACATTAAAGCCCGACCCCCGACAATACGAATGCTTCATAGAGAAAGGAGACGACCACGAAGACCACTGGCCGAACGCGGCACCATAACGCTTCGCGTATGCTTTACGAGCTTCTCCTTTGGTAATAACAATGGACGGTAACACCGATGACAAGTTAAAAACATCTTATAGAGAGAGAGAGAGAGAGAGAGAGAGAGAGAGCTTTCGCTTTACGGCATGTTTCTCTCTATCTATTCTCCCGTTGTTTCACTTGCCCTCCCACAGAACGTGCATTATCCACCTGGCAATCTTCCCACTATAAAAACCGCATTGACCGCTTTTTTTTATAAAAATCAAAGCTGCCATCGTCATCGATTTTAATATCTCTTCGATGTCCGAATTTTAATAACCGTTCGTCTCGTTCTACAAAAAATATTGTTTTGTTTACGATGCGACGGGCGATATATGATCCGGACTGGAGGTAACTCCTCGCATTTTACGATGATTTGTCGATACCGTTAATATTAGAAATATTCCAACGTCATCTGCCGCTATCTAACACTTTATATATATATATTTCTAATATTATTAATGTATATATATATACATACGTACGTGTATATATTCTTATAAGTACAAGAACCTCTGTACGACCTATACCGCTGCGGGTGGCGCGAGCGTCGAGCAACACCATCGTTCACGAGTTTTACCGCAACACGTTATACACACCGTAGCAATTTGTTAGTTAAGCAACGAGTTTGAGATTATCGGCAGACGTTCCCAGGGATATCGGTCTTCCTTTCGGTAAACGAGATTGCGATAAGAAAAATTTCATCAAATTTTCACATTTTTTTTTTTATTATTTTCGTTCAACCGTTCGTTAAACAATTCTTTCCTTATTTCATTCGTTACGTTCTCCAATTACGTATGACAATGAAAATATAAAAAAACCATGATAGCTTCCCTAACGCGAATTTTATTTTATATTTTCATTTTAAAAAAATCAAATTAAAAACAAAAAACCCTCTCTCAACGCGCATATTTTCTTTCACGATCGTTCATTCAACTTTAACACCCGACGCGTTTAATAATCCAAGCACCGAGCGCACACGCGCATATTCTCCGCGAGAGAAGCACCCGGGAGATATCCGGCAGCACCGACTCCGCGGGTGGCAGCTCCGAGCGTTGATAGCTTCTCGCGAACCAAGAAACCGCTTCTCTCTCTACCTCTCTCTCTCTCTCTCTCTCTCGCTCGCTGTCTCTCTCGCCGTGTGGTTTGCACCGCGCGAAACCTGTCGCCTGCATCCACATGAAATGCATAAAGCGTCTAACGACGTACAAAGTCTATCTCCTCGACCTCTCGTATCTAAATCGAGGTATCTTGCACATTTTCCTCTCGTGCCCCTTGGATTAAAAAAATAAATGAAAAAAGTTGAGAATTTTTCGATTTTCGTACAAATTAATGAAAATTCCATTGTCAATGGGTCTAAATACGTACATAGCATACGTATAGTAAAAGATACGATCGGATAGACGCGTGTCATAAGAGCGTTTACCTACGCTCTATCACCCCTAGGCGTATAATCGAGCCCGAGCTCACCTTTTCGTAAGAAGCTTCTTTGACGCGGGAAGCTAGTCGTGTACGCGAGGCAAAGCACTGCGTACAACGTTCAGCTCGACGACGTCACAAGCATCTTTCTCCAAGTCTCTCTCCTCACTTTGCATTTATATTAAGTGCCATACGACTGGGTCCATCAACTCACTGTGACACCAAAAACCAAGCACTTACGTGCATTCGCGCGTTTTACGTCGATCCTTACCACGTAAATTTACTCGACGCTTCGCGAATCCCCGAGCGAGAAATTTTTAGCACGTGACAATCATCGAATTCCTTCGATGTTGGAATATTCAAATTTGAATAATCGTAATGGAAGGAATTTCGAAGTAACGATCGAGAGACCGAGATATAGTCCAGGACTGTTGGAGTGCAAAAAATAGCGAAGAGAGAGAGAGAGAGAGTGGCAGAGTGAATCGAGACGAGTAGATGAATTATGTTAAACGCCTCTTTAAATACATGTACACCTAGATATTCACATAAAAGAGGTCCAGGTCATCGCGCGCCATTAGTCTTCTCGATTTATATTAAATTGCCTTGCGAATGACCCGATACGAAAGAGAGGGATGGAAGAAGGGACGAGTGAGGGAAAGGGGAAGTTTTGCACGTATGCAAACGTTCGATCGAGGATTTTGCGGCGAAGCCTTTTGTACGTCTGTCGAAAAGGAAAGACTCTTCGACTATCGACAAAATTCATAATTATAATGATCTAATTTTGACTTTTTTCCACTCGTCGACGAAATTGGAGACAAAGCGAAGATTGCACGAACGTCTCGTGACTAAAAGGACGAGAGGTAGGAAGTCTTGGGCACGCGAAACTTTCGGTTCGCTCCCGCGCCGCACAATTATACGAGAGACCACGAGTCTCTCGACTCGGTGATTTATACAGAATCATATCTCCATCTGAATGTCTTCATTTTTAACGCGCGCCTTCTTCCTCCCCCCCCCCCCCTGCCCCTCTTCTCTCCCTCGCTTTTGCCCGGTCGCCGCGGTTTCGCTTCGGAACTCGCGTATTTTATTTATTTTTCTTTTGTTTTCTTTTTTTTGCAGAAAGAAGACACGACCCGGAGGAAGACACAGTCTTCCTCTCCGACGCTTTATTTTTTTAATTTCGTTTAGTTTTTTTGTCTTCACAAGGCTTTTGTCATCTTTTTTTTAATCCATATATTTCTCTCTCTCTCTCTCTCTCTCTCTCTCTCTCTCTCGCCGTGTATGCTCGAGTTGTTTCGCTCGTAAATAAAATAAAAAGAACGCGAGTCCACGAGCGGGACAGAAAGAAGGTGGGGGTAACACAGAGCGAGGCCGACTGGCAAATTTCGTCGGAGTTCTCGGTGGTCCAGGGTGCGGATGCGCCGGTTTAATTTCTTCGCTGATGCGCTCGCGCGCCCCCTCGAGCTCTCCTCGGCCTTTCGCGAAAGTTTCACGCCCGTTGAACACGCGAAAATTTAGGAGACGAAAGAAAAAAATTGAGATTCGTCAACCAATATAAAAAGAAAATCCCACTCTTCAGTTTTTTATCGCACTTTTTGAGACTCGTGAGATTAAATGTTAAAAAAATTTTTCGAAAATATTCAAAGTTCGGTCAAACGGAAGGGACAAAGAGGTCGAGATAAAATGAGCCGCGAAGAGCCGTTGGCAAATTTTTTTGTTTTCATCCCGTCTCATCCGCGACGATAAGAACGTAAGACAGAGAAGACGATGAAGATTTTGCACGCCACGTTTGCCGCTTCTCCTCCCACAACGAAAATCTGCCCGAACGAAAAACGGTACCGGCTCCATCGCTCTTTTCCCTCTCTCTCTCTCTCTGATTCTCTGTCTCCATCCCTCGCGCCTCTCCAGGAAGGACGAGAGAGAAGATTCGTCGCGTTGCGGTTTCGTGGCCCTCTCGAAAATTTATTTGCCGCCTCGATGACGCGAGACGTCTCTCCTTCACCGCCCTTTCACGTCTCCCATTTACCACGCTCGCCTCCTTCTCGCCGCATGAACCACGGGGAAAAACATAACAGGAAAATTTTTTAGCCCGTAATTATCATTATGCAATTTCTCTTTATCGTTTTGTGTGTGTGTGTGTGTTTTTTTTGGTCGAATCTAAAAAATTAAACGTTTTCGTTGATGATCGCACGGGAGGAGATCCTCGAGTACGTCGGGGCGTACGAACGGAAGAAAATTATTTCACTCAAATTTCACATTGTTATTATATCGTCGTCATCGCTATTATGTATCTATTAATTTTTTTTTCTAACGATGTCGCGTTTCACGATCGAAGAATATTATTATTCTCAAGTATCCCCATAAAGCGCGCGAGCATGCCGAACGCCGGTCTTTCACATTATACGCATATATAGATATAAATGATTTGACACGTAAACAAAGAGTCAAGTGAGTGTCTGAAAATGATCGAAACCTCACTCGAGACTCATCGACGGTGGTCCCCAGACCGAGCCAGAGAGACCCACATGCGAAGACGATGACGAGGATCATCCTTGAATATCGGTCCATTATTTATACATAGGAATCTTCCAAATATTTTATTTTCTTTTTTTTTATTACGAATTTTTCGTTAATACGAGACTCTGATATATTCGTTAGACTACCGATTCGACTATGATAAAATATCAGAAATCATCGATACAGGAAGAAGAGATAAAGAGAAACGTTTTTGAGAGAACAATCGAACGAGAAGGACCAGAGACGAAGGGCACTTCTGTACGTCGCTGAGAAATAACGAGACTCTTCCCCTCTCGAGTCAAGAAGGGTCGAAGGGTTGAGAAGAAAAAAAAATAATCCAGCAGTGATACCGGGATTTCAGGCAGTGGCAGAAGTAAGGAAGAGGATGGAGTTACGAAGAGACGAAAGCAGCAAAACACGCGAGCGCCCCTTTGGTACGAGAGTTACCTATACCCGTAACGACTTCTTTTTCGAACGATGACCGGCGTTTCCTTTACTTTCTTCGACCAGGGGGCCTCGCTGTTCAACAGAGAAGGAGGGGAGAAAGAGAGAGAGAGTGGAAGACTCGGTTCTCAAAGCGAGCCTGACTGACGCGTCCACAAGGCCCCCATTATTCATCGAGAAGTTGAAGCACCAAAGCACTCCCGGTCTTCTCTCTTTTTCTTTTTTTTTGCACGTAGAATTACGTATAATGCAGCATGTGAAATATAATTTCTCGGCAGTCTGAGAAAATCGTGGACGATTCGAATTGTACAAAAGGGAGGAAAGCTCTTAGGAAAAAAATGCTAGAATTAAGTAGTTACTGAATAGGGGTTGAAAAATCTAAAATAAAAATGCGCATACTTGGGCGAAAGTTGAAAACAAAAATTCGAGTTCGTCGACCGCGATGAGCGGCAGGGCTTGGCTCTTTTTACTTTACGACTTTGGGTCAGAGTGACGTTTATGATCCACGGTGCCCTTTGACGCCTCGGCTGCAACCGAGCTTCGCAAACACCTGGGAGCACCAAGCGCGCGTCAAAGTCCCCGTGAATTTGCATTCGTACGACCGCAGGAACGATTTATCGATGAGCGAAAAAATCAACACGACTCGAGGATTAACTGCAAATTTGAGAATTATATTTCGTTTTCTTCGTCGTTCTAATTACGACGAGAGAGCGAGCTTAGAGAATGATATTATTCGATTTTTAGAACTGGACAGGAAATCCATCGGTATGTTAAAAAATGCGAGGGTCTAATCACCTTCCGGTGGAATATTTACATCGCAGTTGGAAAACGACGATGGCAGTGCGCACAGTGAGGCGTCCTCTTGTTCGATCCCAACGGTTTCACGATGTAGCCCGTTGCCTGAGCATTGGTTAGTCAGGCAGCGTACACGTTGACTCGGAACTAAAAGCCTCGAGCCAAGAAGAAGCATACGCGTCAGAGCCAAGAGAAGCTTTTCTCTCACACGAGACAAGACCGAGAAAGAGTGAGGGAGAGAGAGAGAGAGAAGGACGAAGGGCGGGAGGAAGGTCGAAGCGATATACGTGCGTGAAGAAACGATTAAGGGAATATTTATCTGGCAATTAGAAGACGTGGAAGATTCGAACGCGTGTCCCGCCGTTTCTATCTCCTCCTATCTGTCCGGTAGTAAGAAAAAAATGTTTACGAGCGAGAGTGAGGGAAGATGGCAGGATCGCGGGAGCGTACAGTTTCGCGCAACGGGCCGATCGGTCCACGCGCGAGGGGGTAAAAATTCAGTCGAGACACGGACTACGTCCTTGGTGCGCACGGAGAGACGAGAATGGAAGAAATACGCGCGTAGTGTGACGAAGGACGAAGAAAGGCAATAAATATTTGCGTTTCTTTCAAATTAAACAACCGTCTTTGAACGTTGGTGGTTTTAACTTACGACAAATTCTCGTGGTTTAACGAGAAAATTAGTTCCACTCGGCAGTTAATACGCGATACGCGTAATTATCGCGACAATTAACTGTAAATTTCTTCGCTTATTGGCACTTGTTACCTCGCAATGGTCGTCGTATCGTCGTTACTGCGTTCAGTATTTGTTTTTACTTCGAGCGTTTTTTTTCTTATCGACAATATCGTTACGGGGGTAGTTTCTTCGGAAGACGAGAGACGCGAGCGTCGGTCTCGAGATACGTGGATTCGCGCGGTATAACTCTCAATTTCCTTATTCTCGTGCCGTTTGAATGAGAGAACGAAGGGAGGAAAGCGAAACCGAGACGCGCAATAGCGAACACCAGGCGCGTCACGGGGTCGCGTTCGCCAATGAATACATTGACCCTGCAGCACGAACTCGGGCCGAGCAAGAAGCTCCTTCGGTCTCAATGTCATTCGTAACGTTTCTTACGTTACGAACCTCTTAATTCATCCTAAATTAAATTTTCTTTAACGTCGATAAAACAAAAAATTCACCACGAATCGAATATAAATTTATTATATTATTTTTATTTTACCTCCAATCGAAAAAAAATCCTCGTAGTCCTGCGAGAAATTCGAAACGGAGAGAGAGAGAAAAATCCACCTTCATCCTTCACCCACTTCTCGAGCTCTTCATTTCTTCCCCCTTATTATTACACCGCGACGAGACGACGAAACACCTGCTGTCGACGAGCTCGAGAAACGTCTCTCGCGCATCTTCCTTTCCAAGGATCGAAGAAATATTTCACAGTTTTCTTTCTCTAATATAAGATTGACACCCTAAAAAGCAGCTCGCCCGCCCCTCTGTCTACCTAGCAATTTTTTTGTCTCCCCGAAGCAGGTGCGGGATAACGATCATCATCGACATTCTCCGAATAAATAAATGACACAGCGAACGAAAAGAATATATCGATAAATTCGTGAGATCTCACAGGTGCAACGACAAATTATCGAGCCTAATAGCTTATACGAGGAAATATCGAGTGGAAGGTAAAAGTGGCGTCGGGCAGTGCTTAAACAGCCGATCGCAAATGCAACATATCTCACGTGTATTACCTCGTAGCGAAACTCGGAGCTTCGCACAAGTGTTATCTATACGTGTACCTAAATACACTTTCGTATCTGTGGTTTCATCTCGGAAGATGCGCATAGCGGCCGCGAATGACCCGCCGGCACTCGACGGAGTTCATGGTCCTTGCTCCATGGTTATCTTCTTATACGTATAATACATACAGGTATATATATGTATATATATATGTGTGTATACTGCGGAAGACAATCTATACTCTCATCTACAACGTCGTATATCTATATTCATGCGTTTATACGCGTTCCTTCTTGATCCAACGGACCGGACTCTATCCTGGACTTCTGGTCGGTTCCCGAAGCCCTCGAGTGAACCTGCGGGTACGACTTCTCTCCTCGCGATTATTTTCTCTATACACCCGCGTGTATCTCGACGCGAGACTTATCTCCCTCTCTCTTTGACTAGCTAGCTCGCTCACTCGCTCGCTCGCTCGCTCGCATGCCCATGCGCATGCGCGCATGGTATTTTCTGCGCAATGTATCGGGGCGCGCCCAGGCCGCAGGAACCTCGACGGTGAAATAGCTACGCGGGATAACTCATAAAGTCGGCTTGTTTATTTTATTGGTATACCAGTGTTGGCGAGCAAAAGGTCCCTTTTGCCGGTGCCGCGCGCGCGCCAAGCGCCGCCGCGGTAACAGTACGATATGTGGCCAACGGCCGTCCGGGAACTTGGACGGCCGACGGTTAGTGTCCTTATAGCTCGTAATGACATTTACGCAAAGACCCTGCAGCTTTATCGAGCCCGTAAAGCACGTCACGCTCGTTGAATTACGGACCGTTGCGAAAGGTTGCCGTGGGATGGCGCTCATTGTTTCGTTTTTTGAAAGAAAAGAAAGGAGACACATTTTTTCGACGAACGAGAAATTTCTCGATGAAGAAGAAATAGAAAACAAACGATCGAGTCGTGACTAGGCCGGAAAACAAAGTCCGGTGACTCGGTAACCCACTGACACCGGATCTTTTATCCGAGGGAAGGTTCGCGCGACCTCATCACGGAAGACGTGACTCGGGAGAAACGCGAGAGGCGAGCACGTCGATCGCACGCCGCAACGAGATCCATTAGAACGATGTGCTTCGATCTGGGACAATCAATTTCGAGGTCACGAGACCGTGGCTCGAACTCGACGTGGAATTTCTTTCGATCGAACGGGGTAGGAGGGAAAAGGATCGAATCACAAAGCCACCGCGATGAGTCGCCACAATACGTTTTCATGGCTACTACAAAAATTATTGAAACCGGCGTCGGGTGAATAGCCCAGCGACTCGTGGAGAAAAATCACGTCTTGCACGGATCCACCACGTTTCTTTGCTCCTCCTCATCCTCCTCTTCCTCCTTTATCTTACTTCTCTTTCAACGAGGAACCGGCCGACAAAAAATTGAATTCTTTTCAAAGTCGAATGAAAAAGAATCGGTAAGTCCTATGCACCGCGTACTTCGATCCCTTCGCGGATCGTCATCGTCATCATCGCGAATGTTCTCGCCTCGACGCGTTAAGCGTATAGTTAGTGCTCGATTGTTCGTTTTCCCCCCTCTCGCGATTCTACGGTCATTGTAACGATCGAATTTTTTTGTTTCTGCGATAACGAACTATTGATCGGAGCTCCATTCACCGATATGCCGCGCGAGGCTTCTACAACAACGCCTCTGTGAGGATATCTTCGAGAATACGTTATTTTTTTGTCGTTGTTGTTGTTGTTTTTTTTTTTTTTTTTTTTTTTTCATCAAGTTTCGAGAAGCTCGCGCGAGTCATTAGCGGACAGTGACGAATTATAAAGCGCGCGGGCGCGAGTTGCGGCGTTAAATAAAAATATCAACCCGAGAGCGAGAGAGAGAGAGAGAGAGAGTGGCTGAAAACGTTGAGGAGACGAAAATCAATCCTCGGTACCCACAGACGATACATCAAACGAGGATAGGCTCGTTTCTTCGTGGGACGAACAAACTCAAAGCTGCCCACGCGACGAATTACATTACTGACAAATCCGATAGATGTTTATACCTCATCGTCGAGAAAGAATTAACTCGCCTAAAGACAAAAATTCTATCGACTTGCTTAGAATTTTTTTTCACACAATTCGACAACATTTACCAAAAAATTCGCATCCCCGTTTCTTCAACGTAGTATAGCGATCTTCCGGTTGACGAAGACACTCGATTCGTGCTTCGAGATGATAAGAATTATCTTATAATTAAGTGTATACCGGGTGGTTGTAAATAACTACTGCGTGAGAGCCGAAGAAAACGTAGATAAAAAAAGAAAAAGTGAAAAACAACGAGGCAGAAAAAAAATGTCCGAGACGGATCGCACCGTGTGAGGAACTGTGCGACCGTGCGGGGGCAACCCGACACCACGCGTTGCTGCTCATTCATAAAACTCGAGGCTTTCATCGATCAACCGGTAGGTATATCCTCGGCAGCAAATATACAGACGTATATACGCGAGGTGTTGGACGACGATAGCCCCGCGAGAGACTTTATATTCCTTATTCCTCGCGCGTCCGTTGTTTCGACGCGAATGCACTCTCCTCCCTCCGATTTTTCATTTATTCAATCCGAATTTTTATATTCGTTCATTTTTATCGCGACTGTAATCGAGTCCGCATTTATCAACGAAGAAAACATTCTTTTCATCTTCCAATTTTTTGTTTTTCAAAAACACCGATGATTTTTCTAGTATCGGAAACAAATATGAAATCCGAGGGGAATGGAGTGGAAGATACGAGGAAGAGAAAGAGAGAGAGAGATGTAAAATAATATTTGCGCGGAGCTCGTAAAGCTCGAGTCGCGCAGTCGTAACTTATCCTCTCGTCGTTCACCCTTAAACCCTCCCCCCTTGCCCCTCACGGTGTATATGCTACGCATAAAGCCGTTATATATCTTATAACGTCCTGTAATACGCCATAAAATCCGACGTTGTATATCTAGCCGAGATATCATCTGGGTTAGGAGAATCCAGTGTGCGCTCTCACGAGACGCCATAGCCCGTAGAAACAGAAACACAGGTCTTTCTCTCTCTCTCTCTCTCGTTCTCGCGGTGCAACAGAGTGCAACCTGCATCCTCTCTGTGGAAACATACGTATTATAAATATCGCGAGTCTGTGCATCGCGGTGGAACGACCTTCGAAGATTCACCGGCGTGTTGTACGAGGGAAGATGCGGCTGAGGTAACAGGAGAAAAATGTTATCCCTGGACAAACAATGGCGATGACATTACTGTCGTCGAAGAAACATCCACTGGTCACGTAAAGAAAAAACAAAACAAAACAAAAAACATAAATTAAACGAAAAATATTTTCAATACGAAAAACACGATTAATTCCTATTTCTTCAAAACTATTTGTCTCTTTTTTTCACGAAACCTCGTTTCGTCGAAATGGTCCAGCTTGGATCGAGAGAAAGATTGAGACGAATGGTGATAATAAATTGTTCGTGGACGGGAGAGACGGGAAAGAAAGGACGAATATCCTTAGGTGGAATCGCGAAAGATTCTCAGATGAAAGAAAATCCTTGCGGTTTTAACAAGATGCCGGCTGGAAGTCTCGGGAGAACGGCGCTCCACGTGGTCCACCGTATATGAGAAGAACTCTCCCCCCCCCCTCCCTCCCTATTATTCCCAACACCCGTGCCAGAAGATATATAATGCAAGCAGAGACGCATCCTCCGACTCTCCGAGACCTCCGTCTCGTTTCCTTTTCCTCTTTCTCTCTCTCGTCCCTCGCGTCTTCTTCCTTTCCCCTTTTTTTTTGTTGTTCATCTCTTCTACTTCATCCTTCTGCAAAAGCCACTCTTATCCAATTCTCGTACATCGCGCATGCTATGTATAATGCCTGGATAGTTGTCCGCGCGCGCGCGCGCGCGCGTTTGTGTGCAACGAGTATCGCACACGTGTGTCCGTGCGCGCGTATGAGAGACGCAGCGGTACGAAAATTTAGTGCGCTTGCGCGGACAGTAGATAAGAGCTAGTTGGAGCGCGTTTGCGCAGGGGCACCTGCGTTGGTACGGGCGCATGCGCGGTGAGGTCTTGGGTGCCATCAACGGAAAGAAGAACTACCCGCACGTACACGCGAGCCCGAGGTCCGTAGAACGATTCCAATCGCGAATCTTTCACGTACCCTGTGGGAAATAATATTCCGCAGGCGGCAATTTTCTCATTCTCGACATGGAAATTATACGAATTCTCGCTATTTTCCGGCACTTGTAAAACTCGGCTAATTGGCAACGATAAAATTATATTATTTCGTTGGGAAAATATGTCGACACCTTCGTAACAAGATTATAAAATTCCAACCCTCCTCTCTCTCTCTCTCTATCTCTCTCCCACGCGATCTTCGCTACTTCGTATAGAAGATTCTCAAATTCCTTTCATTACCGCGTTCGTTTTCGAACGAAAGCGCGAACTATTCTTCGGGCGCGTTTTCTCCCGACCCCGTGCCAATATACTCGAGTGCGAATTGTTTTGCTCAAAGAATTAAAACTGAACTCTGTAGAGAGAGAGAAAAAGTAAAAAAGGAGGAGCAGGTCAGAAGCCCGTGCAGAAGCGCGTTCCGATCTTGATGCGCGCGCGTCGAGGGCGCCGTTCGCGCTTGTTTCTATTTGTACGCGACTATACGAGCTCGTATGCGTGAGTCTCGGTAGGTAGCGCAACCATCGGAATCGATAACCCTCGCGAAGAATCGGCAGCCATTAGAAGGTGGATTTACCACGGAGATTACCGCGAAGGGGCTAATGCCGCGGGAGGAAAAGATATCGAGGCGCGATCGTGGTCTCGCCGTGGTCTCGCTTCGAGGTTTCCTCTCTGCCGTAGCCACCGACAAGAACGCAGATGCATTCTGAGCTCCCGACCGAGGCGTCGAGAATGTCGGCATTTATTCGGCAAACTCCGACGACCGCGCCAACCGACTGAGAAACAAACAATTTGTGGCGCGAAGTGCGCCAAGTACAAAGTTTGCTTGGCAACTAAAAAAAAAGGCGAGGCGGGAACAAAATCTCGTGGCACACGAGAAAACGAAAATATTCGAAATAGAAATATCGAAGCTCGAGGAGACTCGAGATCCCGGGAAGTAAAGTTCGAGAGTTCGACATGCTCGAGTTCATTTCCACGCTCGTCGAGTCTCAGGCAGCTGCTTCAGCTTTGTTCTAATATTCGATCGATTTCGCTTCCCACCGTTCACCACTTTTCTTTCCCGACTTCCTTATTCCTCGTTCCTACATTTTTCCTCGATTTCAGGAAGAAAAAATCTCGAGAATAATCTACCGGAAGTCGGAGAACCAGTTTTGGCTCGTGCGACAGTGGGAAAGTTATGCGCGCGATTACGGAAAAAAAACAGCCGGACACGACTCGCTCCTGGCGCTTCGTGTCTCAACATTTTTTTCTTTATAATAAATTTCCATGCCAATGTAAAATCGAGAAATTGATATGAAAGACAAACAAAAAAACGTATGATTTTTCTACGGTGATCAATTCGGGCCCGGTCGGTTTCACGATCCGGGACCGGACATTTTGAATATCCGGGGCTACCCAGCGTGAGACGCGAGTTCTCGAGGAGCCAGGTGATTCTTCCCAATGAAGAAAAAGCCTTACGGCTTCGTTTCCCCAAATATTAACCACGATGGAATGAACGAGGCGGAATGGAGGGGGATAGATCGTACGAGATAAGAAATCCTTAAAGACCCATTTAGATTCGAGATTGCGTGAAGCTTTCTCTTCGGTTTATTATTTATTCTTGATATTACTTTCCGGTTTCGTCCGAAGAATTCTTTATCTAAACAACGTTTCGGCTCCGATGAGAATATTTTGAGCTAACAAAGCGAGAGTGAGAAGGCTCGAAAAAAATTCCCTTCTTTTCATCGTCATGTGCGAAAGGCAAAAAAGCATCGAAGATTGCTCGTTCACGCAGTACGATACGCCGTATAATATCGCATGTGGCATATACACATTGGATATAATGATAAAGGCTTCGAGAAAGAAAGAATGTGTGTGTGAGAGAGAGAGAGACAGACAGAGAGAGAGAGAGAGACTCGACCACGAGTGTGTACAGCGCGTTATTGCCCTCGGAGCGGGGTGATTGGTTATTAGTTTTGGCTTCGAGATACGATCTTAATGGAGAATACTTAGGTGGGAGGCTCCGAGACATTGAGGATGATCTACACCGGGCCCTGCAGACATATATCGTGGTACCCCTCTCCATCCCCCATCCCCGTCCAATCCTCGTAGACGATGTTCCCCACAGTAATGTAATGCCCACATGAAAACGTCCCAAGGTCGTCAGTTTGGGTCCATCCCTACCCGCGACATTGGCAGAGGGTCGCTGCTGATGCATCTTGCCCCGGTCCACGAAGTTAGGACACAAAGACGATCCGATAATTCACGTTTTTATTATTTATTTTTCCTCTTTAACTCTTCTCGACATTCGTCCTCGCTGAATCCCCACCCCTTCTGTTGAAAAAAGCAGCGAAACAGGGCTGTAGACGGAGAAGGGGAAGAAGCGCGGTGATGCACGCGCAACGGCGCAGGGCAAGCTGCTGCGTTCGGACGAGCGCGCAGCTAGCACAACAATGAAGCGAACACGAGGACGATAAGATCAGCATCGCGGATTCAAACTGACCGGGGTTTGGTGAAAGAGAGAGATAGAGAGAGAGGGACAGAGAGGGAATGAAATAAAAAAAAACACAAAGTGGAAGCATAGAGAAGAAGACAAAGACAGCGAGGAACGAGTGAGACGAAACTCCCGCTGTGGATCCCCTCGCTTCCTTCCACCAACGGTCCCAACAACCCGAGAGAGAGAACTCTCTTCGGGTTCTTCTCGTTGTCCAAGGAACATCACGCGTCATTTCTACCCTGCGCATCTCCACTCACTCGTTATCGCGAGTGAACGTTGGAACTGAAATACTTATACGTACCTAACTTTTACACGAATAAGAATACCAAGGAAATTTTGTCTCGACTCGTAAAGACGCGAGAGTCTTCCTGCGGCCGACCCAGGCAACAAACCGACGCGAGTATGGCACGAGAGAAGTGTCGACCACGAATAAATCCAAATCCTATTCGAGAATTGCAGTTATGGAACGGCCTTTGACGCGATCACTGGAATGGAGACGCCGAGTTCCAGAAAGGAAGAAAAGAAAGTGTGAATAGATGGAGAGGAGCGGGGGGAGGGTGAGTTCATGATACATTCAGTCACGAAGAAAGAGAGCGAGCTGTCGCATCTCAACTTCCTTCCTTCGGGACACCTGGCTGGAGAGCCCGGTTGATACGAGCGAAAGAGAAGAAGGGTAATAATACACGGTTGCGCGTCCTATACCCAAAGTTTCATTCAGTCTCTCACCCGGCCCTGTCCGCGATACCTAACCAACCCGTTTCCGGAGATATCGATATATCTCGACACCGACTCTGTCTTGCACATGCCGCGATAAAAAAATGTTCGTACGTCACGCATACGTAATAATATTTCCGCGCGTATTTAGACTCGAACAACAACAACAACGAAAAACGTACGAGTCTTAATGGAGGAATGCGATGCTGATTTAATCTCGTCGCTTCCACCAACGCGGGGAAACGACCGTGTCGATCATTCTCGCCCGGGATCCTGTTCGAGGGAGCTCGGAGGAACGGGGGTAATCGGCATGGAATAAAATCAATTTTCGAAGCGAGCCAGCCGCAGCGCATCGTGCACCGGTTAGCATCATCGCCACGGCGAGAAATCCACTATATATACGTATATAAAACGTGGCTCTTAGCGGGAAAATGCGTCGGGTTCTCGACGCGTACCTACTCGACCAAGCGGCAGTCCGAGCGTGTACGAGAAGGATGGAAAATCATGAAACTGAATTCATCGACGAATCCTGCGGTTCTTAAGGTGTGTTCAGTTTGCCATTGGCGATGCAACAACAGCATCCGTAACGTGCCGAGAGAGAGAGAAACAGAGAAAGAGAAAGAGAGAGGGAGAGGGAGAGAGAGAGAGAGAGAGAGAGAGTGGTATACGTCCAGTCAAACGGAACGAACGAGCGACTAAGAGGTGGAACGGAACAACCCGGGGAGCTCCCGAGTCAATCCGTGTAACGCGCGGAGCTTCGGTAAAACGAACAGGAAGAACAACAGGAGTATAGGGGAACGAAGAGAGAGGGAGAAGATGGAGGAAGAAGAGTTCTAGCTCGGCGGAAGAGCGGTAGGCTGATAGAAAACGAAGAAATGGTTCGATGAAAGGGCGAGAGAAGAGATTGAGAGGAAGAGGAGAAGGAGGAGGAGGAGAAGGAGGTAAGGGAGGAGAAGAAACGCAAAGAAGCAAAAGGAAGAGAAGGAAGTGCGCGTGTCTCGGGACGGAGTCGAAGCCGCGAGAGAGGACAAAGACGACTCGCCACGCTGATCGAAGCGACCAACGGCTGCTGAATCACGGGATAATACCGTGAATGGGCCAGCTCCCCCACTTCGTCCTTCCATCCTTTTCCACGATCGACGTGTCCGTGGTAAGAGCTTGGTAGAATATACAACCTCGAGCCCTCTCTGGCACTTTTCGTTTTGTAACTTGGGCTCTGTAATAACGATCGTACTAAACTGGATCAGGGGAGACTTTTGCTCGAACGAGGGTAGCTCGACGGATATTTACGATTATTTATATTTATTTATTTTTTTGTTTGTTTTTTGTTTTGTTTTCGAGTAAATCGTGAGGCTTCTTGTGAAATTTACGAGCGCAAAAAAATGATGAGAGATTATTTTTCAAGAGAAAAGTACCGGAGAAAGAGGCTCATCTTTGACAGCGAGATGTCTTGTTTCTTGGTCGAGGAGGAAGAGGGAGAGAGGTCGAGAAGTGGCACGTCGGGTCTCTTTGGCGATTTCTTCGTTTCGTCACACACGGCGAAACGCGAGTGAAGCTTGCAAAGCCACGGGCGCGTCTTGGCCATTGTCGATGTCTCTCTCAGCGACTCGCTCACCGGGTTCTTTGGTACACGAGCGAAGAAATTGAACCGGCACTGTCGACAGTCCCGAAAAAGGTGGAACAATCATGACGCGTTGTAAATGCGCATATTGAACGCTCCTCGTCGCGATTTCTTATTTCGTCACGTGATCGCAAGAGTCGATAACGACGAGGGCAAAAAACGCCGTTGGCGGGATTCACGACGGATCTTAATTTCATTGTTGACTCTCTACATTTTGAGCTCGGTGTGTTTTATCGCTTTCGTTGGAAGAACCGAAGTTCGACGATAAATCACAATGTTGAAGATCGATTAAAATTCATCCCTCTCTCTCTCTCTCTCTCTCTCTCTCTCTCGCGCGCGCGCGAGTTGAGTCGGGCCGAGGCGCGCTTCGGGATAAACGGCCTCGACACTCGCCGACACTCGAAAGTAACGAGATTATCGAACGGGAGAAAGAGAGAACTCGGTCGCTACCGTTGATTTAGAGGATTTCATCGCAAGCCTGACGAGGACGAGAATCGGGTGAAAGAGGTAGCTAGAACGAGCCGAGGAAACAGGCAGGGCCGTCCTCCTCGGCGCAGCCGAGGATAATGACAGGCCTCAGCGAGCGGATAATTTCACGCCGGTGAAATTTAGAGTCTTCGCACGGCATTAGAGCGAGGATGCGAGAGATTGAGAATGAGAGGGCGAGTCCAGGGCCAACGAGAGGTCTCCACGGATCGTCGACTCTCTGGCTCTCGCTTTACTTCCTTGCTCTTCTCTCTCTCTCTCTCCCGACTTTGTGGAATATTTGGAGTAATTACGTTTGTGTCTCACCGACTGGCTGATAAAATTTCATTTCATCAAATAGTTCTAACTTTTACGTTCATTGTTTTAATTAAACAAGCCACGAGATGAATAATTCGCTTCTTTTACGTCCCGTCGAATTAAGAAAAATGCTAATTCGATAAAAATTAAATCGGACATTCCCTTTTGGTCAGCCTTCGCTTCGATATTTATTTCCACCTCGAGTTCGTCGGAATTTCATCAGAGACACGGACTAAAGAGAAGTCAGAAGAACGACGCGTTCGACAAACCCTCGAGTCTCGAGATCGAGCGAATCCTTCTTTTTCTCTACCGTTGATGAAAATGCCACATTTCTATTTTAATTGTTTGTTTTGCTAAGCTTTTTAAGATTTTTCGAGGCGGATCATAGTCGACCGGGATTATTATCGACTGAGAGTTATGGATCGTCCCGAAAGGGTGGACACCACGATGAAAGCCTCGGCGGTTTCGAGCGGCCCGCAGAATTCGCTCACACCGGTAACGCTGTTCTCAGCCGCAAACTATACCGATCATCGATGATAGCCCGATGGATACCGAGGACTCTCCCTGTTGATCGTGCTCGGCAAATACAAAAAAATAAATGAAAATAAACCGGGCGCTACGCAACGCCGCGGCCCATAAACGGCTTTTTGCCACGTCGTCAGCAAACCGCTTGAATATTCAACGCGGTAGGAAGAGAAA
Source organism: Netelia virgata (assembly GCA_951802705.1). Taxonomy (NCBI): domain Eukaryota; kingdom Metazoa; phylum Arthropoda; class Insecta; order Hymenoptera; family Ichneumonidae; genus Netelia; species Netelia virgata. The sequence goes on along the minus strand of OX637866.1, from coordinate 1,310,640 downwards.
CGGGACGAGGACGACGAAAGGGATCTCGAAAGATCGTTTTAGCTTTTGGCAGCGAAGAGAGGGGGAGGGGGGAGAAAAAGAGAGCTAAACAAAGTGGAAAAAGAATGGTACGAAGGAAAGAGAGGGAGACGAGAAGAATCGTTCGCGCCGCATCAGGATGAACCCGGGCAATTAATATTGATTTTATTAAATCCATTCGCTTCTTGCGCCACACACGCGCTCCCCCCTCCCCCTTCCTTGTTCACCTCGTAACAACAGTTGTCGTCCCGTGTGTTTCTCGACGACGAGATGAAAGTGGCCAAGCGAAAAGCCGGGGGAATCGTTTCGCATTCTCGATTTGTCGTTGTTGTTTTCTTAATTTTTTTATGCGTTTTCATCCGAACGTGAGCCGGATATGGCTCGAGATACGAGGCGAATGTTTCGAATTGAGAAACTGGATGACGGCAGGCGTGAGAAGAACGCGCTAATTTCAAAGGCGAAGCGAATTAAATTTTTATTTTTTCGGGGTGTCCGATTGGTGGCGCCATCTGGGAAAAATCGACGGCCGAATAGGGAACTTGAAAATATGACTGTCGTATAAATTTGTAAAATACCCGTAAATACTGTGTGTCTCGAACGACGATACAACAATCACGAAGGAAAATCCGAAGGGTCCGAGCGATATTTATTAGCCGAAATGAGCGTGACCGAGAACTCCCCATTGAAAAAAAAGAAGAAAAAAAAAGAAAATAAGAAAAATGGCAAATTAATCTAATTTAGCCGAACAAATTCCTCGGCCTTCCTCTCCGGCTTGGCCACGAATTTACGGCGTGACCAAGTACCACAGCGTTGCATACCTCTCGCGGACAAGTAGAGGGAAAGAAAGATATTCGATGGGGCGAGGTGGAGAAAGACGGAACGCGAAAGAATGAGAGAGGGAAGTCGAAAAATAACGAGGTAAAGAAGAGCGTAAAGAGAAATAAAGAGAGACGAGAGAGAGAGAGAGAGAGAGTGGCGCGAGTCCAACTCGCACCCCCGAGCGCTACCGATCGAATTGCTTTCTCGGCTCCGTTCTCTCTGTTTCTCTCTCTTTCTCTCTCTCTCGCTCTCTCTTGTTCTCTCTTTCGTACAAGTGCGGTGCTGGACCGCCTCGTCCTGCCCGTTGGCACTGGTTCGCTACCACTGCTACTATATATAATGTATAATAGCAGGTAGCAGACTCAAGAGAGAGAGAGAGAGAGAGAGACGGAGAAATAAGAATAAAAAAAAAAGAAAGAAACGAAAACGAAGAATAATAAGCTCTGGCAAACTCGATCACAAGAACTCCCGCCGTTAACGGGGAGGGGATTTCTCCTTGCGAAATTTATAACCGCAGGAAACCCTGTTGAAGAGAAGAAAAAAATAAGCCGAGTGAACGAACGCAAATAAAAAGAAAATGATAATTTTGGTTTCGCAACGAATTAAGGGATGAAAAAATGATGCGTTTGTTGCTTTCTAGGAGCGGGAAGAGGCGAGTGGACATTTCACTGTCGTCCAAGTTCGCGCTACCGTCGCTGTATCGCTGTATTATGCACGTGACGTTGAGTACCAACCGCACGCCGGATGCTAATTACCCCGGCGTAATTAAACAACTTAGAGCCCGAGCTTAAGATCGCGCGAATCAATCAACGGCTCGGCGAACTGCCGCAGCACGATCTGGATGAGGGTTACACCGAGGACGATCTCTCTCTCGTCTCGATGTGTGTTGCCTTCTCTCCGTTGAAACAACTTTGCCAACCGCTGCCAAGAGACTCGAGGATAATTGGAGCGGCGACAAGTTGATCAACGCCGCATGTTCACTCTCTTTCTTTCTCTCTCTGTCGCTTTCTCTCTCTCTCTCTCTTTCTCTCGATGTCTCGCCCTCTTGCATCGAGCATAACGAATGGTCGGAAGGCAAGATTCGAAGAAAAGGGGCGAGGGTGAGCCCAACACCGATATATCAATGGTGATGAATTAATGAATTTATTCGCGTTGAAACGAACGAAGAAACATTTTTTTTTGTTTTTTGTTTTTTTACATTTTTATAGAATTAAATATAAACATATTTAATTAATGTAATATTAAATTTGTTGATTAAATATTGAATTTGTAATTGATACGAATAATGAAAATAATAATAAAGTGGTAAAGAGAGTCGAGGAGGAGGAGGAGAACGATCTTAGTCATCGACCGGTCGTTCGAAGTATCGCGGGTTATTTCACTCCCCCCACCGCCGTGTCGGGATAGCAAGAAACAAAGAGCAAACGACACGGCTGAGTGGAATTAACGGTTGCGGGAGAGACTCGCGGTGTGGGAATGAGCGTGAGTACTCGCGCCGTGCACGCTCATTCAAGTATGCGAATACGTCCAACAGCGTGAAGTTCGTTAGCGGACAATTATTATCTTTTTTCCCCGACGGTGCTACCGAGAGAGAGAGAGAGAGAGAGAGAGAGAGAGAGAGAGAGAGAGACGCGAAACGATCCCGAGTCGCGGTCGCTCGATGAAGAAATTAATTTAATGACTGGCCGAGTAAAACCGTACGATTTCTCGGTACTTTATCAAGGACTTTCTTCCTACACCTCGATCGAACGGCGTCGTTTCTGAATTTCAAGATTTCCATACAAATTTTACGAGTCTTTAAGAAAAACGAACGTTAATCAATTATTCCACAAAATATCTATTTTTTTATCATTTATGATATTTGTTTTCATTCGATTTAGCGATAAAAATAAGGAAAATGAGAAATACGTTTCTATTTTTAAATCCCGAGGGCAATGTTTCATCTCGAACTGATCGTACACGATCCTCGATCGATATCCTCTCTCTCTCTCTCTCTCTCTCTCTCTCTCTCTCTGTCTCTATCGTACTACCGCCTGTTTTCTGCCAAGGGCAGCGAAGAAACACGAGAAACCTTCGGCGAAGAAACGTAGTCGAAGCCGGCGTAATATGAAATCGAATAAAAAGATAAAAATAGAAATAAGCGAATAAAAAATATAAAGCATAAAGGAAAAACGAAGTTGGAGTGTATGGTGGATGGGAGGATTCCTCTTGCAATATATATGTATGTACACATAAAGACAGAACTCGGTGCTCAGTAATGTTGATTGCACGGAATCCATCGTACTCGTCTTTTTCTTTCATTTTTCCTTCTCATCTCCCTTTATCGTTTCTTCCTCGTACGCATCTCTCCTTCTCCCGTCACTCGCACTTCGTTCCGTCTCTTACTCGTCTCATAGTCAGCCATTCTCTACTACTACATACGTGACTATAGAACTTCGTTTCGTATTTGTTTGTTGTTATTTTTTGTTTTTCTTTTAAGCCGATCCGGTCTTCGTCCACGAAGACACGTCGGGCTTCTCGATCTCGAAGTACGAGAATGTAATGTTAGTACAGTGATTGGTTCATACAGAGTGGCAATAACTGGTAGGTTTTAAATGCGTACTGTTTTCTACCTCGTTCCGGCGACTTCGATCTCGACGTCGTCTCGCCGTACACGGACTGTCTCGCGAGAAAGTTCCTGATGAAAACAAAGCACCCTTCGCAAACTTCGCGACTACTGTACATCTCAATTTTTCCTTTTTCGTTCTTTTACTCGCTATCCTTCCTCGTTAAGACCGAAGCGTTTTGCCGGTCGTTGAAATTCTCGAACTCGTTCGTCGCGAGCCTCGCCTAACCGGAAAGTTGCGCAACGCGAAGTTGTTACCGTAAGGTCGAACGTACATTTTTTCACGGCTCGATTGTTTTCGAATTATTATATTAAAAACGAGAAGATCCTTCGGTTACGAATTAATCGATTAATTATTCGAAACAACGAAATACGGTTGATTAATTAATGCAATTCGAAGTTTATCGAAATTTTTGGTTTTCCAATCGAAATTTACTAAAAGCCGGGTAACGCGTCATTAGACGTACCGATGCTTTTTAGCGTCGACACTCACGTAAGTGCCGATTAACCGAAACTCGTCCTCCACCCTTTCCCTCTCTCGCCCTTTAATGTCTCGTTCCCGATAACAATAACGAACTTATGCTCGCTCGTTCGGCCGAGGACCAATAAAATATTCACGAAACGGTAATAAAGCGTTCGCGCCGAAGTTGCCGAACGAGACTCGCTCTCTTTCTCTCTCTCTCTCTCTCTCTCTCTCTCTCTCTCTCTCTCTCTCTCGTTGCGAGAGCCAAGACTCTTCTCGGCTTCGCCGCCGAACGAAAATAATAAATAAATACAAAAAAAAATCAACAGGAAGAGATAAAAAAAAAAAAAGAAAAGCGAGCTGTAAAAAAGACAGGAGGTATGGTAGTCGAAATTCGATTACTTATACCGCACCTCGGGGTCAATTTTATCGAGCTCCCTCACTTCATTACTCACGGAAGACTTACCCGACAGGGCCTTTCTCTCTCTCTCTCTCTCTCTCTCGCTCTCTCGCTCTCTCGCTCTCTCGCTCTCTCTGTCTCGCCTCTTCATCGCATCGTGAATAAAAAAAAACGAGCGAGGAAATGAGAGTGTATATGTTATGTGTACGTACGCTCAGCCACTCAGGGTTTACGCGATAATAATAACGAATGAAGCTTCGGGGCTTCTATTCCCTACTCCGCCGAACCTCTTCACTTCTCTCTTTCTCTCGTCCTTCGGCCCAATAAAGTGTCCTGAAACGGCAATAAAACTCGTCCCGCGGACTTTCGACTCTTATTAGTCGTGATTTTATAGACGCTTCGTCTTTTCTTTTTCACCCTATTTTTGCACCCTTCTAAAAAAGAAAGGCTCGGTATTCGCGGAGAATTTTTGAAATTTTTCCAAGACGTAAAACAAAAAAAAATTGAAACGTGAGTCTGATGAATTTTTCGAAATATTCTCTCCGTCCGAATCCGAAGATTTTCACGAGAGCGCGAGAGAGAAAAATACTCCGAGGACGAGAGATTCCCTTATGCAAACCGGCTTTTATACCTTCGTGATGAAAACAAAACGTGGAGCGAACACGAGGCCCTTCGAGAGAACCACCGGGCGAACAATCCTCCCTTTTTCTTCGTCTCTCTCTCTCTCATCTTCTTCATCCTCTTCCTCTTCTTCGCTTTTTCTCTCCTGCCTCTCTCTCTCTCTCTCTCTCTCTTTCACGTGAGACACCCGCAACGCTATAACATCAACGGATCGGCCCACAGAGCCGGCCGATCGGTGTACCGCCTCGCGAGAAATTCCGGGGACTAGAGTCCACGAATGTTCGGAACTCACCGAAGCGAAACGAAGGGTTTCCAAGATCGCGAGAAAAATCGTCACGAAATGAGCCAAAAATACCAAAGTTCGAAAAGACAAAAAACCGAAATGCATTTTTATCATATATTTTTCATCGTCGCTTAGATCGATTTTTTATTACGATCCCCGTGTTGTAGAAAGAAACGTTGTACGTATTAACATAATAAGAAAAAAAAATTAACAAAAATGGAGGGGAGGGTCGGAGAGTTCGAAAGAGAAAGGGAGAAAGAAACGGAAGAAGGAAAGCTAATTCGGTATCGATGCACGCTCGATTCGAACGAAGATCGGGCTACGCCTCTCTCTCTCTCTCTCTCTCTCTCTCTCTCTTTCTCCCTCTCGTGAGATTTTGTTTCGTTGCAAAGGGCGTACCCACGCGGGCAACGCTTGTCTCGTCCGCGAGCAAGAACGAGACGGACAAAGTAAAAAAGTCACAAGTAAAAAAAAAAGAAATCCGGAGAGTCAAAATTAAAACGCGAAAGTACGATGCGTCGCGTTTTATTTATTTTTTTCATCCTCTTCCCCCCTATGTTTCCTTTCGCCGTCGACTCACGACGGTTACAAGTATTATTGTACACGCTCGCGTATGATGTAAGAAGAAAAATATGGAGATTCGTTTTAGAAGCGATATTCTTTCTTCTCTCATTCCTCTGGAGACCCGCGTGCCTCTGTCCTCCCTCTCTCTCTCTCTCTCTCTTTTTCTCGTCCCGTGTCCACCGGGAGATAAATAGGCGTAAGACAATGGATCGCTGGGTTGGTTTGGCTTGCTCGGATTGCTCGACACACACACAAACGCAAACACGCGAACGAGATGGTCTCGCGTCTCTCTCTCTCTCTCTCTCTCTCTCTTTCTCTCTCAGGGTGGGACGAGAGAAAAAGAGTGAGGAAGAGAGAAAGTTCACGTGCTGGATGAAATTTGCATTCGCGTCCCTCCCTCTCGAGGCGCCGATAAATCACTTCCACGGCGAATCTCACGGAGAATTGAGCCGAGGAAAAGACCCCGAGAGTGAGAGAGGCCGGGAGAGGTGAGGACCGAAGGGATGAACAAAATAAACCAAGATTTGCGCCCCGACGTAGGAATTCGTACGAGCTCTCTACGCGAAACAAAAGAACGATATATCTGTCGAGAGAGATATTATAGTTAATCGTAATAACCTTTAATCTCGAACTCCGAATATTTAACTCGAGTTACGTTATTTCTCGATATCACCTCTATTTCCTCTCCCTCCTTCGATCTAGTCAATTAGCCTCGAGATCGTGAAAGGTAGAAAAAAAGAATTTCCAAACGATTAAGACGTTTCGCCAAAACTAATAAATCTTCACCGTTCAAATGTACACGTGTACATCGAAAGCGGTATTATAACGTCTCCCTCCTTTCAGAGAAACAGAGAGAGAGAGAGAGAGAGAGAGATAAAAAGACTCGTGTCGACAAGATTGGTAAATCGATAACTTATCCACTTAACGAGCCATGTCGACTCGTCGTATAAACGCTACAAAACTTTGAAAACTAATGAAAATAAACATAAAAAACAAAACGAAGCGAGCATTATCTCACCACGCAAAATTCGGATATCCCGTGTGATCTGTCACCGAACAAGCGAGGCGTAGGTGAGATGAAAAAAAAAACAACTCGCAACAATCGGCGACGCTAAAACGACATGAAAACGCGAGATTCGCCAACGTGGAGAGAGGTAGAGATCGGTAAGTTTCATCAAGGCACGAGGCAACCCACCTATATACATATATATATATATATATATATATATACATATATACGCCTAACTGTATATAAATATATAAACGTACGCTTTGCCGAGGCCCGCGCTCGTTCGCGACTGTTCTATAATTTTATAGCGCTCACTTTTATCCGTCCCCTAATTAATGGCCCATAAATTATGGGCGACGAGTCGTTAATGGCGAGTACACACTCTCACGACTCTCTCTCTTTATCTCTCTCTCTCTCTCTCCCTCTTCTTTTCTTCCCTCTTCCCTCCCTCTTCATCTTCTTCTATTCTTCTTCGTGGTATCTTTCTCTTTCGCTTTACTACACGTCGCGCGCGAGCGTACTTTATCATCCTTCTTCTCTCATCGTGCACGTATATGTGCGTCTGTATAGAAGTTTCTTTCTCTTTCTATCTCTCTCTCTCTCTCTCTCTCTCTCTCTCTCTCTCTCTCTCTCTCTCTCTCTCTCTCTCTCTCTCAAGTATTCTTCCTCTCGCTCGCCGTCTGGCGAGCTTCGCAAAGCATCCAATCTTCTCGCAACATCTTTCGCCCCTTACGTATCTGTATATATATATATATATGTGTGTGTATGTTTGTATATAAAGTATATGTATACACGTATGATTCTCGACTACGAAGGAAGGGAATAAAAGCGAACGCGAGAAAGTCCCAAGCTCTCGATTCTCCGGTGCACCGTTTCTCTCTCGTGTATATTTCCATGTTCCTACAAGAGCGATAACGCTCTTCGCGATTATATTCACGACGAGTCGTTCCAAGTCGCAACTGTTGGCGATCGTATACACGATCGAGTCGAAGAACAATGTTTAATACGATTTTCGTTGGTTCAACGATAGAACGATGATTTTCCAGGGGGAGAAAAAATTCCGAAACGCAGCTGTCGCCAATCGAATCCGCCATTGTTGCGAAAAACTCGATTTATGGATATCCACGCGTTAATTTTCTTCGTTTGTTTCTTGTTTCTCGACGATCTTTTTCCGTCTTTCGGAACAATTTGCTCGGACACGTTCGCCGACGGTCGGAAGAATCGTTTGAACGGTTCGCGGCGCGGGTAAAGACAGTAGGAAAAGGAGGAGAAGGAGGAGGAGGGAAGCGAGACTCTCTTTCTCTCCTCAACACCACCACCATCGCGAAGAGAAGTCCCGTGGGATTTCTACAGCGGGAATAGCTTACGACGAAATCCCGAGTGTAAATTCCCCGAGTCACTCTCGATCTCTCTCCGGGATGAAAAGGACGGCCGAATCGTCGAACCTTGGGCGATAAATCGTCGATCTCGTTTCGGGACGTGTCCCTCTCCTCGCGGCACGCCGTCGCCGGGGTTTGTTGCGTCTCGCGCGCATGACGATCGAGAGAGAAGACGCGCACCAGGGTCCGCAGGAATCCGTCGGTCTCGTCGTCACTGAGGAGATGAAATAGCCGAAACGCAACGCGAGGATCGGCTCGAGAAACGAGAAGGAGTACGGGATAACAGGCGAGCGAGAGAAGCTCGAAGTTACGAGACTCGCGAGATCGAAAGAATCGTCGAAGAATTCTTATTCAACCCTTAAGAATATCGATAATCGTAAAATGATAACAAGATTCGTACCGAGATGTAACGAGAGAAGAAGCTCTTGGATCGAAATCGATCATCTTGCCTCGATCGTGATCCGATACACGAGACAACGATTATCGATCATCGAACACGCTCTTTGATCTCGAGCCGAGTCGTCGAGGAACGATATACCCGTCGAAATATCACGGGCGTCAGGCTCGACGAAACGTCGGAGCTGATGTCGATCGACGAACGCGCAACGAGGCACGTGCTCGAACGAACCGCGAGCCAAACGAAACGACGAATCGAAAGATGAAATAATCTCGTCGCGCATTTTCTACGACCATCGGAAAATTGAAATTTAATAAAGATCCACCGAATTCTCCGGAAATATCTGCACTTTCTTCAATGTAAAGAATATCTCGGGCTTCCGTAAAATCTTTGAAAATAAAAAAGAAATAAGAAAAGACACGCGAACGCACGAGGCGTGCCCGAGAGATCCGGCACTCGAGAAACAGGGAGAGAGAGAGAGAGAGAGAGAGAGGGTGCGCGTCGTCATTGAGAGGTGTTGCCCTCGACACCTTCGACTCTTTCGCGCCTCTCGACGAAACTCACGCACGCACGTTACTCTCGTTCACCGTGAGTTCGTCTCAATTGACCGCGCGTGTTGTTCCACGATCCGCGATTCAATGCAACCAACAAGCAACAAGCGCACGCGCACATACAGACTCGTTCGTAGCGATGCGCATGAGCCCAAAGTGGTACGAGAAGGGCCTTCTTTCGCACAATGGTCGGTTCGTGTGAATCTCGCGCGCGCTCACGTCGTCCAAAAGAGAGTTTCACGTTGTGCCGTGTAAGACGCGATCGTAAGGGAAGAGAAGAAATATACGAGGACGCAAAAGCCGGCGTGGCCAGGCGAGCAGTTTCGCAAGCAGAGTCTCGAACCGTTTCTTTGGTCTCCGAGGTCTTTTCATCGTACGCGAGGAAACACCCTACGGCATGAATTGTCCCCCGGGCTCGGCTGTTCCACCGGCTCAATGCCCAGGAGTGATGTTTGTTTTGAGTGCAGGTACGTTCTTTGTCTCTGCTCGGGATCGCCGACGCCGCCATCCTCGTTCTCCCTCCCTCTCTTACTTTAATTCCACCCTCTCGATTAATTCCTTCTCCCGTACGAGCCAAAGGTCTGTGTGAGTCTGTCTATGTGTGAGCTCTGACTATTATACCGAAGAGTCTCTCGACCACTCCTCATCGGCATCGCCCTCTCGACACCGGGAATTCTCACGAAAGCTGCGAGAGAGAAAAAAGTAATCCAAGTATATATATATATATATATTTAAACAATGATTTCTGTCATCATCGGGGTGTGAAAGCGGTTGGACATGGCGCGAATGGTAGGAAGCTGCACATACGGAGAAAAAATGTACATGGTTATCGTTAGAAAATTTCCTAATGTCTCGGATCGTTTTCTAACGTTATTTTTTTTCATCGAGGCAAAAACGAAAAAAAAAACGAACATTAACGTATCTTCACGCTCGGTTGAGAGAGAAGAAAAACTTGATAAAAAGTTTGAGGACCGTAACACGAGCGAATAAACCCTTCAACGATCCGTAAACCTTACACCCCGCGTGTAGTCGACGAGAAATTCTTCACTCACAAATTTGAGGCGATTATCCGGGACTTGGTCTACGCCACCGATGAAGCCGTTGGCCTTCGTCTGACAAACCAGTATATATATTCATAGTTACATTATGCTTTTTGAAGGAGCTAGAGAACCCGAACCACCTGACGCCGTTTTTTTTATATGAGAAAACTTTTGAAAAGGGTATTCTCTCCCCCCCCCCCCTCTCTCTCTTTCTCTCGCTCTTTCTCATTTAACCTCTCTTTCTCGCACTAGCTCGCTTCTTTACGAGAGTGGAACTTGAACCGGGTCGTGTTCAGCTTCCACTAGGGTAAATCTCGGTTGGCGTTGACTCGACCGAATTCACTTCGGGTCCGTCGCACAGTGAGACGGTTCTTCGGGGTACCAACATTCTCACATATACGTATTATACGTACGTAAAGGTCGAACCCCCTTGAACGAGTTGAACTCAACGACGTAAAACAGTCTTGTATTCTCTCTCGCTCTTTCTCTTTATTCGACGCGTGTGTCTGTGTGTATAGGTATGCCCCGCGTTGGGGACCTCGTAAGATTCCCGCTAATGCCCCCGACGGAGTGATACACTTTATGCAAAGCGACTGACCGAACGAGCGAGCGTGCTCGTTCCACCGATTAAGATTCTCCCGGGTCTTCTTGCCGGTCCGACTTTTTTTTCTTTTTTTCATCTCTCTCTCTCTGTCGTTCTCTATCGTACCAAACGTTGCAGTAGACACATCGTAGTAGTCATATATACGGTTGACTATGTCGCTCGATCCTCAAAGGTTGCCTTCAACGCTTCAGGAGACAACGAGCGGCGGCACGAGGAATATAAAAAAAGCCACGGAAAGACCCCGACCCCGTACGAGAGAGAGAGAGAGAGGGGAGAGGGAGAGTAAGAGAGAAAGGGGAAGGAGAAGGAAGAAGAAAACACGCGGCACAAAAGATGCCATGAGTCGTCTCGAGACAGTTTCGACTCGTTCCTGATGCCCCGTGACGGTAAGTGAGTCGCTCGTTCCTTTTTTTCCTTTCTTTCGTGTTTTTTATGTTATTTTTATTCTCTTTTTTTCAGTAGAAAAGTCCGGTGGTGAGCGAAGTAAAATAGAACTGGCTACTCCACACAGGTGCTTGAACCCGTTTACAACAACCCACTCGAGGAACTTTCCGGGTACTTTATCGTACGATCCACCAGTCTTTTTTTTGGAAATTCCGCATTCTTCCTGGTTGTTGTTACTTTCGAGCTTTATCGCCCCTGATCCAATGTCGGATGAGATATTTTCGAATCAATTTGAAATTTGATAACTACCCCGTTAAAGATCGACCGTGATAATGTTTTCTTGTTTTCTTTACTTCGGTGACGTAAAATTAGTAGATCCTTGAATATTCGAAAATTAAAGGAGCGATAAGCGCGTTTCGCACTCGGTTGCTTGGTTACGAGAAGCACAAAAGAAGCGTCGGCACGTATAAAGACTCTCTCTCTCTCTCTCTCTCTCTCTCTCTCTCTCTCTCTCTCTCTCTCTCTCTCTCTCTCTCTCTCTCTCTCTCGGGCTATGTGTATTCAAGAAAACACGAGCACGTACTTTAGAGGGAGAAGGAGGAGGAGGGAGGCGAGATGTGTGACGTGACGCGACGCGCACAGTTGCACGGTAAATTACCGGGGCGGTCGGTTGCACGATACGTTGAAGAATCTGGCGTCGCTCTGTGCGCGATGGTGACTTCGGAGCGCGAGCCGAGGAGGACGAAGGGAAGGATGTAATACACGAGCACGGGCGGGCGGACGGTCGGACGGTCGGTCGGTCGGTCGGTCGGTCGGTCGGTCGGTCGGCGTTGCGCACTCGGATGCGCGATGCAACGCGAGTCTCTCTCGCGCGCCCAGCGCACCAGACGTATCGGAGGGTCGCATCTCCATGACAAATACTGGCAGGACCTCGCGCGGACGCAGATACTATCGCGGCCTTATGCCCAAGCGAACAGATAAATGGGCCCGCGTATAATGTGCCCCGCGGCCTGGTTACCCCCGGTTCTTGCGCTACACGTGTACACACACGTGGGCAGACAGAGATAGTATTAACGCTTATATACACGGGGGACAAGAGCATAGAAGAAAGGCAGGATGAGGAAACCGACGCCTCTCGCCAACGGTGAAAGTATATCTCGTGGAAACCGACTGTTTTCCTCTCACGGTCTTCAATCAATATCTAGATTATTCTTTTTGTTTTTATATTAAAATTATCATCATCGATCGCGTCGATACGTGAACACTGTTACGAAATGTAAAATTGCACGATTCCAAGATCACCGGGGGTTAAATTCGCTCGTTCTTATCGCGAACGCACCGTTCTCTCGTTAGAGCGAAAATAAACGTGAGATCTGGTATAATCTTGTACACAAGAGGGGTTTATGGCGCATATATATATGTATATAAGGGGAAAGAACGTATAGAATGCACTCTTGTCGCGCCCGACGAACTGTGCAGCTCTGACTTGTTAACGGAATAACACGGGGAATCCAGTCTTATCGTCTTCCGGCTAGCGCGTGCCCGAGACCGGTCTGTCTCTCTTTTCTCTCGCTGTCTTATTCCGCGCTACCCCACCATCGAACACCACCACCTGACTCCACGAGATTCCGTCCTTCTTCGGTTTCTCGTCGCGACTCGCGCTACACACACTCTCGTTCTTTCTACCGTCCTGGTGGTCCCCAAGCGTTTTTCCCTGTCGTTAGAAAGCGGGAGAGAGGGAGATTGGATAACAGGTGGCAAGGATCGGATAACGACGATGGGGGGTATCCTCGTTTCAGAGAGTTTAATTAATTCTTTTTCTTCTTCTCGTTCGTGCTCGCTAGATCGAGGAATAGATCAATTAAACTGGATGCTTCGAAGCCAATGGGCCTCTTCTGATTCTTCGATATTTTCAATTTGTTTTTTTTTTTTTTTTTCATATTTATCATTATTATTTTGATTATTGTTGTTTTATCGTTGGGATACAGATTGTGTGTAATAGACCGACGTGTATTTCGTATCATAAGCCCGTATTTGCTGGCAAAGAGCGATGAAGCGAAAGCGAGACGCCAGACACAGCGAGATTATGTCGTGCAGACTTGTAACAGTTTATACCAAAGTACCGTGAACACAGTACTGAGATTGTATCTCGTATATATATAAAGTATACATCTATTTACGTAACTAAATAGACGTGTATGTTACGTTTATCGTGACTTTTTCATTGTGCAATGTTTGTACTTTATGCATCTAACTCGAGGGCTTATTCGTAATTATTTGTAAATTCTCACATGATTCAAGTATTAAAGCAAATTTTTTTTTTGGCGAAAGTACGAACAATTGTAGTTTTTTTAAATATAATTATTTTCCAACGTGTATCGATGTATTTAAGCCTCGTGAGTACCAAACTTTTCTTGATATTTTCAAAAATTAAAAAAATTAAAACAAAAATTTTGTTTTCACCCATCTTGACTTCAGAATCTCGAAATTTCAAGTTGCTATAACTCTGGTTCGGTTCGACCGATTTGGGTTTATTTGTAGTGTTTTGAAAACTTCGGCGGTAGACTTAGAGAATGATGTTGGATTCATATGGATAGCTCAAATAGTTCGGCCGTGAGAGGAAGTCAAAAATCGCTGTAAAAAATAGAAAGGGAAATGTATGGAAAAATATCGAAAAATAAATGATTTAGATTTACAAATTTGTGAAAAATCATTGGAACATCGTATCATGATGATCCTGGTGGCATTTTAAAGCTTGAATAGTTGATAATAGGATGAGCCCAAATTCAAGTCACTACATTATTTTAAAAAATATATATAGCCTTTCCAATAGCAATATCTTTTTTGGCAAAATACGAAAAAATTTTTGTTTTTCAAAAATATTCTTTTTTCAGCAAGTATCGATGTATTTCGGTACCTTGACCACGAAAAATTCATTAGATCCTCCAGAAAACTAAAAAATCACGAAACAAAAATTCAATTTTTTTCTCACCCATTTAGCGATTCTCAAAATCGTAAAAACGTTGCCACGTTAACGCCTTATACGACGAGATCGATTACGATGGTATGAAAAAATATAATATTCAAAGAACAAAAGAAAGTTGAATTAAGAGAAGTTCGACTGTACGGCGCATTCTTCGACTCTCCGTACTTCTCAGGACATCCATCCTCGCGTTCACACTCGACAAGTACGGTAGTGCGGAGTGTTGCAACGACCGGCGTTCCCTCAGACGTTTCTTCGCCCCGACCAAGCGCGGACTTACCTACTGCAACGTTCGCGAGAACTTCGACGACTACCTTGTACAACCACGAATCAGCCTTCTATATATCTATATCGTTGTCTTCTCAAACCCCGTTTCGCCCCTCCCGGATTCACAATATCCACCGAAGCACATTGCCGCTGAGAATGAGGGCCCCCATTCTAGCGTCTGAGATATTCCGCGACGTTTCCTGCGATAATATATATCATGCACGACGTCTATCTATATACGAGCTCCGCGAGATACGACTTTCGCAACCGACGACGACGACGAGGACGACTACGTCGACTATAACGTTAGATGGAAAGAAATTGTCATATACCGCCGGCGGATATCGCCAACGGCGAACACCGCGAGGAAAATGTTTCGACTCCTTTCTCGCATAGAAATCCCCTATAAAGCTTCTTCGAAGATTTTATTTCAACGAAATAGTGAAGAATTCGTGACTTTTTGTTCTTTCGTTGAAATCGAGCCAATGTTATATACGCCGCGTGTAATATCTCTCTCGAATCGCGTCTTACGTTTATATCTCCCGTTTCGATTATTTATTTTGTTTTTTTTTATTCATCTTTTTCTTTTCTTCGTACACGTGTAGGTTCGTTGCGCTCGAGAATTTCCAAAGCGGGAACGTCGAACGCGCGCTCGTGGACCAGATGATCGTGCAAACTCGTCTGAAAAGCTATGGAAGTCCTCTCACGGCAACGTTTGAAATTATTCCCCGTTGGAACGAGTCGCGCGTCTCGGTGATTTAGTGTTCGAGACGCAACGGTCGGACAATGCACGACACCTGCGGCAAGACTATCCCGCGATGGAATATTCAGAGTACTTCTTGAATACGTAAAACGCGAGAAAAGGAAGAGAAGACGAAAATTTACATTGGACTTTCGAACCGATCGAAAGTATTTCCCCGGTTTTATGATTCTCGTGAAACTATAATATCGCGAGATTAAACGTTTAATGAATAATATCGCGCGTGTCGATCGACTCGTTCGATCGAACGACGAAAGAAAAAAGATTGCTTCCCATAGTCGTCGAGTGACGCGCTCATTGTATTTCTTATCGTAATCATGTAAATTCGTTTACCGTACGGCAGGTCGTGATTTTATCGCGCGTATCAACAAAATATGAGACGAGAAACGAATTAGTGAGTCAAAGAACGAACGCACGTGCTTTTCAATATCTTCTCCTCTCTTTCTATATATATATATATATATATATATATATATATATACATATAAGTGGCATAATAATAATATATATATATTTTTTTAA